>JAUMJK010000230.1:600000-940847 GCA_033558105.1 Coccyzus lansbergi
CAAAAGCTCCAGAACACTAGATTTCCACCTCCTGCTACATAATCACCAAGCAAATTTGCACAACACACAAAATGTGTTGCCTATTTGTCGAATAAAACCTTTGTGCCCCATTATAACAAAACGTAAGAGCTTGCTCATGCAGTTAATGAATTCCGATTTTCATCCAAAACAGAGCCTGAGGAAGAAGCAAGGAAATAAATAATCATAGGATAGTAAAAAAAAAAAGAAATGCATAATGGAGCAATTACCAACACAGGAATGCCTAGGAACTAACATACACAATGCAGACACAGCCTGGGCTTTCCCGTTCAGAAAATCCAGTGCAAATCAACAACTAGCAATACATAGCAATTAAAACTCATCTGCAGGAACTGGTATTTCTCACATGAAATTAAAAATATTCAAAAGCAAGCCAAAACTACCATTACTACTTCTAAACATCACTGTAATAACACTGTTGTTTATTTACAAGCACCTAAGCTAAGTTTCCAGGAACACTGGACAATACTGAGCACCCAGACTCATTTTAATGCACACAAATACCTTTGGTCTGCATCAACTTCAACTCTCAGCTTCTTGTCTTGCATTAAAACTAAACCAAAACTCTCAAAATATACCATATCAGTCCAGCTCATCTCATCCACCGAATGACTGCAGCCTGGGGTGGAATTCTGCTTGTTAGAGGCAGCTCACTGAGGCAGGTGACACCAAAAAGCTGTCACAAACAGTGGTGCTCAGGGTACGGAGAGCGTTAAGGAAAATAAGGAGGTATAATGAATAGGAATATTGCGTTAAGAGTATAATCAGAACTGATGTGGGGAAAGTAACCTTTAGGGGAGTTGTAAGAACACTGCTTCATTACGCAGAGCCCTTTCTATGGCTGGTTTAAAGCCCAGGCCTGTTGAATCAACAGGTTGTGCAAGAAATATCAGACCTAGAACAGCCATTTGCTTTAATGACAACTAATGATTAAAAGGTCAAACTACTCTGAGTACAGGCATAGATAAAATATAGAAATAAGTTAGTGGAACTGCTTGCAGTTTTCTTTAAAAGTTTTAAAGAATAAATAGAAGTGTCTGAAGAAAGAAGATAAGCAATTTTTATGATAAGTGGAGAAACATGAAGAGTCACTTCTAAGGGGGAACTGAAATGAGGCAGCAGAGATGAATTATCAAGACAGACTTTAAAGAAGAATGAACAATAAAGAACTGAGAGCCCATGGAAAAACACCATGTAAAAACACAAAGAACTCTTGAAAGAAAGAATACACCACGAACTTCTCTGAGAAATACCTATTGTATAATGTGTATAAATACCTCATGATTTTCTGTGGGCTTTTGCCACTCACTGAAGTGATGGCCCAACTCTGAGTTGTTAAAAAAACAAATAATAAGATTTAATAAAGAGTTACCCAGAGTCTATGGAAAATTCTGTAACAAAGAGTAAGGTGGTTATTGAACAAGAGAACAGCTATGGGAGAGTATATAGAAGGCTCATTAACTCATTCTTTGGGATGTGGTTCCTTCAGTCACTTAGAAAAGCGTGTGTGAAAGTTGGACTCAGTTCTTCACTCGTAACAAAAAAATTATTCACAGGAACACTTTTCTGTCAGCAGCGGAAGGCTGTATGAATTCCAATCGCAATTTCCTTACCGTACACCCCAGTAAAACCAGCTGGTAGTACAGGTGATCCTCTATAATAAACACCGAACAACTGTCTCAAGGCAGTTTTAGGACGCTTGCCCACAGTCCAATGCCCCAGGAACAGACAGAATGGTCATCGAATCATGGAATTGTTCATGTTTGATGGGACCTTAAAGATCAACCAGTTCCACTCCCTGCCATGGGCAGGGACACGTCCCAAAGGATCAAGGGCTCCAAGCCCCATCCAACCTGGCCTTGAACCCCTCCAGGGATGGGGCAGCCACAACTACTCCACGCAACCTCTGCCAATGCCTCATCAACCTCACAGTGAAACATATCTTTGTGAGATCTTATCTCAATCTCCTTTCTTCAAGATAAAAACTGTAAACCCTTCCTCGCATTCAATCCCGGCCCTCCCTGATCCAGAGCCCTTCCCCAGAGCCCTTTTCAGCACTGGAAGCTGCTCCAAGATCTCCCTGGAGCCTTCTCTTCTCCAGACTGAACAACCCCAACTTCCTCCGCCTGTCCGAGCAGAGGGAGAATCACGGACTCACAGCACAGTTCAAGCTAGAAGGGACCTTTAAAGACCATTTATTTCCACCCCTGCCATGGGCAGGGACACCTCCCACTGGATCAAGCCGTTCAAAGCCCCATCCAGCTCGGCCGTGAATCCCTCCAGGGATGGGGCAGCCACCACTGCTCTGGGCAACCTGAGCCAGGGCCTCCTCACCCTCACCAGGAAGAAATTCCTCCTTATGTCTAGTCTAACTCTGTCCCCTTGCAGTCTATACCCACCGCCAATCGTCCTATACACATACATATACACACACACATATTTTATATATATTTATATGCATACACATATATACACCACCCCCCGCGCTCCCCACACACCTGCACACGCCCCGTGGCCGCGCGAGGCCGCTCGTCGCCGCCGCCCCCCGCCCACCGGAGCCGCAGCAGGGCGAGCGCCAGCGGGCGCCGCGCGCGGGAGAGGGCCGGGCTGCGAGGGGCGCGCAGCAGCGCCATGGCGGGCGGCCGCGCGCGGGGCATTGTGGGGCGGTGGAGGAGCGCGGGGCGGGGCCAGGGAGGGGCTCCAAGCGCCACCCGGGCTGGTCCTGGACACCTCCAGGCGGGGAAGTTGCGGTGGGATCTTAGGAAGAAATGTTTTCCCTTGAGGGTGGGGAGGTCCTGGAACAGGTTGCCCAGAGCAGTGGTTACTGCCCCATCCCTGGAGGGGTTCATAGAATCATAGAATCACCAGGTTGGAAAAGACTCACCGGATCATCGAGTCCAACCATTCCCATCAATCAGCTCAGTGACAAACTTGCCAACGGTTAGCGCCATGTCCCTCAGCGCCTCGTCCACCTGTCCCTTAAACCCCTCCAGGGAAGGTGACTCAATCCTCTACCTGGGCAGCCTGTTCCAGTGCCCACCCCTTCTTGTCCTGTCCCCTGTCACTTGGGAGAAGAGCCCAGCTCCCTCCTCTCCACAACCTCCTTTCAGGTAGTTGGAGAAAGCAATGAGGTCTCCCCTCAGCCTCCTCTTCTCCAGGCTAAACCTTCCCTGGAGGTGTTTAAGGGACGGGTGGATGAGGTGCTGAGGGACATGGTTTAGTATTTGATAGGAATGGTTGGACTCGATGATCCGTTGGGTCTTTTCCAACCTGATAATTCTATGATTCTGTAAGTCTCCCGGTGTGCCAAGGCAGGACTACGACTCCCGGCATGCCCAGGGAGGACCCGCGGCTCCCGACGAGATTCCGGTGGGACTACAACTCCCGACGTGCCTCGCAAGGAAACCACAGAGATGACAGAAAGGGACGGCCGAGTACAACTCCCAGCATGCCCTGGGCGGGACTACAAGTCCCGGCATGCCCCGGGCACCCGCCCCGGCGCGGGGCGTCCAGTCCCGATGGCGGCGGTGCCGGTCTATGTGTACAGCCCGGAGTACGTGGCCCTGTGCGACTCCCTCTGCAAAGTGCCCAAGCGGGTCAGCGTCCAGCGGGGCTGGGGGGGCGGGGGCCGGGCCGGGAGGGGACCCGGGGGCCTCCGGGGATGGGGATGGGTCCCGGGTCCCGTGGGGTGCCGGGGTGGGGAGGGAACCCGGGGCCTGGGGGGCTCGGCCGTGGGGCCTGGGGTGGGAAAGGGGCTGGTCATAGAATCGTAGAACAACCAGGTTGGAAGAGACCTATCGGATCATCGAGTCTGGAGGGGCTCCGTGTATTAAAGGGAGGCATAACGGATCCTAAGGGGTGCTGGGGTGGGATGGTACCCGGGAAATGGAGTGGGAGGTCCTGGGGTCTTTAGGGGCGCAGCAGGACGGCCCCGGGGGCTGTGAAGAGACCCGGGGGACTTGGGGGGAGGTTTAGGGGGATTAATGGGCCCCGTGGGACCCCGGCATGGAAGGGAGGGCTCGGTGGTGGGAAGGGTCCCGGGCTCTAGGAGGGGTTCCTGGGCTCTTTGGGCCCGGTGGGAGAGGGGACTCGTCCGTGGGTTAGGGGGAGGCATAACGGGTCCCAAAGGGGGCTGGGGTGGGAGGGGACCCGCGAGCTATGGGGGGTTCCCGGGCTCTGTGTCAATGCAGCAGGGAGGTAGGAGGGGACTGTAGGGGCTGGAGAGGGGGTTAACGGCCTGTATAGGGGCTGGAAGGGGAGGCCTGGGGTCGGAGGGGACGTAGGGGAGGCTGGAGAGTTCATGGGCTCTATGAGGATGCAGCAGAGAGGTTCGAAGTGGGACAGGACCCTGTGGGCTCTCTGTGGAGCTGGAGGGGTTTATGGGCCCTGTTGCACCCTGGGGTTCTCCAGGGGCTGGGGGATTAACGAGCTCTCTGGGGCGCAGTGAGAAGACCTGGTGTGGAAGGGACTCCCAAGGGGGCTGCTGGCCCCTGGGGGAGCAGGAGGGTGTGGGGAGGTTGGGGAAGGGGGGCAGTGATGGGGTCATCCACTGGCCCCAGGCAGGAGGAGGGTCAGTGCCAGCCCTCCTAGCACACAGGCCAGGAGTGGAGGCTGGGAAACAGTCATGATGCTTCCCAAGCTTCCTCCCTGGGAAACTGTGCACTGCTGTGCTTCTCCTGACACAGTGAGAGTCCCGCAGCCCCCCTCTCTGGGGCTTTGCCCATGCTGGGAGCAGTGACAGTGACCCTTTGGCTGCAGGTCACATACCCCAGTCACTGTGCTGCTCTCCTAAAGCCACACTCACAGTCTGATGTTTGTTTTCTCTAGGCCAGTATGGTGCATTCGTTGATTGAAGCGTATTCCTTACTTGACCACATGAAGTAAGTACTCCCATCTTCTGTGGAGAGAATGTTTCCTTTTCTTACTAATCGAAGAATCAGAAATTTTTGGGTGGAAGAGACTGTTGAGATCATGAAGTCCAGTTGTACCTGTCCACTACTAAATCATATCCCTGAGTACTTTATCTGCCCAGGTTTTAAATACCTCCAGGGACGGGGTCTAAACGGCTTCCCTGGCCAGCTGTTTCAGTGCCTGAGAACCCTTTCAAGTGAAGGAATATTTGCTGATATCCAATTTGAATCTCCCCTGGTGCAACTCAAAGCTATTGCCATTACTAAGGAGTGGACTATACTGAGTAACCACAGACCTTACGCTATCCCTGCTGGCAGCACAAGTACAGGAGGCCACACAGAGCTTGTTTCTAGGATCTGAGGAAAGTCTGCTTTTTTTCCTCAAAGTTATGGTACGTGTAGTTTATGGTTGCCTTTCCTTATCTAATGGAGTACAAAGTGTGTTGTGCTTTCTGTGTAGAGCACGCTGTCACCTGCTGCTCTCGTGGCTCTGAGAAGCAATGGTGTAAATGGTGTAAAAACTGTCTGGTGCTGCTCCAGATCCACTGACTGGTGATGGTGTGGAGAGGGGCTGTGCTGTTTTGTGATTGATTTGGGAGACTTTTTGTGAGGTGTTGGTGCTCTTTGTGAGAGAAGACGAGGTCTGATGGGGAAGAGTGAGAGCCCTCACAGCCCCTTAGGTTTGTGATGCTGGAGGATTTGAAAGAATCATGGAATAGAATCATGGTATTATTGAGGTTGGCACAGTGGGGTTGGGCTGATGGTTTGACTGGATGAGCTGATAGGTCTTTTCCAACCTTAATGATTCTGTGATTCTGAGGTTGGTTCAGGCAAAGTGCCCAAACCCAGGAAGGGTGGTGTACAAGTTGCTGAGTACAGAGATGGCCTCTGTTTTGAGTGCAGGTGGCGTTAAGAGCACGTCAGAGGCTGGGCTAGGATGTTTTCAACTCTGTTATTTCCTCTGTGCGTAACCAGAATGTTGGATCCACTGGGGAGACAGTGAGAGCATGCAGAAAAGTGAAAAACACTTGAAGCAGAGAGGAAAGGTCAATTCAGGCAGCAGCTGTGGATATGCTCTTCGGGATGAACACAGCAGGCAGTGCCAGGCTGGGGGAAAGACCCATTCCAGCTCAGCTGAGTGGTTTTCTCACTGAAAGCAATGACCCAGAGGAGGAGAGGGGGTTGTTTGCTTTTTTGACAGGAGCTGCCAAAAGAAGGCTCCTAGCCTGAAGAGGTTAATGCTGGGTGTTCCAGCCAAACCTGATGTGCTCCTTTCCTCCTCTCTGCCTAGAATAGTCAAGCCAAAAGTGGCCTCCATGGAAGAGATGGCAACTTTCCACACGGATGCCTACCTTCAGCACTTGCAGAAGGTCAGCGAGGAGGGGGATGATGACCACCCAGAGTCTGTGGAGTATGGACTGGGTAAGAATGCTTATTTACAGCAACAGTTTTACTGATCATTTGGTCCAGGATGTTTTTTGCTGGAGCTGAGATTAGACAGAGGGGTGAGCTCAGGTGGGCTACTAGTCCGTTTGTGGAGGGAAACACTCTTTGATGGGGTGTTGTTGAACCCCATCTGCCAGCAGTCACCTGCCAGGCTAGCATTTCACTGTTACTGGCAGAGAAAACTGTCAGCCTTGTGCTGTGGCTCCATATAGCTCAACCTATCCCTTGCACACCAGGAACTGTTGGGTCCTCCCTGGGCTGCAGGGGGATCTCTGCTCCACCACAGGGTCCTCCTTGGGCTGTGGGGGAATCTCTGCTCTGGTATCTGGAGCACCTCATCCCTCTCCTCTGTTGACCTTTGTGTCTGCAGAGTTGTTCATCCCACATATTCTCACTCTTCTCTCTTTCTGCTGCTCAGTGGTTTTACCCTTTCAATATGTTATCCCAGAGGCGCTACCAGGCTGATGGGCTCAGCCTTGGCCAGCAGCGGATCTGTTGTGGCTCCATCTCTGTCTGACGTGGGTGCAGCTCCTGGGGTCTCCTCACAGAAACCACCCCTGCAGTCCCCACTGCTATGAAAACATTGCCGTGTAAACTCAGCACAGTTGCTTTTCTATTTACACCCCCTAAATCTGCTGTGTGAGCCCAAATCTGATCCCTGTCGTGAGGCTTTTGTGCTGTGGCTTCTTCATTGCACCTGAAATAAAAAGTTAGCGTGGCAGTTGAAGAGAGATCGCTGGAAACAAAGAGAAGGTGCTTCCCCCAGAGGAAAAACCTGTTTTGTCTGAAACATGAACTCTTACGCGCAGGTTACGACTGTCCGGCTACTGAAGGGATCTTTGAGTATGCCGCAGCTGTGGGAGGAGCCACCATCACTGCAGCCCAGTGCCTGCTGGACGGCAAGTGCAAGGTAGCGATTAACTGGCCTGGAGGGTGGCATCATGCAAAGAAGTAAGGAAACAATCTCTTCCCTTGTGTTTTCTTGCCTGATGTCTGAACCCTGCCTCCTAACTCCCGGCTTCCCTGCAAACATTCAGGGCGTGGCAGTCTGGCTGGAAGAGAGTGAGATGTGAGAGGGGTGAGAGAAAGTAGGAGGCAGACAGGAAAGAAGCAGAGTGCAGGGCAGAGGCCTGGTTACTAGTGCTATCCTGAATGGCAGCATGGATTTAGGGCAGGTATGTTTAGAGGTGTCTTGCCATCCATTCATACATGGATATCTTTGGGAGGTCAAGTGGGAGTTGATTTTGCAATGCCCATAGCCATAAAAAGACTGTGGAGAGGGAAACAATTGGTGCCCTTCCCAACTTGGAAGAGAATGGGAGCATGGCAACACATTGTCCACTGTTGTTTTGTGTGGCTTTGTTGGTTTCTTAACTAGAGGTTAGAAAGAGTGCAGGTGAGCCTCTGGTTTTGCTCATGCTCTGCCGGTAGTTTTTTGCTCTGAGCTGTAATGTTAATAATGATCTTCCAGAACAGGAGAAGAGGTAAAAATTTCACCCCCAAATCCTGTGATTCTGTAGTGGTAAAATAATTTATTTCCATGGTTTGCCTGTTTTCCACAGGTGTATGTTTTATTTTAACTTCTTCTACCTAGTTCCCCAAAAAATGAGGCCTATCTGCTAGGGCAGATGAAACATTACCTGTCCTTGTCTCCAGCTAAGTGGCCCTTGCAGTGCTGTTCTGTTTCCCTGGGGCCCCCCAGAATCATAGAATCACAGAATAGTTTGGGTTAGAAGGGACCTTAAAACCCATCCACCTCCCGCTGGATCATGTTGCTCAAAGCCCCATCCAGCCTGGCCTTGAACACCTCCAGCTTCCCTGGGCAACCTGGGTCTCCCTAGCCTCACTGGAAAACATTTCTTCCTAAGATCCCATCTCTATCTCTCACAGCTGAAAAATGTTCCCCCTTTTCCTGTCCCTGCACTCCCTGATCAAGAGCCCCTCCCCAGCATTCCCAGAGCCCCTTTTCAGTAGTACTGGAAGCTGCTCTAAGGTCTCCCTGCAGCCTTCTCTTCTCCAGGCTGAACAACCCCAACTCTCTCAGCCTGTCCTCGTATGGGAGCTGCTCCAGCCCTCAGATCATCTCTGTGGCCTCCTTTGGACTAGCTCCACAGATCTGCGTAACATCCAGAAACTGGCATGTACCACGTGTCTAGCCCTAGCAGCTGATACATGACTGTGCAGGTGTCTCTTCTAGCTCTGGTGACTTTTTTTTGACCTGGCAGAGAAACTCTGGAGTTATAATAGTGGTGTGCAAGCTTCAGGAAGAGCAACATCTCTGCAGGACCCTTGTCCTGGTCAGCACTTCTGTGGAGATGAGTTCAGGTATGGCTCAGTGAAGAAGGAGAGCACTCCTGCCTGTGCCTGTCCAGCACTTGGTAGAAAATGGCCAAGAGGGGCTGTCCAGGGGCCTCTTGCTGCAGGAGAGGAGGTGCAACACAAAGTGGGTTTATGTCAGGGCCTGTGAACTTATTTATAGTATCTCAAGTGCAGAAAGCTAACGTTTTATTGGCGCAGTGGTGAAATGGTCAGAGGAACCCTGCCAGGCCCCTCCATGGGTCAGGGACTTTCTGCAGCGTAGCCAGCTGCCAGCAAGCCCAGGGTTGAGAAGCCATCAGCACAAGCAGTCCTGTTCTCTGTGCTTCCCAGCCATGCTCTGAGCTGCTCCTGACCCATCCCTTGGCCTCATCTGGCTCTTCGTCCTCTTCTGTGTGTCCCTGTGAGATGGAGACTTGCAGAGTAAAAGTGATAACACTGAGGTCAGTGGTGATTGTGTAGGTGATGTTCAACACCATGGACATTGTTTTCACAGAGATGAAGCTTCTGGCTTCTGCTACCTGAATGATGCAGTCTTGGGGATCCTGCGGCTGCGCCAGAAATTTGACCGTGTCCTTTATATCGATTTGGATTTGCACCATGGGGATGGTAAGACTCAGCGCAGGCTGCGAGCACAGCCACACAGACTCAGGAGGAAGAGTGGGAGAAGTTTAAGCCTTTCAGGGTGATAGGGCTTTACTTGCTGCAGCAGCCATGGCTTTGCCTCCTTTCGGTGCAGCCGGGTTCCCTCAATCCATTCTGCCTCGTCCTCCTTTATGGATGCTGCTCATCAGGCCTCTCTGGACCATCTGGGCAGTGGTCTTGGACATTAAGCATGAAGCAGCATGTTCTCATGCCACTAATCCCTTCTACCACTGGCCCTCCAGCAGGGATTTGCCCCAGTCTCTTGTCTCCCATCCCAGCTTAAGTGTTTAAACAGTGCTTAATGTTTTAATGCCTCCTGTGCAAGAGGAAAGCAGTCAGTAATAAAAAGTGTTTTTGAAAGAAGACTTAACACTATAAAACTAAAGCCAGGGTTGGCCTTGCTGAAACCGGTCTCTCCATCAGGGCCATTATTTCAACATTTCTTGCTCTTTTGAATTTTATGGTGTATTTCATGTCACTCCGTTTCCCCCCGCACATGTCAAGTTTGTCTTTTCCTGCTATTTTAATAGGTATTTATTGCAGAAAGAAGGCAGCAGCCCTGAGAAAAAGTGAGAGAAGCCTGGTAGTTTTGGTTCCTTTAAGAGCTAAGGCATCCGTGCTCAATTCCCTCCCACAGGCTTGCAGGCCAAGCACTGTTAGCATAGGTGCTGACCTGAGGTATTGAGATCCGTTCAGTACTGATTAGTGTGAGACCTGTCAAATTCATTTCAGTTCTGACCTTTGCTGCACTTCAGGTCTTCATTAATTAAGGAAGGATTTAGTGAGATGCACCTGGTTTTCTGCTTTGCTCATTCTGTTCCTGCTCTGCTTGCTGCCCCGTGTTTATCAAGTGGCTTGTTTGCATGTTTAGATTCTCATTTAAGTGAATGATGCGTGAAAGCTTTTTTTCTCTTTGCTTTTCTGATAGGCGTTGAAGATGCCTTTAGTTTCACCTCGAAAGTCATGACGGTTTCTCTGCACAAGTTTTCACCAGGATTTTTCCCAGGTAAGTTGGACTTGTGCAGTTGGTGCTAATTTGGTTCACGCGTTCTGCGCCTCTGCTCTGCTCTCGGGAGACCCCACCTGGAGTCCTGTGTCCAGTTCTGGAGTCCTGAGCACAGAAAGGACATGGAGCTGTTGGAGCGAGTCCACAGAGATGATGTGAGAGCTGGAGAACCTCCTGAGGAGGTCTGAGACATCCTATCCATTTCTCTTATTGCTAATCTCCTTTCCCAGCAATTAACCGTGGGATGTTTCTGTTTTTCAGGCACTGGGGATGTGACAGATGTTGGCTTGGGCAAAGGTCGCTATTACAGTGTGAACGTACCTATCCAAGATGGCATTCAGGATGAGAAATATTACCAGATCTGTGAAACGTAAGCCCTCTTGCTCTGGCAGTTTACTTGGGTGGGATTTTGGAGAAGACTGTTCAGATTTTATTTTATTTACTATTTTTAAATACAGTCCTTCCTTAAGCTCCTGTTACGGATTTGGATTGCAACAGATCTTAAGGGATCTCAGAAGTCTTGTCTGAATTCTTAAGCAAACTGAATATACAGTGGCATTTGTGGGTGGCTTGGGGGAGTCTCTGCCATGGGTCAGCCTTGTAGGTTGAAGGGGGACTGAGAAGGGCCAAATACTTTTTAGCTGTGGATGTAGGACTTGATGATAGTTCTTCAAATAACGACTTAGAACCATGACTGCTTGTGGAAGATATGCTCGGGACTGAGCAGAATGTGTTTTCTGAGCACCTTCTGTTTGTGCCAGGAGAATGAAAGGCTGAAAGCTGAATGTCTGCTGGTCACTGAGCTGCCTCCTTCACTCAGTTGGTGAGGGACCTCACAAACCATTGCCCATGCAAAACCAGGCTGTGGGGCTTGTTCTTTTCAAGGAGGGGGGAGCCTCAGTATAGAGCTGCAGGACCATGGTAACACACCCACCTCTCAAACAGCTCAAAGAGCTGTGGACTGAAACCTCTCCAGAACTGTAGCTTGTGGGGAAAGGCTCTTTATTAGGGGCACCCTCCCACTGGATCAAGTGCTCAAAGCCCCATCCAGGCTGGCCTTGAACACCTCCAGGGATGGGGCAGCCACCACTGCTCTGGGCAACCTGGGCCAGGGCCTCTCCACCCTCACAGGAAAATATTTCTGCCTCCCATCTCAATGGAGGCAGAAGGCTAACTGGGAGCAGAGGGAGCGTGACAGGGGGCAGGTGGGAGTAGAGTGCAGAAGCCTTGAGAGGCATCGGTGGATCTGAGGGACCAGGTTGATGCTGCAGTATCCCTCTGAGCTGTGTTTGTGGTAGCCCTTGCCGCTTCTCTCCTCAGTGTGCTGAAGGAGGTGTACGCTGCCTTCAACCCAGGCGCGGTTGTGCTGCAGCTGGGAGCAGACACCATCGCTGGGGATCCCATGTGCTCTTTCAACATGACACCTGAGGGAGTGGGCAAGTGCCTGAAGTATGTCCTGCAGTGGCAGCTAGCGACTCTCATCCTGGGAGGAGGTGAGTGCATGCCCTTCCTGCTGTCCTCAAGGAAACTGCTTTGCCCTCTTGTGACCTTTCCTCAAGTGCGTGTCTGTGGGCTTGGCACTGATTGGGATTTAGCAGGGTGACTGCTGGGCAGTGTCCAGAGGGTGCTCTGGCGCAGTGCTGTTTTCATGCAGACCTGAAATCCTTGACACTGACAACTGCAAGTCTTAGCGCTGACCCTAAGATCTCAGTATAAAGGCTGCTTGGCTCCTCTGGAGAATCATAGAATAGAATTATTGAATGGATTGGGTCAGAAGGGACAAGAAAGCCCATCCAGTCCCACCCCTGCCATGGGCAGGGACACCTTCCACTGGATCCAGTTGCTCCAAGCCCCTTCCAGCCTGACCTTGAACCCCTCCAGGGATGGGGCAGCCACCACTGCTCTGGGGAACCTGGGCCAGGGCCTCCTTACCCTCACAGCAAAACATTTCTCCCCAAGATCTCATCTCGATCTCCCATCTTTCAGCTGAAAACCATTCCCCTTTGTCCTGTGCCAGCATTTCCTGGTCTAGAGCCTCTCACCAGCTTTCCTGGAGACCCTTTCAGTTCTGGAAGCTTCTCTAAGGTCTCCCTAGAACCTTCTCTTCTCCAGGCTGAACAACCCCGACTCTCTCAGCCTGCCCTTGTATGGGAGATGCTCCAGAAGAGCAGAGGTTTTCACCCCTGCTGAACTGACCCTGGCTTCTTAGTGGCATCTCTGACTTCCATCTCTGCTCATCAGCCGTTCCTCCAGCACTTCTCTTTAAAAACGAGTGGTGTGTTCCCAGACCTGCTTTGATGCATCTGGCAATGAATGTTTTTTTCCTTTTTTTTTTTTTGGATTCAAGCAGGGTTCTGGGAAAAGGCCTGGATACCTGCACTGTACAGCAACAGTACAGCACACGTAGCTCTGCCGTGGGGCATAACCAGCTGCATTTCTAGTGTAAAGTGGTTGCAAGTTGTACTGGTGAGCTTTTTATTTGTCCTGTCAAACATTACAGTGCCAGAGCTCACCAGCAAATGACTGGACGTGTGTATTATGGTTTATGGGTTGAAGGCTGGCATTACAAAGCAGGAATTCCCTGTCTCCACTGCTGCCCTTGTACTTCTCTTCTTCTTTCATTTGATCACCTCTCCTTGTTGCTAGGAGAGGGCCTGGCGCATGGAGCCAGGAGCTTGTGCTGGGTCTGAGATTTGTAACTGGGAGGAGTCTGGCCTGCACCACACTGGGTATAGCTGGAGTCCAGTTTGGGTGGTTTGCCCTCACAGACACTGTCATTTGGGACTGGTCTTGTGCAGCCAGCTGATGCAAAATGCAGGTTTTTGCATAGCTTGAGTGGATGAAATAGGCTGAATCAATGTGTATATTGTCTCCATGATTTGTTCCTCCCACTGAAACCTTCTCTCTCCTCTTCCCCCACTTTTGCCCTTCTGAAATGACAATTGTTGCTGGAGACAGGAGGCTACAACCTTGCCAACACAGCTCGCTGCTGGGCATACCTGACTGGGGTCATCCTTGGGAGAACGCTGTCTTCTGAGATCCCTGATCATGAGGTAAAGCTTTGACAAACCCTCGCCTCTCCTTCAGTGTTTTACACCCAATCCAAATGGCATCCTTGCTGCTCAGTACTCTTTGACTGAGATGCTCCTGTCACAATAACACCTTGTCCTAGCAGCATAGTGGGTGCTCGTTCCCAAATCCTGAGGCCGGCTGCATCTTTTTGCAAGGGCTCTCAGGAGCTGATAAACTCCAGTTTCAGTTAATTACAAAGAGGATGGGAGGGAGAGTTGCCTTTTTGCTCAAAGACGTCTTTGGGATGTGCCTGTACGTTTGCCAGGGAAGAACCAGGCCTTTCTCAAGGCTTTAAATTTTCAGCCCTGCTTTCAGCAACTTGCAGCAAGTACCAGACGCAACACTGAAGCTTTCCTGACCACAGTCTTGCAGTGGGCCAGGTGCTTTTCACAATTGCATCTGAATCATCTCAATCCCTGTTTAAATGCTTTTAAAGTCCTGAGCAGGGCTGGACAGCTGGTTGAGGGGCATGATCTAAACTGACCTTGGGTGGGATAACTCTAGGTTCATACTAGGTCTCAAACCGCAGACAGGTGTTATGGACTCTACAGGAGGAAACCTGCATGTGCAAAGCAGTTCAAGCCCATAGTGGCTAAAGAGTAAGAATGATGTGTTTGCCTTTGTCAAAGGATCTCACAGACCAGTATGTGTGAGGAATTAAAGCACCTGTGTGGCCTGTTTTGGTGAAAATGAAATGGGGGGAAAAAAAGAAAAGGCTAAAACAGTCAAGTTCTTAAAAGGGAAGGATGTTTTCTACTGAATAATGACAGATCTGACAACAAATGCTGTGCCAATAGCAAAAAATTAGACATTTTATAAAATTCTGAATTGTATCCCTGATTTTAGCACAGAATAGTGGACAGTCAGCACTGGAAGTTAAAAGAAATTCTAAAATTCTATCTTGGTCCCTCCAGACATCCTAGGACTGTTCCAACACCATTACACTGCTGCTCAGTCAAATGCTTTCTGGATTTCAAGAGCGCAGCTGTCTTGTTTCCAAGCCCTTCTCTACAAAATCAGGAACAAAAGAGAGCAACCAAAAGACATCTATGTTTGTGAAGTACTTAAAGGGGAGGCTATAGGAAGGCTGGGGAAGAGCTCTTCTCTTCTCCAGGCTGAAAAACACCATCTCTCTTGGCCTTTATGAGCACTTGGGCCGGAAAGACACGTTATTAACCTCAAAGGACACTGATTTTCAGTCATGTCAGTGCAACCCTCTGCAAGGAGTTGTGTGGAGCTGAAAAGAAGGATAACCGATAGGCAGCATTTCAAGTTTGTTCATTAAAATCTCAGGTTTGCAGATGACCATGTGTAAAATGAGTGGCTTTCCCTAATAATGCATTGGGAGAGAGACTGGTTTTAGCTGTACAGCTGTGCTCTGCTTCCCCAGCCCTTGAATTGGTAGCAGTTGCAGGCTTCAGGTGGGTACAGGCAGTGCAGAAGCACCTCTTTGATGTAGTGAAGCTACACATACCCCTCAGGTGAAGAAAATGTTTTTGCCTTTTTACAAGCAGATACCCCTGTGGAGCCCTCCCTGCAGCTTCAGCCAGCCAGAGACCTCTCTGCTGACTCTCCTCTTCCCTTCCCTTCCTTTCCCTGCAGTTCTTCACAGAGTACGGCCCTGATTATGTGCTGGAAATCACTCCAAGCTGCAGACCAGACCGCAATGAGCCACAGAGAATTCAAGAAATTCTGAACTCTATCAAAGGTGAGTTGTTCAAACCAATGCCCCTGCTTCAGGCTTACAGGTATTTTTAGAGACGACTTCAGTAAAGCTCCTTTGAGTCTTTCTCACTAGATGGAGAGATGAACCACATTCACTGAATCATAGAATAGTTTGAATCAGAAGGAACCTTTAAAGCCCATCCAGTTCCACACCCACCACGGGCAGGGACACCCCCCACTGGATCAGGTTGCTCAAAGCCCCATCTGACCTGGCCTGGAACACCTCCAGGCTTCTCTGGGCAACCTGAGCCAAGGCTCACTTCCACAGGGAAACATTTCTTTCTAAGATCTCATTTAAATCTCCCTCTTTCATCTTAAAACCGTTCCCCTTCATCCTATCCTTGCACTCCCTGGTAGAGAGGTGATGACCATGTATGTCCTGAGGTATCCATTCCTAAGCACAGGCCAGTCCTAGGGAGTGGACATCCCCCTGGTCAGTCCAGGAGGGGAGGAGGAACAGCATTGCTCCAGAGCTGGAAGGGAGGAATCTGTGCTGTGCACTCTAACCTGGGGGAAGGAGAAGACAGGAGGGAGTGAGCATGAGCCTTAAGTCTTGAACCAGCAATTGGCCTGCAGGAGTGGTGGCAGCATCTCCCTTTGATAGTTCCTCAAATCTGATTCAAAGGAGAGCAGCAAAATTTGAATGGAGCGAGGGGCCAGTGGGGAACAGGGTCTGCGCTGAGGCTGGGATTCCTGTGTTGCTGCCCAGTCCATCAGGCACTGGGGTGGCACTCCTGTCCCTGGCCAGACCACTCTGTCAGGCTATAATAATCAGTGTAAATACCTTTTTTCTGCCTCTTTTTATTTGCAGGGAATCTAAAGCACGTTGTTTAGTGGAGAAGGAAGGCTCAGATTTCCACCAAAGCACTTCCCGTGGGGAGGACTGCGTGTTCATGTGAGCAGCTGGTGAAATGTGTGTCTGCCAGGGAAATTTGGAAGAAATTAATGTTGGTTGGTTGATTTTTTTTTTTTTTTAATTCTCTCTAAAGAAGAAAAGCTGCTCTGCACTGTGAGTTCCATGGCTCTCCCCGGGCCAGGAGTGTGGGCCCTCCAGCCACAGCCTTCCAGCGCCAGCAGAGCCTTCCTTGCTCATTTCTCTTTCATTTTTTTTAACACATTTCATTTTTTTTAACACTATAGAGTTTATTCTCGCAACTGGTTTTAAATAGTTTTTAAGAGAGGGGCTTCTCAGAGCTGTGAGCCCTTCCCAGCCTGAGCCCAGTTGCCTTCCTGGAAGGAGCACGGCGACTGAGCTGCCCACATAGACAGCGGCTGCCGAGTGCCATCCAGGACCCAGACTGTGCCTGTTGGCCACGGAAAGGCCTGGCTGTTGTGGTTTTAACTTGGAAATGTTTTTTACAATAAAATATTTGGAATACTCCTCCAGGCCTTTCCTTTCTTCGTGCATTGCCCGTGCCCTTTTCCACAGCACTTCCTTTCCACAGCAGAGGTCAGGCCTGTGCTGGAAAGCGAAGGTCTGAGGTTGCGATTGAGACTTCCAGCCCCATCGTGTGAGGTAGGGGAGACCCCCAGGGTGGTGGGTGAGCTCCCAGTGGGCTCCAGAGGGGCTCTGGGTGTCTAAGAGGGTTCTTAGAAGGCCTTAAAGGGGTCCTAGGGGCTACTAGAGGAGTCCAGAGGGTCCCATAGGGTTACTGGATATCGAAGAGGGGTCCTAGAATGCCTTAAAGAGCACCTGTGTAACCATGTAGGGCCCTCATGACCCCTGTAGCGTCACCCAGCACCAATCTAGAGTCCTCTAGAACCCTTCTGGGGCCCCCAGGAACCCTCTAGACCCTGCTGGGACCCCTTTAGGGACTTCTAAGTCCCTTCTAAAGCCAGTGGAACCCTCTAAAGCCCCCTGGGACCCCTTTAGGGCCTGCTAGGACCCTGAGGAACCTTCTAGAGCCACGTGGGACCCCTGTAGGGCCTTCTAATACCTGTTTAGGACTGTCAGTAACAATCTAGAGCCCCCTTGGACCTCTTCATGGCCTTCTAAGGCCCCTTTTAGACACCTGGAACCACTCTGGAGTGCACTGAGACCTCTTTAAGGCCTTCTAGGACCATGCAGAGCCTGCTAGGACCCCAAGGAACCCTCTAGACCCTACTGGGACCCTTTTAGGTGCTTCTAAGACCCCTCTTAGACACCCAGAACCCCTCAGGAGCCCACTGTGACCCCTTTAGGGCCTTCTAGTACCCATCTATGACCCCTAGGGACCCTCTAAAGCAATATGGGAACCCTTTAGGGTCTTATTTGATGCTGCTAGGGTCCCCAGGAACCCTCTAGAGATCCTTAGGACCCCTTTATAGCCTTCTGGGACCGCCAGTAACAGTCTAGAGCCCCCTGGGACCCATTCATGGCCTTCTAGGACCATTCTATTACCCCCAGGAACCCTGTAGACCCCACTGGGACCCATTTAGGGCCTTCTAGGACATCCAGGATCCCTCTCGAACCCCCTGGGGCCCCTTTAGGGCCTTTTAGGACCCCGAGGAAGCCTCTGGAGCGCCCGGCAGGGGGCGCTGCCGCTGTGGCTCCTCCGGGCCGGCAGGGGGCGCTGCCGCCGCCGCTCGGCGCCGATATCGCCGCTGTCCCGGAAGCGCCGGCCCTTTCCGAGCGGAGCGCAGCCATGGTGAGCGCCGGGCGCGGCTTCTCCTCGCCGCCATCCACCGCCATCCGCCCCCCGCCGAGGGCTTCCCCGGCCCCTCCGCCTCCAGGCCCGCGGGAGGGTGCCTGGCGACCGGGCCGGGGGGAGCCGGGACTATGGGGGGCGCCGGGGATGGGAGGCGGGGGGGCCAGGCCTGGCCTGGCGGTGGCCGGTAACGCGTCCTGTCCGTTCCCTAGGCTCGCGGCCCCAAGAAGCACCTGAAGCGCGTGGCTGCGCCCAAGCACTGGATGCTGGACAAGCTGACGGGAGTCTTCGTGAGTGGCGACCGGGAATGGGGAGGGGGATCGGAAATGGGAATGGGGTTCGGGAATGGGGAGGGGGATCGGAAATGGGAATGGGGATCAGGAATGGGGAGGGGTGTCAGGGATCGAGGATGAGAATCAGGGGTGCAGAATGAGGGATCAGGAGTAGGGGGTGAGGGATTAGGAGCGGGGATGAGAGATCAAGAATGAGGAGTTAGGAATAGGCTACGAGGGATCAGGAGTGGGAATGAGGGAGTAGGGATGAGGGATTAGGAGTAAGGGATGAGGAGTGGGCAGTGAGGATCAGGAGTGAGGGATGAGGGAGAAGAGATGAGGGATCAGGAGGGGGAATGAGGGAGTAGGGATGAGGGATTAGGAGTGGGCAGTGAGGGATTAGGTGTGAGGGATGAGGAGTAGGGCATGATGGAGCAGGAGTGGGGGATGAGGGATCGGAGATGAGGCATCAGGAGTGGGGGATGAGGGAATAGGAGTGGGGGGTGAGGGAGCAGAGATGAGGGATCAGGAGTGGGCAGTGAGGGATTAGGAGCTGGGGTGAGGGTTCAGACCAGCACTGGAATTCAGTGTCGAGGTGGGCTAGGATTAGGAATGGGGCTGGAGCTGGGGCCAGCATTGTGGAAGCGGATGGGGCCAAGATCAAGATTGGGATCATTCTGCCCCTGCAGTGGCCTTTCCTGCTCTCCGCGAGCCCGGGTGGCTCCACAGCCTCACCAAGGGGCTGTGTGGTCACGCTCAGGGGTGGTGGTGAGCTGGGGCAGTCGGGCAGTGCAGGAGAGAAGGGAGGGGCTTGTTGTTAGGGGTTTTGCCAACAGCTTTTGCATTTGCCCTGTTTGCAGGGCTCTGGGGTAGTTAGCTGCTCTCTTTTAGCCTTCTTGTTGTATTTTTCCTTCACTGGGGTGGGTCAGTGCTTTGTGGGGCTGGTAAAGCTTGGGGCAAAGGCACTATGAGTATCGAGAAATCTGCAGCCTGTGGCTGCCTGCTTAGTAGATGAGCTTTACGCAGTTCTCTGTGCATGCTGCTGCCAGAGCTCTTGGGGTGGTCGCATTCTTCCCCTGGGAATGGCTGATGGTGCTGTTGTGCTCGAGCCCCCAGTAGAAAGCTTCTCTTTGCAGGCACCCCGTCCGTCGACAGGCCCTCACAAGCTGAGGGAGTGCCTTCCGCTCATCATCTTCCTGCGGAACAGGCTGAAGTATGCCCTGACGGGAGATGAAGTCAAGAAGATCTGCATGCAGAGGTTTATCAAGATAGATGGCAAAGTCCGCACGGACACTACCTACCCTGCAGGCTTCATGGGTGAGCAGGGAGGGCTGGGATGGGTGCTTCAAGCAGCAAGGGTGGTGTTTTATGAGGCTGGCATGGTATGAGGGAGAGAGGTGCTTTCCCGGTGGAGTTAAAGAGCAAGATAAATTGTTGTTATTTACTTTAGAGCTGTGCACTGCAATGAATATCAGTGCCGAGTACTTGTAGGCAGTAAATACCTGCTGTATGTGTGTGAAGTGCTGTTCAGACTTTCATTCTTCAGCAATTTTTTATCCCAATGAAAGATGTGAGCCTGTGGTTAAGTGACCCATATCATTTACACCTGAGATGTTGTTTAGCAGTCTCTAGGTTTTTCTAAATGTGCACTTCATGCTAAAGTACAGCATTTGGTGACATAGCTGGTAACAGCTGCTGTTTTATTTCCCTCTCTGAAATCAGATGTCATCAGCATTGAGAAGACAGGTGAGCATTTCCGCCTGGTGTACGATACCAAGGGTCGGTTTGCTGTTCACCGCATCACACCTGAAGAGGCTAAGGTGAGAGGCTTTAGCTTGGTCTAAATGTGGGCCTGGTTGGATTTGGTCAGACAGGTATTTCCTCTTTGGCATCTCCTAAATGGGAGCTGAGGGATGTCTTTCTTGAGAGCTGAGTCTGTGCCATTCTTGAGACAATCAAGGCCTTTGGGGCTGAGGTACGAAGTCTTTGACGGGGGAAATCTTTTGGTGACATAGCAATTCCCAGATGACTGCAGGTGCATTGTCTGAAATGACCTCTGGGCTGCCTTTACAGGGAGCTCTCGGGTGGGGGTGGCTCTGCTGTGGTGTGGTGAGCCTTAGTGTAGGTCTCCATGAGCTAATGGTGATCAGAAAGAATCATAGAACGGTTTAGGGTGGAAGGGACCTTCAAACCCATCCAGTTCCAACCCATGGCCATGGGCAGGGACACCTCCCACTGGATCAGGGGCTCCAAGCCCCATCCAACCTGACCTTGAATCCCTCCAGGGATGGGGCAGCCACCACTGCTCTGGGCAACCTGGGCCAGGACCTCCTCACCCTCGCAGGAGACCATTTCTTCCTGAGATCTCATCTCAGTCTACCCTCTTTCAGCAAGTCCCCTTTGTCCTATTGCTGCCCTCCCTGATCAAGAGCCCCTTCCCAGCTTTCGTGTGGACCCTTTTAAGGGTGCTGCCTGGTACTGCCTGTGGTGCGGAAGCCCTGAACTCCATCGTGGATTTGATATGGAAGTTTTTACAAAACCCCTCTCTCTCCCTGGCTGTCAAGGAGCAAGTCCTGAGTGTGTTCCTTTAACCCAAACTTGTTGGTGTGGCAGAGCTGCGAGTCTGCGCTCTCCTTTGTCCATCTGCCCTGAGGGAAGGCATGGTAGGCACACAGTGATGCTGAGGGGAGAGGCAGCTGTGATGTAGCCAGCTGTGTAGTAGGGGAACCAGGATGCCCCGGAGAAGGGTTACAGATCTGCTGGATCCTGAAGAAAAGCAGTCTCTGCCTCCACTGTGTGACCATAGGCTTCAGGGCAAAATGAGGAATCTGCCTGGTGTAGACTTTGCTGTGAAAACGCAGCCTGTGTTTGTGGGAAGGACCAAGTGCAGGCTTGGTGGCTGTTCTCAAAGCACGAGTTTTTTCCGATGGGGCTGTAGCACAGCCCTGCAGCAGCCCTGGAGAAGCATTGCTGGGGCAGGGGGCTGGGCACAGCACTCCTGTTGGGATCCCTGGTGTGTCCGAGTGCTTTCCTTGGGGTCTGAGGCCAGTGGTGGCTGGTGACTCATGGAGGGGACAAGGCTCCCTTGGTTAATGGTGCTGTACACTGCCTCAGTGGAGCTGTGTTGGCTTTTGTTTGCAGTACAAGCTGTGCAAGGTGAGGAAGATCTTTGTGGGCACCAAAGGAATCCCTCATCTCGTCACCCACGATGCCCGCACCATCCGCTATCCAGACCCCCTCATCAAGGTGAATGATACAGTCCAGATTGACCTGGAGACGGGCAAGATCACAGATTTCATCAAGTTTGACACAGGTAGGACTGATGATTCCCCTGGAAAACATGGCACTTTTCCCAACCCTGGAGAGCAGCATAAAAATTAAATATAAATGCTAGGCATCGTTGCTCTAGAGTAGAGGGACAATGGTGGCAGCCTAGGGAATGTTTTTTTCTCCTGAGGCATCTGGAGCTGGAGCAAGGATTCCTCCCATATGCTCACAGAGTGAGGCACGTGGCATATGGACTTGGAGCAATTCCGAGAACAAGGAGGCACCAGGTAGAAGAAGTTAACTGGTGGAGAGGTTGCTTGAGCCCATCTCTCTTTTATGGGGCTGTGATAGGAAAGCTCTAGGGAGCCATGTGGAGATTCCTAACTCTTTTCTTTGGGAGAAGGATGCATTTGCAGAGCTGTGAGCCGGGATAAGTAGTACAGAGTCACCTTGGAGGTGGGTAGTATTTGGTACAAGCCATGGTGACTGAGAGTTGTTGATCTCCTTGAGGTGTGCCAGGATTCCTATGGGACCTGTGTGTAACCAGGTGCTCTGGTGGCTGCTCTGTAGGCCAATTGAGGGCCTGTCCCAGCCTTTCTCCGCTGGTGCTCTTGAAGAGCCTGAGTGGAAGAGCTTCACTGCAGTACCTGGCACCAGCTCCTGTCACATCCATCTTTCTTTTTCCCCAGGTAACCTGTGCATGGTGACTGGAGGTGCCAACTTGGGCCGTATTGGGGTGATCACCAACCGGGAGAGACACCCTGGGTCATTTGATGTCGTTCACGTGAAGGACGCCAATGGCAACAGCTTTGCCACCAGGCTCTCCAACATCTTTGTTATTGGCAAGGTGAGCCTGCATGAATGCTTGGTGGGTGGGTTTTCTTCTGTAGTTGGGGGCTGCTCTGCTCCCTGTGATTCTTCCTGCTCTGAGCTGAGTGGGAATGGGAAGCATCTGTAACTTTGAGAATGGGGCCATTTTCCAGAAGCAGCCCTGTGTGTCTTTGAACCTTCTGAGAGCTGTGCAGTGCTCTGCTCTTGATGTGACCTGGGCAGCTGCTTTGAGTGCCCATTGCCAACTGCCTCGGCTGCCTCTCCTTCCCCATGGGTTCTTGTCCAAGCTAGTAGGGGTGGTGGTTCAGTTTTAGCTGAAGTGTGTTCTTGATGGATTTGACCAAAAGAGGCAGATAAAGGCCACAGCACCTTCCTATGGTGCTTCTGCCAGGCCAGTGCTAAGGCTGTGTGTCTGCGGCCCAGCAGCGGAAGGGGCTGGTATCAGCTGGGATGGAGAGCTTCTACCCCTGTCAGAGTTTCAGGGTGTGAGATGACTTCTTCCCCCTTGCTGCAGGGCAACAAGCCATGGATCTCCCTGCCCCGTGGAAAGGGCATCCGCCTGACCATTGCTGAGGAGCGAGACAAGAGGTTGGCGGCCAAGCAGAGCAGCGGCTGAAGGCTGGCTGAGGCTGACTGTGGTCCTGTCAGTGTTTTAATTAAACCATTTTCAAAATGACTGTGAGTGTCTGGGGAGCATGCTATGGCAGGGAGGGAGCCTGGCCAGACCTGTGCAAGGTCACGTTCTGCTTTCCAGGCCGTCTGAGTGACTGCCAGAGCTATCTGCCTGGAAGGCAAGGAGCAATGTGAGAACCTCCAGGCTGCTCTGGCCCCGGGAAGGGTTTGGATGTCATTCCCAGGGATGTGCTGGTGGGAGAAACTGCTACTTTGTCTGCCTCAGGGTGGGTTAGAGCAAAGAAAGCAATGTGCTCATTCCATTCCTGATTAAAGCAGATCTGTGACTAGTTACTGTGCTGATCCCTGGAGAATATCTGACCAGCATTGCTCCCAGCAGAATTCTTAGATTGTTTGTGTTCCTAAAACGGAGGCAGAAACCCAACGATGATGCAGAAGCAGGCAGAGGCTGGGGGACTGGGGATTGTGTCCCCTCTCTGTTTTCTGTTGACCATTATCTCCTCCGGTGATTTCACAGAAACGTAGAGTCATAGTTTGAGTTGGAAGGGACCTTAAAGCCCATCTGGTTCCAGCCCTTCTGCTTTGGGCAGGGACACCTCCCATGGGATCAGGGGCTCCAAGCCCCATCCAGCCTGGCCTTGGACCCCTCCAGGGATGGGGCAGCCACAGCTTCTCTGGACAACCTGGGCTAGGGCCTCCTCACCCTCAGAATGAAGAAATTCCTCTTTATGTCTAGAATTTGAGGAGCTGTATTTACAAGATGGGGTGGTCTGTACCTCATGTTCTAGAGCAGTGGAAGAGAGAGGCTGTGATGGCCCCAGGATTCCCTCCCCCACAAGGAGCTGCAGCCGCGTGGGATTTCCCGCTTGTCTATGACTTTTATGCAAAGTCTGGGGCAGAGTAGCGGCCGAGATGGAACAATTGCAGTACAGGAGAGGTCAGTTAAGGAAAAAGAACTGGGGGAAAAAAAAAAACCAAAACGTGGAGCGTGCTCTAGCCAGTGGGCTGGCGGCATTGACTCTAAGTCCCACCCCAGCTCTGACTGACACCGCTCTCGGCCAATGGGATGGCGGTTTTTACGTTAAGCCATTTTCGCCTCTGCTCTGAGTTATGGCCCATCAGCCAATGGGGCGATGGTGTTGCCCGTAAGTCCCGCCCCCTGGATCTGACTGACAGCAAGCCCAGCCTATGGCTTTGCGGCGTTGACGTTAAGTCTCGTCCCCTGCGTTCCCGCCGCGGCTCTGAGTAATTCCCCCCTAGCCAATGGGGAGGTGGCATTGCCTGTAAGCCCCGCCCCCGACTCTGACTGACAGCGCCCTCAGCCATTTGCGCGGCAGCATTGCCGGCAGGCCCCGACCCCCAAGCCAATGGGCGGCGGGCGGTGCCGCCCCGGCGCATGGCGGCCATGCCGTGCCACAACCAGCGCCTCGGGCAGCGCCCGCAGGATGAGCCTTCGCCTCCAGCGACCGGCACGGCGGCCGGAGCGCCGCGGCTGCTGCGGTTCGCGGAGCCCGGCGCGGACAGCGGCTGCCCCAGCCCGGACAGCAGCGGCGGAGGCGGCGGGGATGGCGCGGCGGGGCCGGTCCCCGCGGGGCAGTGCGCGGCGGCGCCGCTGGGGCCGCAGCTGAAGCTGCTGCCCATGAACGACCAGCTGCGAGAGCTGCAGACCATCATCAGGGACAAGTGAGAGCGAGAACCCCCCTCAGGGACTCCTCCCCCCGTTATCGCCTCAGGACCCCTCACACCTTGTTCCCCTTGGGGAGCCCCCGTTTCCCCCTCAGGAATCCCCCCCTCAGGAATCCCCCCTCAGGATTTTCCCCTCAGGAATCCCCCCCTTTTCCTCCTCATGACCCCCCTCCATACTCCCCTGAGGACCTCCCACACCCTGTTCCCCTTGGGGAGCCTCCCCTGCCCCCCGTTTCACCCTCAGGAGCCCTCCCCGTGCCCTCAGGGCCCCTGTGCCCCCTTCAGGACCCCCTGCACTGTGTTCCCCTTTTTCCCGCCCCCCATTTCCCCTCAGAATTCCCCTCAGGACCTCCTCTGCTCCATTCCCTCTTTTGGAGCCTTCCCCAGGAGCCCCTGTTCCTCCCTCAGGAGCCCTACATGCCCTCAAGAGACCTCCCTTTTTCCCCCTGAGGAGCTCCCCTTTTCTCCTCAGCAGTCCTCCCTCACGAGCCTTTTCCCTTTGGGGAGCCCCCCCCGCCCCGTTTCCCCTAAGAAGTCCCTTCTGGAACCCACTCACCCTCATTCCCTGCTCAGGATCCCCTCATTTTTCCCTCAGGATCTCCCTCTACTCTGTCTCCCCTCAAGAATTGAACACCATGCAGGATTGGGGGGCTGAGACAGCATGTGCAGGAGCACGGGGAGGGCTGAACAGTTGCGAAAGGGCTTCTGGTGGGTTTGGGAATAAACACAAGTTTGCTGAAGAATGGGACTAAAGGTTGGGAAAGGGTAAGTGCTGGGTTTTGGGACTAACCATGAATCTGATGAAGCTTGGGACTACCAATTATCACAGTCTGTGCTAGTGGAGTGGCCTTAATGCTGTGTTAAGGTTCTGGGGGTGAGGATGAGCAGAAGAAAATGGGTCACAAAAGCAGCCTAGGAAGAAGGAAAAGATTGGAGAGAAGTGGGTCTAGGGGGAATGAAAGTGACCTGGAACCAGATGTTTGAGGAGCAGGGACTGGAGCGAATTAGGCAGAAAAATAGTGTTGGAACAAAAGGTTGGGAATAATACAGAGTAGACTGAGCTGAGCTGGAATCAGTGGAGTGATATTAAGGAGAGAGGCAGACAAAGAGGGAATGGTTTGTTTACTTAGGTTTATTTACTTACAAGATTCAAGGCAGGATTTTCCGTTGTGGACTCTTTGCATCACCAGGAGTCCTTGTTGCCACCATACCTTGTGGGAACCGGTGGGGTTATTCCAGTTTTATAAATCTTAAGCTGAAGTACAGAAATCCATGCAAAATTATACCTGACTTTTCAACATCCAGTGCAAGATACGAAAGAGTGAATGTTTTATTACGCCTTGCAGCATCTCACCCTGGTCACGTTTATAGCTTTGTTCAGCATTCAGAAGAGAATATTATAAGATATTAAATTTAGCACACAACATATAACAAACGTAAGTAGGAGCCATCTCAAAAGCACAATTTGCCTGCTGAGATGCAAGAACCACCAGCAGACGCAGAGGTGTGAAATCAAGTTTATCAATAGAGGGATCAGGTTCTGGCTAAAACCTCTGCTTGCATTCTTTCTGACGTCTGCAGTAACTAACACATGGCACAGACACTGTTCTTCCCCTTGTTTCATATCTGTCCATCTGTGTAGTCTACATTTTCTTATTTCCTGGTTCTTGTGTGCTTACCTTTGTAGGTAGCAACACTAATACATTTTTTTTTGTGCAAAACTAATCATCATCTCTCAAAGGCAAAACCTACATTAATTCTGTCAGCTTACATGAGGTTTATACCCCAAACTGTTTTTTTTTTTAATCTTCAAGGCATTGTGGAAAAACAATCTGATTGCAGGCAGCAGCATCCAGAGGGAGTGCAGCTTTGATGTAAGGAAGGCAGTTGTGTCAAGACCACAGATAGGTCTTTGCAGGTTGGAGTGTCTGCCTAGCAACTTCCCTGCGAAGCCAAAAACAAGGCTGTAAGTTGGCTAAGCAGAGGAAGATGAAATGCAAACTGGGCTTTGTGTTTGAGTGTGAAAGTTTTTGAGGTTTGTGAATAGGAAGTGGCAGACAGATTTGATATCTAGGTGAATACTAGCAATGCGATTGCTGTGCCCAGCTGTGTGTTTTTATTATTTTGTTGCACATAGGTTCCGAGCTCTTACAAATAAGTGTCCAGTTATAGCGAGCTTATCCAGAAATTGGCAGCTGATGCTTTGGGGCTCTATCATAGAGTCATAGAATGGTTTGGGGTGGAAGGAACCTTTGAAGGTCATCTAGTCCACACCCACCTTGCAGTGAGCAGGGACATCTTCAACTAGATCAAGTTGCTCAGAGCCCTGACCAGGGTGACTTTGAACGTTTCCAGGGGTGGGGTTTCTACCACCTCTCTGGCCAACCCTCTCCACTGTTTCACCACCCTCATCATTAACAGTTGTCCCCTATATCAGATTGTTTGCACAAGGCTTTGGTAAGGGGAGGTATAGCATAAGACTTGTAAATAACTAATTAATATCCACCATGTTAGCAAACTGCATTGTTCCGAGTGTGGCGCTGCCCTGGCAGTGGAGATGTCACTGTCACTTCCAAGCTTCCTTCCCAAGCAGTGAGGAAAACTGGACAGCAGCCTGCTCAGAAAGGCAGGTGTAGGGTTTGTGTGGAAGTACAGTAGGGAAATACTATTTTTGTGTTTTGTCCAGAAAGTCAGCTGTACCTCAGTAAGTAAGAGCCCTGGGACTGGCCTGTCATTCAGGAAGATACTAAACTGTGCTTAGCTGCTCTGGTCAGAAGCTGTTGCAGTTACCTTTCCCTGGGAAGGTGTAATCTGCCTTAAGACGACTCTGGGACCACTGCAGCATTCAAACCAAGTGCTAAAAGAGACTCCTCAGAAGAAGTATTGTATTTGTGAACAAGCAGCTTACAGTTGGCTAAGGAGAGCTACTGGTCAAAAAATCTGATTTAAATTGACGAAAGGGTATCTTCTCTTGGGGAAGAGAGAGAAGCTGTATCATCTACAGGACAATCAGA
Source organism: Coccyzus lansbergi (assembly GCA_033558105.1). NCBI lineage: Eukaryota > Metazoa > Chordata > Aves > Cuculiformes > Coccyzidae > Coccyzus > Coccyzus lansbergi. The sequence goes on from JAUMJK010000230.1 coordinate 627,490, forward strand.
TACCTATCCCTTAATCTTTCCTCCTGGATTAGAGGAGAGAACAGGTAGCATAAAATGTGCCTTAAAGAGGATATTTGGATTACTTAGTGCTGCAGAAGAGGGATGTTTCAGTTGCAGCAATCACCTGAAAAGATCATGAAAGGGGCAGAAATTAAAAGGCAAGCTACTGGGAGGAGAGAAACGGAACCAAAGTAAGGAAAAAACCCAGTCAGTTTAGGGCTTTTACTCTGATGTGAGGAAAGGATAGTTACTCCCAGAGTGATGCAAGTTAGAATCAGGCTTGTTTACCTGGAACTAAGGATTGTCAGGCCAGATGCAGAAGACCTCAAGGAGTCTATTTTGATCATAGTGTGGGCTGCTTAGAGAAGTGTGAGGCTGTTTCCTTGTTCCTTAGAGCATTCAAAGATCACAGCCTTTCATTTGGAATAACTGTTCAGTTAGTAAAAGAAGATCTCCCGTGTGTGTGCTGGTCATCATGTTCCTTGCAGATGATTGAATCAGTAATGGATGTCTAATAGACTAAAATGACCATGGATTTATTTTGCTTCATTAAAATTAGCAAGAACAGGTCTGTGTGCTAAAATCAGGGAGGCAGGTCAGTCACCTCGACTTTAATAGTGTGTGGGTTTGCTCATTTTTGCTCAGGCTTGTTCACTTTTCCATCTAGCCAATGCTTAACAGGTGGACAGATGTGTATTTTGAGTCCTGTTCTGGGATGTGAACTGGTGCATTTGGGAATCATACTCTTCCTAAGGAAAGTATGATCTCAAAGTCATTTCTGGCCTGCATGGATTGGAACCAGGGATTGGGAACCTGAAATGAGTTGTGCAGCAATCTGTAGTGTAGAGCTCTGGTTTCTGCAGAAGCGAATCATCAGCTCATCTTGGTGGTGTCATTTTTAACTCCAGATTTAACAACAAACATGATGTAAATATAGATAAATGTAAGTGTTATTGTGTCTGCTGTGTGAGGTCTGTTGTGCTGAAGCTCTGTACACCCTAGGGACCTGAGTGAGTAATACAGACATGAAGACAGTGAAGGGGAGGACCCGCAGCCCTGACTGCTGCACTGAGTAGGGTGATTGTGAACTGTGCAACATGCCTGTGAGGAGTGAAGATGGCTGCGGGCGAGAAGGGCCAGATCCCTTCTGTATACCATCCCAGGCACTGAGAAAAGCCTAGTGTTGAAGTACACGGTTCTATTCCCTGGCTACATCATCTGCCCTTAATGGCAGCAGTTTGTCCAGGGCCTTGCATTTTCTTACACAAAAACCTTTATAAATCCCACGTAGGGAAGTGGCTTGTTGTTGGAACTGCCTTCCCAGTACCTCTGGTGTCTCTCAACCAATTCTTCTGTTGGTTACCTAGTGAAAAAGGAATTACTGAAGCATGTCCAACCATGCGTGACCTGCATAGCTTACAGCCTTATCCGTGCTTGGAACTAGTACCAGGTGGTAAAGCAGGAAGAAACCCTGCAGTTAGCTTGATGTATGGTACATTCCCCAAAAACATTTCTTCTCACCTCTTAAGACACACAAATGACTTTAATTGTCTGTTAGCCATGCTTCCATACCTCCAGAAAGAAAGGAAAACTGATTTATACTGTTAAACACAATCTCTGTGGTGTTAGCCACATGCTAAAACATTCATGGTTTAAAGCCTCACTTTTTTAATGTCACTTGATCAAGAAGCTGAAGAAAAAGCTTCTGGTCGGCCATCAACCATTACTTTCTGTAATTCTGTCTAGTATTTAAGGTGAACAGTTACAGTGTTTTCACATATACCTTTTTTCCTGGTCTCTACCAATTCTCATACGATGTGGGGCTTGGCATCTGGTCTCAGCTTTCCTGCTGCCACTGTCATTTTCAGCATTGCTAATATTTGTCTTTCATCTTTACACACCTTTGTTTTCTGTTCTCCTCTCCTCAGTGAACAGGTGTCGCTGGCTAAAGGTGTTCACGGAATGGTGCATAAAAAACCCTGTGCCCCTCTGCAAGGTCAGAGTAGTTAGTTTAAAGCCTAATAATCGGTATTAATAACTCATAATATTCACTCGAAACATATATTGCTTTGCAGTCCAAACTGCAGTGTTGACATTGTTTGGTTTGTTTTACCAGCTGTCGGTGAAATACACCTGAATTTTCTTGAATGCTGAAGTCTAGTCAGGAAGAGCCTAGATGTTCCACCTATATGCTTTGCCAACCCCTGGATTTAAAATAGTTATACACACACCACAGATGGAAGCATGAATCCCTTCAAAAATCTTAATAAAATCAGTTTGTGTGATTGTAGGAGTTTTGAGGTAGTCTCTTGCTGTCTTAGTATAGGGAACTTTTGAGCATTGCCTTTCTGACTAATGTCAGAGTAGCAGTGAGTTCTGAATATCCTGTTGCTCCAAGAAAGAAGGAAAAATCAAAACCAAGCAGTGTTTTTAATGATGTGTTATTAACACAAGGAAAGAAATTAGATTAGCTTGACAGTTTTTAAAATTCCTTTTTTAGTGTGGCTAAGTTACCCAGGAGATGAGCAGACTACACACACTCTGCATACTGGAAGTGTTGGCTCCTTGGCTGGAAATTTGTCCTACTCTGGTGTAGTGAGAGTTTGTCTTGGCATGGGAAGCAAGGTGTTAAAATCTGCTTTTCAGACTGGAGCTTTTAACATAACACACTTTCCCAGTGTGTAGCAGGAGGCAGTGAGCCCATTCTGTCTTCTGGATGGGCCAAAAGCCGTGCAGTGATATGAGTGAAAAATTGTACCCAAGCTAATGAAGAAGGCAGAGGGGTGTTTTCATGGGAAAACTTGTTAATCCCTGCTCGTTTCAGCCTCACATTCACTGATCTAGCCACACTAGGGATGAATACCAGATAAGATATGTATCCTGCTTATCACAAGTGTTAGCTTAGTCTCGGGATCTGCGTTATCCTTGTCCCATGGCTGCAGATTGACTTTAGAGCAAGTGGAGCAAAGCTCTCTTGCTTAGGGCTGTAGGGAAGGTACCAGGCTGGAGAACGTTTGGGCTCCTGAGGTGTTTTGGAACGTGGCTGCAGCAGAAATATATTAGAAAACCTGCAGAATATCATCCTTGTTCTCGTGCTTTAATTGCTGCTGGTACACTGGAGCAGCGTTGCCAGCAGGAAGAGGCAAACCCCTGCGTTAGCTAACTGCATTTCAGCCTTTACCACCAAGCAGGGAGCCCATGAAGCAGAAACTCAGTGGGATAAATTCTGTATATGGCAGGAGACTTTTCTCTGAACAGCCTTTAGAACATATCGCCCTTGACTTAGTATTGTATTGAATCAATGTTCTTAAAATTATTCCCCAATTTAAAATAGAAATTATTACCTTTTTCAGGAAATCCAGTAGAGGAGACTTCGTCTTTTCTGCTGATCGTCTGGTAGGTGAAAAATTTCTTCTTGATATCATACTTTGTAACTCTTCCATGAAATGGGTCTGTCAGCCTAAAATAATGGCAGTGGGAAAGCTGCTTTTCTAGACAAAGGTAATTGCTGTCTGACAGCAGCTTTCTGTATAGGGACTTCTGTTCTCTGTTTTAGACTGCTTTCATCTCACAGGGTTCCAGAAACCAGGTTACCTGAGGACAGAATGCAGTAGCAATAGAATACTGTTCAGAAACAGAAGCACAGAGGCTGGACATAGTTCAGTTTTACTTTGAAACGGTACTTCTGATCTTGTGAACAGATCTGTCTAATTTCTTACAGTCCAGCTGTTAATTGTTTGCATGTGGCAGTGCCTCCTGGCACTCGTGTATTGGATTAAGAGCTCTGGGTGCATCCACGCTGGGAGTTTGGGTTTGGCCATGTGGTAGTTACCAGCAGGGACAAAGCAGTTTGAAGTTTTGGCACATTTTAGTAATCTAGAACACAGAGCATTGAGAATGCAGCTTTTATCTCCTTTAAATTACATGCTTAAGGAAAACCACACTGCTTATGCCCACAAACATTCCTTGTATTTGTGAGGATGTTTGCTGTTTGCAGATCTGCATTCATTAACAAGGAAAGCCTCGTTCCCCCTCTAGTAAAGGTGAGTCCAGAGAGCAGTAGCATTTGCTACAGCAGCCAGGTTTCCTGTGAGGAGCCCAATCTTAATCCATGGCTGATTCAGGCCTGCTCAGGGCTTAGATAAAACCACAGTGTGAGGTTGTGAATGCAGTGCTTGATATCTCTACAGCTGTTCTGCTTTCCCCTACTTTTCCCTTCTTGAGGATGTTTTTGCATTCCCATTCACCAGGAGCCTTTAAGGCCCAAGCCAACAAATCCCATCACTCATAACTCGGGTCAAGTCACTGACTGGAATGCTGTCTCTTCCAGTAGTCCCTCATAATGGAGAGATGGAAGTCACAGACCCAGCTTTGTTCTATGCCAACCACTCTCAGCAGACACCAGTTAAATAGACACATCCTTTTTAGTTCATTGCAGGAGCTAGAACAGCCCAGGAAACATCCACCAGCTGTGAAAGACAAGCTTGGGTATGTGGTGTTCTTCCTGTGTATTGTGTTTTCAGGTTTTTCACCTGCTTAAATATGCATGTTAGCGTCAGGAAACCCAAAACATTCAGCACCAGCAGTCACACACATTTACAGGGTCTCCAGTGCAGGGGTCAGGCCCCTTCCCCACCAGTACTCCCTTCACAAGAGAGTTGCTGGTTAACACTCTCATTCTACCTTGTTCCCATCGTGCCACACTCTTTAAGGAGCATTTAATCCTGCCAAATGCTTTGAATTGAATAGCACTGTGTTCCCTATGTGTATTAAAAAAAAAAAAAAAAAGAAAGAAATAAACAATGGCTGTTCTAGTGCTGAACGGTCTTGGCTGTGCCTTACTGTCAGTAGTTTTATACTGTTTTCATTTGGTTTGTGGACAAAACGTAGGCATCAGCCTTGAAAGGTCTCTAAATTCAGTCCCTAACTACTATTAAAGTGGCCCCTTTAGACACTTCAGGCTGTTTGGTGTTCACCTAGTACTTATAAAAATGGGCACAGGTTTAGTATCTTATCTCCGTAGATAACAAATCCTTTTAAGCTGACTGATGTCTTTGGTTTGACAGATCAGACTTGTGGTTGAAGAGGGCTTGAATCAACTGCCGTACACAGAATGTACCGTGACCACTCCAACAGGTACGTGGGAAATTTCCCCTGCCCTTTGTAGTGGACATGCAACTCATATTAAAAAATGTATGGAACTCCTGTAAGAATCACAGAACCACAGAACATCTCAAGTTGGAAGGTACTTGTAAGACTCATTGAGTCCAGCTCCCTGCTCCCTGCAGGACCCTAAAACTGAACCATGTGGCTGGAAGCGTCCTTCAGACGCTGAGCTCTGACTAGCTTGGCACTGTGACTGCTTCCCTGGGGAGCTTGGGACTAAACAGTTTAGCATTCAGGGCAAAGGAGAGTTAAGGTCCTGTCCGATATTCCAAAAGCCAGAAGGTATCTGTCAAGAGAATGAGCAAAACCTCCAGTCATTTTACTAAGGTTTTAAATTGATCTTGTTAAACAGCTGAAAATGGGCCAGTGTGTGTGCATGATCAGTTTACTTGCCCTTACTGCAGTGATGAATTAAAACACGTGCCTGTTAAAGAGGACACAGTTTTGCCACACCAGCCTAAGTCTGGGTCTGCTTGCAGCCGGGGGCAGTGATAAGCAGGGAATAAAAGGTGGCTGTATGGACACTAGAGGAAACCCACTGCAGGGTTTGTCTGAAGTTGTTTTGTGCTGCCTGTTGAAAGAGTAGAGCACACTGTTGTCCCCTGGGTATTCAGGGGTTCTCAGTTCTGTTCACATCATGGTCAGTTCACACATTGTACCCCAGAGGGCACTAGGAGGCCCAGGTGGGAGCAGTTGCTACCTCTGATGTCTGCTCTCTTTCCTCTCAGGACACAAGTACGAAGGAGTCCGGTTTGAGAAGGGGAACTGTGGAGTCAGCATAATGCGGAGCGGTAGGCGGTTTCAGGTTGTTGAATGAGCACGAATGAAGTGTTTTGGAAACCTGTAAGCAACTTCCATTCAAAAATGGGCAACAGTGCTTCTCTACAGCAAAGTTTTCCCAAAATTTGCCAGCTGTTGTTCTTTCTCAGGTCTCCTGGGTCACAGAACACCAGGTTGGATATTTCATTAACTTTTTAGGAGATGAAACAGCTGTGACTGCTTTCATGTGGCCTTTTCTCCAGCCATTGTTAACTAGGAGAGGCCAGGCCGACTCCCTCCCTCGATTGCTGCTTCTGCTTGGGACAGGTCTCCACATCAACCGTGCTCAGTGCAGGCTCTGTTATTTTGCCCAGTGCTGCAGGAACCTTTGTGTCTGTGATGTAAAATTCGGTGGCTTCACAGCTTCCTGCACTGCTTTGTGCTGTGGTGGCTCTGGGCAGAGCTCAGGTGTACTCCAAACCCCACATTTGTTTCCATTTTCCCAGCTCTTGCCTTGGAGAGCTCGGCCCTGGTTTGTGGGAACACCGATACCCAGGAGCTAAGATGCTCTGAGGAGACTTATCTTCCTGTCTAAACAGAGGAAAAAGGAAAAGCTTTTCACGTGTTTTTAACAGTTAGAACTGAGAACAGAATTCGTTTTGGAACTCATCACCAAGACCGTCTGTTTAATCACAGCATCTTGAAATTGTGCCTTTTTTTCTTGCATGTAACAATTTGTGGGATTTTTTGCTGCTTGTTTTGAGGAGAGGCAATGGAGCAAGGCTTACGAGACTGCTGTCGATCGATCCGCATCGGGAAAATCCTCATACAGAGCGACGAGGAGACACAAAGAGCAAAAGTTTACTACGCTAAATTCCCACCAGACATTTACAGGAGAAAAGTTCTCCTTATGTACCCAATACTCAGTAAGTGTCTTTCATGGCTCTGTGTGGTCACACTCCCCTGAGTGAATTTGAATGCTGAATTTAAAGGAAAATCTCCAAATCGTGGGGGCTTTGATTAATTTCTTTTTTTGCTGGTTTAAGTGATAGAGTAAGGAAGGTTAGTAAGGAAGGCTGTGCCAGAGTGCCGATTATTTGGCCTGTGCCAGCATGAATGCAGAGCGAGTCGTGTGAAAAAGATTGAAGCAGTAAAGCCTTGATAAAAATTTAATTTTTTAAATTTTGCCATGAGAAAAGACTCAAATAATATTTGTCTCATCCTGTTAAGGATGTTTCTTAATCAATAGTGTAATCCTAGAAGTAAATTAATTTCAATTTAAGTACAATCAAGACTACCAAAAAAAACACCTGGTAAGTGTAGCAAGGAGTTTGTCAGAACAAAATGATTTCCAGTCTAAGATTTAATTCTGGTTCGTGTTTTAATAGCCATTTTACTGTTTTTGATGAGCTTTCTTCACTCTGGGCTTTAATACACTGACTTCTGTGCTTAAAACCCAGCACACTTGGCTGTTTCAGAGCAAAGCTGAAGCTCCTTTATCAGGAGATCAAAGTTTTCTCCAGTTAATACCTACCGAGGTGACAGTTTTCCAGTGGGAAAGGACAATATCAGGATTCAATCACACGCCAGCATTGGCATGGATAGTGTGTCTCAGGTGGCCTAGGAGAAGCCCTTCAGCCAGGAGGGGAAACTCAATCTCCTTTCCCTGTTTTAGGTACAGGCAACACCGTCATCGAGGCCGTCAAAGTCCTGGTGGAGCACGGCGTGCAGCCCAGCGTCATCATCCTGCTCAGCCTCTTCTCCACACCCCACGGTAAGCTGAGGGGGGGCACAGGTGCCTTTAGTGGGAACAAGCTTAGTCCCCGCGTGAGTTTAGTGGCTCACAAAGCAAAGCCAGCCCTGCTGGTGCTCTGGAATAGAGCTGCCCACCACAAGAACAGCAGTTCTGGTAGGACCATGAGGTAAATGAGGCTACCAAGCTGTCCTGCCTGTGTATTGGAGATCTCCCCTTGTAAAAGGGGACCCAATAAAGGAATATCTGTTTCTGGGAAGTCGGGAATGGATATTGAGGGTTGTAAAAAAACCCGAGTGCAGAGTTCTGGCAGGCTGTTAACCACTGTGGCAGTGAGATGGGGCATGTGCGTGTGTGGTAAAGGAAAGAAACACTCATGTGAGAACCCCAAAAAGCAACCTGTTAAATTCAGGGGGTAGTTCCTCACGCAGTCGTCTAAGGCAGAAGCAAACTGGAGATGGAAGAACAGAGCCTGACTTACCTAGGGAATTGCGCTAACTGTGCTTTAACATGTGGTGCTGCAGTGAGTGTTGCCTTTGCCCTCTCTCCAAAGGTGCCAAATCGATCATCCAGGAATTCCCAGAGATCACAATCTTAACTACAGAAGTTCATCCTGTGGCACCAACGCACTTCGGACAGAAGTACTTTGGAACAGACTGACACTCTTGGACAAACGGATATGACTACCTGATGTTACAAGAGGTTTTTTTATGTTTTATTTTTATTATTATTAAGGTGGTTGAGGGCATGTTCAAAACATTTTGGCCAAAGCGGGAAATCCTTGACTTGGCTTCGTTCTGGTCGGTCACTGCCCGAGCACCAAGTCTGGTTCAGGAACCAAGCACTCACGGCAAAGCCAAGCACCGCAAGGCTGGGGTTGTATAAACTGCTACACTCTCTGCTTTAACTTATTTATTCTTCTATAGCCTGTCTTGTGGCTGCTTGCAAGAGCAAAATAAAACTCGGTCACAAAGGCGTGTCCTTCATTTTTAGTGGTAAAATTTATGTCAGTCCAGGTTGGCCAGTACAACCACTCCTTCTGCTTCCAGAAGGACAGGGCTCCAAGCAGCCACCTTAGAGTTCTGGCAGAAGTTTCAGCCTTGGAACAGTGGCCAAGAACTAAAACACCCCTATGAATTTTGCTTTTTATTTATTATTTTCATATAGTAAAACATCCACCATTGTCCTGGTTGGCAGCACAGAATAAAGCAGCTTCCTGCTGCAGAGGGGGTGGGAGCCAGGGTGGGAGCTGCACTGCCTCCAAAACCTCGACACATAGAGCGCTTAAGGTTTGACTTCCATGGTTGAATGGGTACTGCTGACTCTTTTAAAGAAAGGAAAGGGGCTGCAAAAGGCTGAGTCCACGTCTAGCTCTGTTCACAGAGCAACAGGCCTGAGGTCAGGAGACAAACACAGCCCTTGCAGGATGCTCAGTGCAGTAATTGCAGGGATCAGACTAAACATCACTTGGTAGCCAAATTCTTTCTTTGGCTTTAAATCCCCTGGAATCAATTACCCACCGTCCACCATTTACAGTAGAGCAAGACTTACTGTGTAACTAGTTTAACTTTGGGGAAAATGCAGGGCAGCATTTAGGGAATTCTGGTTTTGACAGACAAGAACTTTCCCCACTCCAGGCAGCAATTTCAAGTAACTGAAGTTGGTGAGACTTCCACTGAGAGTGTTTAGCCCGCATGGGGCTCAGTCACAGGAAAGAACCACTCACAAGTATAATAAATTTGTTAAAAATGGTTTTAATGCAGCCCTTGTCTGCAGCATAAACCGCAATAGAAAATGACCAAGCGGAACATAGAGGCTCTTCAGCTGTACAAACCATATTAACACTTGGAAACAAATGTACACAAAACATTCCTAATAAAGTCAGAACGTTGGTTGGACGGTAAAAATGAGTATCCAAAGCTTTTTTTTTTTCTTTTTTTTAAAAAAAAAAACCCTCTGATACCAAAAGTCTCAATGCCAGCAGCAGGATTAAACTCCTGAACACGACTGAACGTGGCAGCAGAGTGTTGTGACATTTGCTGGGAAACAATTATTTCCAATTAAAGGGTATAAAATCAGTGTTAGACAGCTCTAAGTGGCATGTCCTTAGCTGAACAGAGCAGTGACAGTGGGCAAGATCCTTAACCACCCCAGCACATGTTTAGCCCAACAACAGCTGGATGTGTTCTAACAACTCCGAGGGTGGGATGGATGGGGCTGTGTCCATTGATTTCACTTGCAGGCACAGATCCTGCTGAGCCCCGACAGGGACAGGGAGGCTGTGGTGGCTCCGCAGGGCAGGGAGCTCTGACCCAGTTGCAGAGGTAGTGTTGTGGCTCCCAAGTGGAGCCTCCGGATCCCAGGGCAGCTCTTTCACTTGTGTCCTGCTCCACCCTGGTTCTCCAGCCTGGTCAAAACACCCATGAGTGAAACCCACTCGCTTTACTTTGGAGCAAGGTACAAAACTCCTAATGCTGAATTCAAAAACAGAATTGTGGAATCGTTAAGGTTGGAAAAGGCCTCCAAGTTCAGCAGGACCAACCATATGGATCGGCCTGCAATTACCTGATCCTGAGATTAAATTAAAGTTTACCTTTGAGGGACCATTTCCACAACAAACACAAGAGCTGCTTTCAGATTAAAGAACCAGCTGGACAGAGTAATTTTAAAAAAAAGTAATCACATGACTGTCTCTATTTTCTATGTTACCAGCAAAAGGGAAGCTGTTGCAGTTCCCTGCTCCAACAGTGCAATTGGAATTACCTCAGATTAACCTGCTACGGCTGCAGGGCCAGCAGGAAGCTACGTGTTCCTGTTGGTGCTGCAGCAGAATGCACGTGCAGGGAGTTAAATCAGAACAGTACCACGGATTTCACCCACCTCCTCCCATACTCTCCGCGCTTCCCTTTCAGGAGGTGACTGCACCAGCCCAGGCAGCTCCTTTCCTCAGCAGGAGAGCTGATGCTGGTCAGAGGAATTTCTCCTACACAGCCCAGAGGCTCCTGGATCTGTCAGAAAATGGAGAGGGAGGGATACACCAACACCTTCAAGGATCCATGGGATTTTCACTGCTCTTCCGAAGGGCAGTGCTGATCTGAGGGAATTTCCTTTCTGAACCCTCCCTAGTTCAGAAAGGAGATGGGGAGACAGGGTTGGTTGGTTCGTTTCCAGGCTTCCTGTGGGATTTAGCCTGAGGTTTAGCTCAAGAAAAGTTCAAGTGTGATCAGTGCTAGAAGAGCAGGAATGACTGCAGGTAAAAGCCCCTAGTGTCCAGCGAGTTGTCCGGCACCAGCATTTGACACCCACAGGCATTTCTTTCTAAGCACAATCAGAACAAGCAGCGAAGATGCTCCTTTTATCCTTTTTGTGAGTATTTTGGTTGGGTTTTTTTCCCCCTCCTTAACAGAACTCTTGGAACATTTTTTAAGCAGCGGCTGTTACCCCCCAGAGTTTTACAAACACTACTGGAAATCTTGAAACCTCATACAGAAAAAAGATACATTAGGCAGCATAAAAGCAGAACCAACTTACAGGTTCATACATGAAACACAGGCTTATATTTTATTTCACAAGGTTTATATTCTCAACTCACCCAGAAAATGAAGGAATGGTACTTTTAGGAGAGGAAAGCAATGCGGGAAGCTGGATCTGAGCAAAGAAAACTGAGCCAGAATGATGAGAATCACTAACAGGCACCTGGCAAACCACAAGTTTGGTTACAAATAAAATACGCGGCACAATGGCTTAAAATGACACCTACTCACCTTGACGGTGTCCAAAGAAACAGCACAAACAGCTGGAAGCCAATAAGAGGTTAACTATATTCAAGAATAAGAGGAAATATGCTCTCTCTCAAGGGGAAAGGACAACACAACTGAGTGACAGTGGGAATGAGCTCTGTGTTAATGGCCAGAAAAGGAAATAAATCACTGAGCAGGAAGAGTTAATGGTCACGACACAACCTGTAACGCTGGCCACTGCCAAGCTGTCTGCAGAGCACTGCTCCCTGCAAGTGCTTTAACTGATGGGTTCGGAATGAGTTATTTCTGCAAGTAACAAAATAGAAGCTGATAGAATTGGGAAAACTTCAATAAAATCAAGGCATTTTCAACTACTGTGGATCAATTTAAAAGATTTGTACCACGGGAGTCACTGAAATGAACATGTGACCCTTTGAGTTAATTAGTTCTGGCTTAACAAACAAGGTCAACAGCATCTCCTTAGCCTGTTAATGCAGGACGTTCATGCATGAGCCAGTGATGCCAACAGCAGATCTGTTCTGCTTCCATAACGACACATCATTCTTGTTATCGAACTTTAAGGAAGAAACGGTAACCGTCCCCACCAGGACTTTACATTCATCAGGTGTTACAGACTTCACGCACCAGGTCTGGTGAGAAACCCTGAGTTGTGCTCAGTCCACACCAGCGCAACAGAACTGAAGATCTACAGCTGGTGCAGGTTTTGCTGGATCACAACATTCAGTGCTGGAGGGAGCCCCCGGTTCCTGCCGCTGGCAGTACAGCACACACACAAGGTACAGCTGTGAAACACACAGTGCTGTGCCCTGGGCAGAGGAGGACAGTCTTACTCTAGTCAAAAACATACGGCACCAGTTCAGCAAGAGAACAAAACTGCAGTGCTTGGGGGCTTACAGAAGCAGGAGGTGCTGGCCAAGCACAGGACTGACTGAGGTGCTCTCCCTGGCATCAATGTGATGTTTTCTCTTTTAATTAATTTTAAGAACACGGCATACCTGAGAGAAGGGGGAGAGGTGCTCCTTAGTGTTAGGCAGTGGCAGGAATCGCAGCACAACCCAACCAGAGTACTCAGTCTTTCACACGCTGACATCCACTTGGAAAAGCTGCTCGTAGTAGGGAAATCCTCACTTGCACGAGGGATGTGAAAAGCATTTGTAAAATGCTGACATACAGACCCCAAGAGGTGAAAAGCGAGGCAGATCATGCTGTGCCTGGGCTGGACTCACACTGCTGTGCCCTGATTTAAGCTAAGAAGCCCCTGGTTGTGTTCAGCACCTTCAGAGAGTCCTAGAGAGCATCCGATGACAGCAGCGCCATCAAACTCCAGCCGTGTGCGTCACTGCCTGATGACTGGGGCAGTGTTACAGAAAGCACCTGGGGTGCTGTGCCAGCTGCTGTGGTCTCGCTGGAATCACTGCAACAGGAACTGGCATCGCAATCCGAGCTACTGAACAGCAGTGCAGGCAGCCGGCAGGGACGCTGCATGCAGACCCTGTCAGGAGGAATGACTTGGAGAGATGACAGGGCTGTACACCCAGCTCAATCCAGAAAGGATACAGGAACCTGCTCAGAAAACTCCATCCGTCCCCACGGCCTCACACACAGCTCTGCGCTGCTCTATCAGCAATACACTTCAGCAGACAGAAGGAAACAAATTCACCAAATCCTTCTGGTTTTAGTTACAAGGAATTTAGTCTGAAAAGGCACAAGCAGCACCTCTTGGTGCCAAATTCCTGCATGTTCCGTATTGTGTTTAGCTGCCGGCTTCCTCTCGAGATCCCCCTCCAGAACACACCTTCCCAGAAATGAGGTGATTAATTCCACTGCCACTTGCTCTCATGCACAGCCCGAGGTCCACCACGAGATTTAGTTTACAAATGTTTAGTTTACAGTAAAAAATGGTTCCAACGCTCAGCAGCCACTTGTTGACAGCCACGGTTAAAGGGGTTGAAGCAGAATGTTCCAAGTTCCGGTGCCCCCGTGGGGAGAGGAGAGTGTGGCCAACCCTGAGTCCTAACAACCAAGCTCAACGCCAGAGCAGAGGCTGCTGTAGAAAATCCCTGTCCACAGGTTTATAACAGGTAGTTAAATGTCTGCTCTTATGGGTAAAATCTCTGCAAGACTCTCCTCCATCACACACATTTCCACTGGTAGCAGCAGCAGAGTGAACTCAAGGGAAAAAGGATTTAGGTTGTAGGCAAGGCCTTTGTCACCAACAGACACCGACCAGGTCATTTCTCGTGACTTGCACAAGTCCTGTAGGCGCTGCCAACACTAACAGACCAATAAATGCAAACCCAGGAGAGAAATGGTAACAAATGATCTTAAAGGCAGATACTGATACTTCAAGCATGCACCTAAAAGCGATGGAGTTGCCAGGCCTGAATCATGCAGATAAAAAAAAAAAAAGACTCGGGTCTAGAAAAAAAGCATCTAATTCTGCCAGCGACTTCTCAGTCCCATTGCACAGAGCAAAAGCAGTGAGACGTTCCTTCGACTGCAAATAGAGCCAAATGAAGAAAAAATCCCATCACCTCTTAGTACTGAAAAAGCCTCTAAGCCACCAGTCAGCACAGTTACTTACAAAGCGTGAAATAATCCAGTACCTCAACTGCCTCCTCACCCATCTGGGGCTTTGTGGAGCGTAAACCGCAAACACTGTTGGAGCTAAACATTCTGTGCGCATTTCCAACCCGTGTTTTGAATTTGCATCTTCCGACTCCACATACATTTTTTTGATCCAGGAATGAATTCAAACTGCAGTATCTAAAGGTCCCTTTTGCATTTTAGGTACCTGCAGGTAGGAATGGGTTTAAAAGGCGCTAAAACTCAAACTCTAAGACAATTACACCCTCCTAAAAATTTCTCAAAACATCTATGGCCACGATATTCACAAATCATGACACTGACAATGTGAATATTCTATTTTACACACAGCTGCGTGTGTATATAAGCATGTCCAGCACTTTTTCTTTCAACACGCATCCAACCATCAATTTAGTCCCAGATTTCAGTGAGTCTGTGTTCCAGTGAACTGAACTGACTCAGACAGAACTTTAAACACCATCAGAAAATGCCACTTGTCTGAGAAGGATGGAGAACCAGTCTCAAAATAAATATCACCCCCAAGAATATTATGGCTTGGAAGAATTTAAAAAACTAGAGTCCCTGATGTTTGCAAAACGAAAAGGCCTTCGGAAATGCCCTCGCATTGATACTTTTTACCTATTTTGAATAAAAAACTATATATTATTTATAAAATAAAAGAGAGCAGGCCAAACAAGACTGGCCAGAATCACTCTCTGAAACCGTTTTGTTCACTCTGTAACTTAAACTTATAAAGCCTTGAAACGTCTGGAACCACTCCAGAATGGAGATTCCAATCAGATGATTCTTCACGATGTTTTCTCATCTTGAAGATCCACTTGATTTCTGCTTCTCACACCTTAAGTCCATGCCAAGGGAAAAGATGTTGACTCCTGAGAAGGAAGCTGAAATTTAAATACAGAAAGATGTGCAACTATAAGCACTGCCCTAACGAGCAATAGAGGGCTGCCTGACCTTGACTTCAAGCATCATTTTAAAGTCATGTAGAACAACAGGGAAAACACTTTTCACCCATTGCCTCACAGAACAGCATTATCGACAGGAAAAATATGCTGGGGTTTTTCTTCCCAGTGGGAGAATATGGGATCACATTGACAATGCACAGGGAGGTCATTGGTAACAATTTCAAGCTGCCCTGTTTATGTGCAGAAGCAGGTGGTGGGTTCAGGTGCTTTGCCATCCAATAGTTAGTCAACACCTGCAGGGAACAGGAGCAAATTCTAGCCGACTGCTCCACCTCCTGCAGGAGGGACAGCAGAGTCCTCCAGTCTCTCTGTTTACACTCCTCTGTGAAAATGCTTCACGGAGACTGGAGAGGACACAGCCTGCAGCTCACAGCCACAGGAAACCTGCCTGCTGTCAGCAAAATCAGAACAGATTATAGACCTGGGAATGCTCTGGCAGCAGCCTCTTCCCCAAACCACATCGTCTCTTGTTGTACCCAAGTGTTTCCAGGGTGGAAGAAAAAAAAGATTAGAGAGTAAGAGCTGATGTGGGCATTAGGAGATACTTCCACTTACTTCTAACTGCAACTCGGCTGTTCTCAGCTTCGGCTTCTTTCAGGGCTATATATGCACCTTCCCAAACTTTTCATGAGTCACTGAATGGACTTCCCAGCTCCTCCTTGCACAAGTTAGTGGCAAGAGCCATTCCTGCCACGTTTACCAGAGGAGCTGCTGGGTCAAAACCTGTCCAGTGCCTACCCCCCAGCTTCCCTGCAGTGCGGCTGTTTGGGAGGCAGTGATGGAAGCAATACTGACCTTTCTGAACAAGCTTTATCCTGTTGCATTTTTAAACTGCTATGTCTCCTTCTCTATGGCCAGGGATGAAGCTTCACCAGAATCTACAGAACAAAATACAAAGTAGTTAGAGGTCAGTAAATCTGGTTTTCTCACTGGAAATTTATTTTTCACTAAGTGTGGGAGTAGGTATTTAAGAATCTTTCCAAATAAAAATCTACAACTTGTCAGAGCTAACTCAAGAGCAGGTTTGAAATGGAAATCACTCCATTACTGAGTTTATCTATTTTATAACTATGTCGCAAGGTTTAAAGTCAGAAAGGCAGTTAAAGATCATTCAGTTTTTATGGAACAGTTCAGACATGGTAATGAGGGTCTCTGATATGAACCCTGACACACAGACTGAATTTTCCAGAGACCACACCTAGGAGACGTGTGCAAGGAAAAATAATCAGGTTCAAACAGAGCAACAATAGAATAGTTTGGGTTGGAAGGGACCTTAAAGATCATCCAGGTCCAATCTGCCTGCAGTGGGCAGGGACACCTCCCACTGGATCAGGTGCTCAAAGCCCCGTCCAAACCTGGGCTTGAACCCCTCCAGGGATGGGGTTAAACATAAACACACCTAGTCTGTGGAAATCTCAACAGCTCTCCACAATTTCTAACCTCTCAGTTAATTTACATGTAAGAAAGAAGCTACTAAAAAGAAGAGTTGACTCCATAGTAGGGCTTATTTTCAGTCTGCATTTGGCAGTCAAGTCAGAGCCTCCCAGTGACTTAGCCAACACTGCATTTTTACTTGAGCAGTTCTTATAATTTGTCCATAGTCACTGTAGTCAAGACACAACTTTTCCTTTGATGTTACCTTACCGTGAGGCTCTCCATCTATTCCATCATCTTCCCACTGCTCTTCATTTGCCAGGAGAGGATTCCGAGTTTCACACAAAGCTCTCATTGGGAAAAAATGCCCATCGCCCTGGCTGCATGGAAAAAGGCAGAGAAAGAGACTGTAAAAAGCAGCAAGTGATTCTGAGGGATGATAATTTTGCTTGGATACACAAAAAAAAGAGGAAAATACAATTTATCGAGAGCTAGAAGTGAAGGGGGAACTAAGGAAAACATTTATATGTTATTAGTGTGTACATTATTAAGGAAAACATTTATGTGACATTATTAAAAGTAAGAAGCCATTTATATCTTAGACATAGATTGTACCAATTTATACCACAGATTCTTCAGGATGTGGCCACACACTTTTTGAACCCCTCCAGGGAGGGAGACTCCCCCACTGCCCTGGGCAGCCTCTGCCACGGCTTCATCACTCTTTCAGTAAAGAAGTTTTTTCTCAATATCCAATCTAAACCTCCCCTGTTCAACTTGAGGCCATTTCCTCTCCTCCTATGTCACCTGGGAGAAGAGACCAGCACCCACCTCACCTCAGCCTCCTTTCAAGGTATTTACAATGAGGGACAAGAGCCATTTGCTCAGGCACACAAGGACAGTCCTAACATGAACGGTACCAGATGTTTAGAGTCAGTGTCATCAGTTAACTGTATCAGCTTTTACCACTGACTTGATTATCACTTACCTAGAGGCAATAGGTAGTAACCAGAGCTTTTTTTCTTCTCCAAACACTTGCTGAAGATTCTTCACAAACCCAAGATTGAATCCATTTTTATCTGGGCCGTTTTGAAACACTGGAGCAGAGAAAGCCTCTATGCAGGAGGACAGATTCAGTGAAAAAAAAAAATGAAAATCAATGTCAAATACTCTGACACAGGGTTGTGCACTTTACAGCCATCTAAGACAACACAATTTAACAGCCTATGAACTAGCATCACAAAGATACAAAGTCTGAAAATAATATAGTTGTTATTTTACAAGTCTTTCAAACCAAAGGCAGGAATTAGGTCTGACACCTGAAGCATATGGAGCAGTCAAACCAAACCACAAACAGTTAAAAGATCTCTGCGTGACACTTGTTGAAATCCAGCCAGTAGAGATCTCTAAGTTAAAACTGTGCAGAATTAAGTAGGTTGTTCTTCAACGCTTATGTCAGAAGTGGCACCGGGGATTTAAATTGCCTCGTTCATTAATGATGTAATGAAGAGGCACTGGGAACAAACGTATGCAAATAGTCCATCCGTTATGGTGAGACATAAAATTAATAAAAGACAGAGGGGAGGAGAACCTGGAGTGCACTAGAATGATTTTATCTGCCTTCAATGCTGCTGTTGTTTTGGGATAGGTGAGATTCAGTGCCCCCTTAAATTAGTTTTAAAGTTAAAAAAAACATTACAATTCTGAACATTTGCTCAAACTCTTGATAGTGTGTGCTTTGTTATAAAAATGTATCCAAAAAGCTTGAAAATTTTACCAGTGCTTGTGTGAGGAAAGACAAAAGCTATGCTCATTTCACAGCAAATGCAGCTACACACATACATAACAGCTGTATAATCGGACTTTTACGCTCTGAGGTTCTAATTTCCCTAACAAAGCTTTTGTCACACGAGCTAATAAATGCAGCTCATTTGAGGTGACAAATTTCTGCAGCATTAAGCCAAGACCTGAAATCCTCTTCCCCCCAGAAAACATGCGGAATGTATGGAAGCAGAACATAAACACCTTTTTTTCCTTCTTACATCACTTTTGGTGTATCTTGTTTAAAGAAATAAGACACGAGAGCCTTACCAGATCGACTTACCTAAAGTAGACCTGTTTCTACTGACGAGCCAGCAATGGTAGCCAAACAGAAACATGAGGCTTACAAAAAACATGACTGCTACAAAGAGCAGGAAAAGGACATGGAATTTAGAGCGTCCATTAGTCAGTTCACCCTGGAAAGATAAGCAATGCAGAACAAATAAAAGCTGGGAATTCTTATTGCCAGAGAGAAGAAAGAAATCCTCTAAACCCCCTATTTGGACCTTTCAAACTTGTGCACAGAAGTCACCCCTCACTATAAAAAGCAAGAGGAGACAAAGAAACGATTGGGTTCACTTCCCCTCCCCAGTGAAAGCAGCGAGAGTGGGGGTTGCTGCTAACTTTGTGCAGGTAACAAAGCTGGCACTCAGGGCTTCCCAGCTGGGCACAAGAAACACTCCATGCCCACAGGGAATAGAGAGGCACAAACTCCTGAAGTCCTGCTGATGTTCTCCTCAGTTGCCTCTGCAGATATTAAAATTCTGCTCCTCTTGCAATCAAGGACGTGCCAAGAAATCCTGGCTCCATAGCTACTGCAATCAGGTAGTGTTAGAACTGACCCCAGACAGTTTGGAAAAATTTAAAAGCCAAGCAGGATTTTAGGAGCAGAAGGATCACTTCTTCCCTTTCACAGCAGAAGAGTCAAGTGCCAGAGATCCTCATAAGCATCTGCAGACAGGCTGTGGGGACCTCAGAGTGAAGAACAACCCTCAGCCTCTGCGCCCCTTATTGCACCCAGAGAGCTCAAGTCTCTGTGACTTTCTCAGCATAAGAAACAATTCCAGCTAGTGTCCCATGAGCACCTCAGGAGGCATTTTAGGTAAGCGATTAGCCAGTAAGGGAACAGAAGGTTATGATAATAAATGAATGCACAGCAAAGTCACGTTAATTAAACACAGTCATACCGAGTTAGCAGCAGAGGGGACATATAGAGCTGGAGGCAAAAGGCCGGTCTCTTACTGGAGCTGTCAGTTGGCATTGCTTGCATATGAATGGCGATCAATAACTGAGTAACAAGCATACTTGATTTGATTTCAGTCAACTTTTACATTGAGAGTCACATGGGGATTAGGTTTTGTGACTTTTTTTCAAAAATACATACAGATCAGTGCCAGGATGTCACATTCGATACCAGAGAAGGGAGCAGATGCTCTTCAAGAAATTAAGATTTTGGAAACCATCAGCTGCAGTGAACAGCAGGGTAGTGACCCCAGAATCTGCACTCCATGCCTTCCCCTATTTGCCTGCTCTCTCCAAGTGCAAGAGGCCTAATCATCAAGACACCAACCCAGAGAATGCTGAAAAAAACCCCCACACCCAGGCAGTTCAGGAGGCAGCAGAGAAGCAATCACCCAATCGCAACTAATGGCTTCCTGACTGAAATACTGGGGGGGAGGGGGCATTCCTGTAGCCACTTCAAAAGCATCAACAGCTGACAGCTAAGAATCACTGCTTAGAGAATTATTATATTTTCTTAATCAGTAGAAGCTGCTCTTTTCCCAGGATGGCAATATGGTCAGACAGGAGCTCTGTTTGAAGATTAACCACATTTTTGTCTAACCTAACTCAAGCAGCATTTGTCCCTCTGTAACACCTAACTTCAGCAGCAGGAGTCATGATGTACTTGAACATACACTGAAAAAGCACCAGAACATTTCAGTTAAGAGCAGTCCTGGGCTCTCTTTCACTGAAGAGTATCTTCTTCTGAATGTTTTCAGTTTTCCAAACTCAGAAACTTGTGCTAAGTTTCCAAAGACTCCAAGACACACATGCAAACACAAGGACAGGGAAAGGACAGAACTTCTTTGCCAGGAGCTAACTCTACAGTCGGACATTCCCAAGGTGTAGCTGCTTTTTGCTTTGAGCACTTCACACACATAATGGGTGTTATCCCCCCTGAAAACAATTCAGTGATTCTACTCAGGGCACAGGAAAGCATCTTAAGGAAGGAATGCAGACCCTCATTGACTGAAAACAAAAATGTACCAAGACTAAACCCCACCAGACTCACAGGATATGAAAAGTAACCAGATTTCACAACTTACTGTCCAATACTTAATGAAATACTTGAAGACTGTTGCAGCAATATACAAGCAATACAACAAAGAATAGGCTAAGAACAGTAGAAAGAATTTGTAGTTAGAAAATCCAATGCAGTTATTCACCCTGGAGAATAAAAGCAAAGTTGCAGTCAGGATATGTACAGCACACAGGCATAACACAATGAGCTCTAGAGCAGGTTTGGTTTTATTAAGCCTCTGGCACACAGAAGACAACTGCGCAAAAACAGAGCTCCCCTGGGCAGTCTCAATGAAACACAACAGGAGTGTCTGTGCTTCCCCCTCAACTCCTTGCCATGCCAAGTCGGAGGAGAGTGTGCGGGTTTGAGATCACTTGTAAAGTTGGTACCACTGGTAAATTTGTCACAGAGGCAGCCCCTGACAACTCCTGCTTGTGTTCTGCCTGCAGAGGGAATCAGATCCAGATTCACTGTAGCTTCTTTCTTAGACACAAACCAAATAGAACCAAATTGGATTTTAATTCTCCATGCACCAGACAACTCTAAAAAAGGAACAAGGGAATAGATAAATAGTAGGCGTTTGTCTCAAAACCCAGGTTTGCAAAATCCTCCACAATTAAGGAGGTTTGGGCGGGGAAATGTTTGTGTTGCTTCTGATTTCAGAAATTTGCCTTTTTTTAAAAGAGAGGGAGATTAAGAAACTTAGTGGCAGCAGTTCTCAAAAAGTACAAAGCTGAATACCCTCATGCACCCTTCTACACAAACTGTGTGACCAAGCACAGGGCAGGCAGCATTTCAGAACAAATCTGCATGCAAACATTGAAAACAACCACCAACCACGTACTGAAACGATAGCTATTGTATATATTCTATATAGACCCAAAATTAAAGGGTAAGTTGAAGTCTCCTTAAAATTTGTATTACAATCAACAAGTGGATTAGCAGCTGGGTTTTACAGGAGACTGATCTAACAGCTTTTTTACACATAGTTTATGGAATAAACGTAGATGAACTGTCTACCAAAATATGCAATGGTTCAGGCAATTTCAAAGTGTAATTATTTTATAGCTTTCCCAACATAAAGAGAGGCATGGTCTAAAATGAGAGGCATACAGACATCTCTCTGTGGAAGAAATGTATTTAAACAGCCTCTCTTTTCAGAAAGCTACAAATGGGTATCAAGTACGTACCACGGGCAGTGATGATCCATTTTTAGCACACATCTGCAAAAGAAAACAAAGGAAAAAGGGAAGATTTTTATGTGATACTGAATTGCCAACTGCAGATCAACAGCAAAAGCCTCTGTTGGTTCTATGAGTTTTCTACATGACACAAACTGCAGACGATGCCATCCCTTTGAATTGTTTAAGGTAGGTATGATTTAAGAACGAACATCTACTACTTTTTCAAGATCAGCCAGTGTCCAATGTCTTCACAAGATACAAATAATGAAAATGATTTCTGCCCTTACAGGGCTGGCACCTTCTGCACATCACAGAGCAAATCCTGGAATAGTATAATAATTTAAAAAAAAAAAAAGCCAAAATCTTATTTCATTTTTCTCCAGTCTGAGTAAATCAGTTAATTCTCACTAGCTGGCCTGCTTTAGAATCATGGAATGGTTTGGGCTGGAAGAACCTCTAAGGCCATCTGGTTTCACCCACTGCCATGGGCAGGGACTACTCCCACTGGATCAGGGGCTCCAAGCCCCATCCAACCTGGCCTTGAACCCCTCCAGGGATGGGGTAGTCACCTCTGCTCGGGGCAACCTGGGCCAGGGCCTCCCCACCCTCATCATGAAGAAATTCTTCCTAATGTCTAATCTAAATAGTCCCCCTTCCAATTTAAAGCAACTTAGTGCTGATCCACCTGTAGGTGTGGGAACTGCAAACGCTTCAGGGCCACAACCAGCAGAAATGCAAATACTGATGCTGTCCCACATGGACACGCGTTGCTGCCTGCTCCAGTGTGTGTAAAAAGAGAAATGAAGGACCTACCCCCACATGACGCAGCGTTCACTCTATTCACATTGGTGAGAAAAAAAACTGGTAACTTACACAGCACAAACAGAGCAGTGGTGACAGCGATCAGGTTTTATGAGCTGGCATCTGTCACAGAACCGAATACCTACAATTAAAGACACGTTAATACCAAGAAACAGAAAAGTGATCTTTTTTCACGTTAGTTAACAATCTGCTCAATTCTATCCACTCAAATCCTCTCCTGTAACACATCAGCATTAGCAGCTGCGTTGTGCTGCTCGGTCACGATCAGATAAGCAACGCTTGCTGTTCTTTGGGAGATGTGCAGATGGGGAACGGATCCTCAATGCACACATCCAGCTCCAGAGGGATAAAACAAAACCATGCACACCTCCTGGCTTCCACATTGACTCCAACTTTACCCACCTCCCGCTTGGGTAACTGCTGGAATAGGGTTCATTACTTCGGAGTTCCTTGGCTTGTCTGAGAGGAACCAACAGGTTCATGACTTCAACATGAAGACAGATTGTTTTGAAGTTTTGAAAGGAGGGCATGATGCATTTAATCACAGAACAAGGTCCAAAAATTCTGTTCACAGATTTATCTCCTCCACATCTACGCTGGGTTCCCTCTTAAGTAACAGCAACTACAGATTCTGTCATTCTGTTAATGTTATTGTAGAGTGCAGACAACCTCAGTAGCTTTTGAGCTCTAGGTACAAGGGGCCACATATCAGTTCTTAAAGGCAGCACCTTGAGCTCCACTGAAGAATGGAAGCATTCAAGGTTGTTTCCTTTTGTCAAACATAAAACCTCAGAAAGCCATGAAAATTACTCGCATGAGAGTTACCCAGTGCACGCTGTGGCAGGAGGAGAGCCCTGCTGGTTGGCAGGATCGTCTGGATCACCAGCATTTGCTACGTTAGCGTGCTTGGTTAGACTTTAGAGACACAAAGTGCTCTGCCCAGCT
The DNA here is from genome assembly GCA_033558105.1 of Coccyzus lansbergi. Lineage (NCBI taxonomy): Eukaryota > Metazoa > Chordata > Aves > Cuculiformes > Coccyzidae > Coccyzus > Coccyzus lansbergi. The sequence continues at coordinate 650,949 of JAUMJK010000230.1, forward strand.
GACCTCCGCTCCCTGTCCTGGTGTACACCGGCAGCTTCCTGGCAATTTCAGCGAGAATCTGTCTCTGCACCTCTGGCCTTTCCTCATTTTCATAGCGCTCTTGGTCAGCGTAGGACATGTGGTACTGGAAGAAGAAGTCAGGGGAGGAGCAGTTACCAGTGGGCAGCAGAGACAATATTGGAAATACAGGCAAGTCTGGAAACACTTTAATCTCATTAGAAGGAGCAGGAGATAAATCTAATGAGAAAACGTGTTTGTTAAGAAAACAAAGATACTAAGTGCTGGACAGCCAGAATACTATGCACGACACCCATAAGAAATGTAAAAGTGGAATTAAAGATCACAAACCAAGATAGTGCAATTGCTATGATCACTGTCTTGGATTCCCATTGTTCGTATTAAACATTACCAACCATGACAAGGACACTCTCAGCACCGCCCTTGTGAGCAAGAACCTGTCCCCAGGCACAGTTCTGTATTTCGAAAACTAGGAGTAGTTGTTATTTATACATTTATATTCTTGTAATTAGGATCTGATTACAGTCATGGACCTTTGAAGTGCCACACAAACATCTCCCTCATTCTATTGCTCCAAACATGGGGTTTATTAGTAGTACATAAAGAGGTAAAACAAAATAAAAAAAATCTCTCAACAATCCAAGCAATGTGAAAAGGTAAATACTTGGTAGAAGAAGAACTGAAACAATGTCTGCCTCTGACTGACCTGTGCTCAAAACACTAAATTACATTCTTGTCCTAAAAAAAGCCACCTACATCAAAAAAACCACCAAGCCTTTAACTAAATTATGTTTCATGAAACAATCTCCTTTTGTCACAGTGAAGCCCAGTTTCTCTTCACTGTGGTACCTTCCTACCTTTCTCTTCCATAGCTGCTGGCCAGGCAAGGAGAAAGACCGGAGCTCATGAAGCTCCATGTGTACCTGGCACCACACGAACAGCCACACGCTGTGCACACAGCCCTCTCTGCCGCAGATGCAACAGCAGAACCTCAGTGGGGGTAGATAGAATTGGATTCTTCTATCCCTCACTATCACAACAAAGAGTCTGAAAAATGTAGCACATTCCATCACTACAAAGAGGTCAACTCCAGCTGCAGAGAGTGCCCAGCAGAGTGGACAATGCTGGATTTCGGTTGGACACAGCAGGTTCACCACATGCCACAGCAACCTAGATCAAGTGAAACCCCACTTCTGTCACAAATGCATCTATTCGCACCTCACTGTCATCATGAAGGTTGAAAACCAAAACTGAAGGTCCCTGCTCAGGAGACTCCAATAAGGCTCTGTCAGGGGAGCTCCTTGGGATTTACCCTGTAACTTGTTAAATGCTTAGAGAACATAGAATCATAGAATAGTTTGGGTTGGAAGGGACCTTTAAAGATCATCTGGTTCCAACTCCCCTGCCATGGGAAGGGACACCTCCCACGGGATCAGGCTGCCCAAGGCCCATCCAACCTGGCTGTGAACACCTCAAGGGATGGGGCAACCAATGACACTATTAGTGTCAACATGAGAAATCCTTCCAAATCCTGGCACACCTGCCAAGGCAGCTTTAACAGTTCACTCCACCTCTGATTGAAATTGTGCTTTTTGGGGAAGATTCTCAGAACAGTAAGTTACTCGGTTTCTATGGATAACTCAAGGTCACTTTCTATCTCTTTAGGAAACCTCATCAGTTGCCCAGATAACTGGATTGAAGGATTTTTGAGTTCTCTTTAGTATCTCTTTCATCCTGCAATGAAAGAAAAGTGCTTGCACTCTTACCTTTTTGCCTGGCTGCACCGGGAGAGTAAAAATAGACTTCCAGTATGTCCACACAAAGAGCACAAAGAGAATATGGAATATTATAAGATAGACCACTAAAAAACAAAAACAAACAAAAAACAGAAGCAGAACAATGACTTCTTAAGCAAATGTTTCATTCATGATGGGCATAATTCTAAAATTTCACAACAATGACAAAAAAGTAAGATTTTCAGTACTGATCAGTATTGCATGTCTCTTCCCCACATCCCAGGCAAAGGCAAAGCAGAACTGGCTGGTGCTGAGCCTCTAATAATGCAGTTAATAATGCAGTATTCTCGCACCTCCAAATTTGGGTTCTCCTCGTGGAGAGCTCAGAGGGCTCTACAGCACCAGAAAAAGTCAACTCTCTTACTTAACATTTTTTAGACTTGGCACAGTTGATCCAATAAAACAAATCAGGAAAGCTTCCCTGAGATAGAACAAACAGGTCAAGCATTGTAGTCCACCGGACACACAGCATAATCACATGAAATTCAACATGCGTCAGAGTCATCTTATTTCAATAGTCAAACTTATTCCAAAGCCTCTGGCCACTGTGGTTCAGAAAGCCAAAGGATGGCTGCCCTTTACCTACACAAACTGCTTGATTCTCCTCTCTTTAGAACTTGCCTCGCTAAGACATTATCAAACAGTTACGAGGCTGTTTTATTCAAGCACACCATGTAATTGTAATAATAATCTCCTTTTCCGTGTTTCATTTACACTTCAAATTCTAGCAAACTAAGACCAAAGTAACGAGTACCAGGGGAAAGAAAAGTCTAAAATCCAAACACTTCCCAGCATCTCAGGCCAGACTGACTGTGTGAAAATGGAACTGGTAGAACAGCCAACTGCAGCTTTGAGATGTAATGAGTTGGCAAATGCCTCACCAGAGTGTAATGACTGCTCTGTGAATCAATGGTGCCTCATCATTCAGCTCTTAAGTTGCTGGAGATGTTATCCTTACACCACACGTAGATGGAGCTCAGTCATTTTTAAATTAAAATGTCCAGAGATAAATCCTGCAACAGGTTTAACCTTGTGATAAAGCAATAGCAGCATGTTAGAGGAAGCTGACCTGCAGATGCACTAATAGATTAGAGAGCTAACAACCTTCTGCTGCTGAATACTCATTAACATCCTGCTTTCACTAGCTTTTCTGTAAGTTTCTGTTTTCAGACTGCTCTCTAGTGGAAAAAGAATGTACTCGATGCAGCAATCTGAAGAATCGTTAAAGTATCCACTGGCATTGTTCTTCATGGAACTATTTGCCAGCCGAACAGCTCCTTCTATCCTTCACAGCCCTGGAAGAAGAAATGAAGTTAAGAGGCCGTCTGCATTAGTCGAACACCTCCAAAGCATTTCCAGGAATGAGAAGGAGAACTATTATTAGGTTGCTGCAAAAATAATTGCCATTTTTTGTCATTGTAAACTGTGATACTTATTTTGGATTAAACTTTTATTTAACTGCACTCACCATTTTAAAGCACAAAATTCACTCTACTTATTTGTGCTAATGGGTTTGGGTTTTCTGTTTATTCTTGTTTATATTAAGCTGTCAAAATAAAGATGGAAAAAAAAGCAAATCAGAGTGATTTTGCTGTCTCAGTTCAAAAAGGACACAAAGCAGTGGACACTGCTGCGATATCATCCAAGCACTCAGCCAAGCGACCAGCACTGGTTCCAAAAATTCCGTAACGGAAAAGAGGGCCTTGAAGATGAGGAGGCTCACAGGCATCCCTCTGCAACAGATGACAACCAAGGGCTGGTATTGAAGCAGACCCACAACAATGTGAAAGGCTGCAGAACTCAGCGTTGACCATTCGTTAGTTGTTTGGTATTTGCACCAAACTGAACATAAGCAAAGCTCCACAAGTGGGTCTGCTTGAGCTGCATGAAAATCAAACAAACCGCTATCATGAAACCTGCCCTGTGCTTCTTTTGAACAACAAAACCAATTAATTCCTTGATCACACTGCGATATGTGATGGAAAATGGACTCTGTATAACAACCAAAGGGGTTCCATGTGACATGCGGAATCAAGAAGTGGCTGAACTGAGGGAAAGTACCAAAAGACCTCCCCAAACCAAAGCCACATCAAAAGGTTATGGTGACTGGTGGTTGGCAAGTGGAATCATCCGCTACAACATCTCGAGTCCTGGTGAAACTATCACAGCAGAGAACCATGGCCAGGAAGTTGACAAAATGCACCCAGAACTGCAGCATCTCCACCCAACATCGGTCAATTGAAAAGGATCACAATGTCCAACCACAGGTCTCACAAATGACTCTCCAGACGCTTCATGAACTGGGCTACAACACTTGACCTCACCCATGTGGCTCACCAGGCCTCTCTCCTACCCATTACCACATTTTCAGGCATCTCGAGAACTTCCTCCAAGAGGTGGTTTTCCACAGCCAAGCTCACAATGCCTGTGAAGAATTCACCAGTTCCAGGATTCCACAATTCTTGGCTACTGGAATAAGTAGACTTGTGTCTTGCTGCCAAAAATGTGTAGATTCTAAATGTTCTTACTTCAATTAGTAATTTTTATTCTAAGCTGAGATGCACAGTTTTAAAGCAGATGGGTAAAAATGGCATTTATTTTTGCACCTAATAAAACAGCCACTAAGTCCTTATTCTTAGAACAGCACCGTGGCCTCCAACAACGTACCAGTGGAAACAGCCCCAGCAAGTGATCCTGCCGCTCTGCCCGGCTCGTTCAGCAACCTCAAGATACTGCATCTAGGATCTCAGAGAAATGTCTGTCACCCTGTACTAGAAATCAAGCTGAGAAGCGCTTGAGCCAAATAATAACGAGACAGAAACCTTGGCTCTAACTGGTCTGCGGAGGTAATTGAACATTACTGTGCCAAGCAAAAAATCTTTTGCAAAAGCCTGTCTATAAAAAAGATTAAGAATAGATTTAGCAGAAAGATCTAATAAAACAGTGGAAAAAACCAGGCGAGGCACGAACAGAACCAGTCTTTTCTGTTTATCTTGTAAAATCAGCTCTAAAAACATAACACACAAAGGTGCGTGGGTGTGTACACCCAGACATACGCAGTTCTTTCTGCAAGAATAAAAGGGATCAAAGCTTCCTCCTGTTCTCCTGCTTAGGCTGTGACTAAGCAGGGGTGTTTCCCAATACTTCCAACAGCAGCAGCGTGTCTAACAACGCAGGCTGCGTACCTCATGAATGTGCAATTACGGGGAGGAGACGCTGGAGGAATATGTAAATTAAAAACACTGATGGAAAGCATTTTTGATATTTTAACTAGAACATCTGTGAATCTTTTTACGCAAGGACTAAATGTCAAATAGCAAATTGAATACACATACCTTTTTCCACAGGGTTGCTCAGGGTCACTGAAAAGGAAAAAAACCAAAACTTATGTTTATAGAGCAAACAGGATTCTCAGAAATGCTTATGACCAGTCTTTTTTGTATTTGAAATACAGCCATATTAGGGAAAAATTTTAAAATTCAACAGACAAAAAGAGAGCTGACAGCCTAGTATCAATCCAAAAGCACACACAGCTATTTCTTAGTTACTCACACAAATGACACCCACAACAAGATGCTCAATTACTGTTAGTTATGCTGTATTTTCTCTTGTTATAAAACACACTTAGTACATTTGTACATTAGAATTATGACAAAAATAATCCACTGGTAACAGCAATGTGCCTGTCGAGAGCTAGAGCTCCTCTAGCAACCATCCAAGCAGCATCTCTTTGCATGAATCTAAAAGCAGGTACTTGTAGTCTACTTGGTGCTCATCTCCAGGTGGTCTCAATCCTCCACATCCCTGCCCCAGTGCATTTCTCCATCAGCACCAATAAGAAATAACAAAATGCCTTGGCTCTGGCCTAGTCAGCAACAGAGGATGCACAGCAATGACTCAACTAGTTCTACACTGCCTACTCCCGGAGTTTTTACAGCCGGGACATCAGTCCCTGCTAACAGAAGCACTGAGAGCAGCCAGCGAAGGGAACACAGATCAATGTCTGCTTCTACTTGTTACCGTAAAATCCAGAGTGCAAGTTAAATGGAAAAGATAAAGACACCTTTCGTCAAATGAAAACAGAGCAGGTCTGTGATATCCTGACAGGCTCAGATCAGATCGTCAGAAGAAACATTTTGGTGTGAGGGTGGGGAGGCCCTGGCCCAGGCTGCCCAGGGAAGGTGTTGCTGCCCCATCCCTGGAGGAGTTCAAGGCCAGGTTGGATGGGGCTTGGAGCCCCTGATCCAGCAGGAGGTGTCCCTGCCCATGGCAGAGGTGGAATTGGATGGGCTTTAGGCTCCCTTCCAACCCAAATTAGTCTATGATTCTATGAATATTGCCTGGAAGGCAAAGATTGTTCACGGGATGGGAGCCCCTTGTATCAAGTCCATAGTCTTCGATGTGATGGCTGCAACTGAAATACGTTGCTTTCTGGAGAGCCAGAGGAAGGAAGGAAAACGAGCGGCCACAGATCATCTCCTATAGGCACAGTACCTTACAAAGCCAAGATAATATTGCTGGAAGTCTCAAAAATTTGACAGACTGCACATACCAGCAGTGACTCCTTCACCAGCTCTGCCAGACTGTACAGAATAGAAGTGATGAAGGGACTGGAGCCTTTTACTTTCAGCCTACAGCTAGAGACTCTACTCTTCAAGACTCACTCAAACATCTTACTTGAATAAAAAGCTTGGAAAACGTTAATCAGAGCAGTAACCAAGAGACCCTTAAGTAGCTTTTTTTTAAACCCCGCTAGCCAACAATTTTGATCTGGAATCTCACTGATTTGCAACAATGTAGAGACTACATACTTGCTGTGTCTCTGCACACTCAATTTCAGATGAAATTGAAACCTCCAGTTTTTCCTTTGGTTTGCTGCAAATCCATCTATGAAGAGCAGGTGAGCTTTCCACGAGCATGGCCTGGTTTCCTCCTGAAGCACACTACACTGGCAGCATGACCTTGCTAAGAGTTTTATTTAAGAAAAGACTGAACTCCTAAATAAAGATTATATAACAGGTTTTATCGTAAGGCCACTGGGTCATTGTTCTCGCTGTGGCAGTCACCAACCAAGCATGACTCACAGAACCACAGAATGTCCCGAGTTGGAAGGGACCCACAAGGATCGAGTTCAATTCCCGTCCCTCTACAACCCCAACATTCACACTGTGGGGCTGAGGGCCTTGGCCAATGCTTCAGGACCACTGTCAGGCTCAGCTCTGTGACTGCTTCCCTGGGGAGCTGCTCTAGGGCTCCACCACCCTTTGGGTGAAGAACCTCTTCCTCATGTCCAACCTAACCCTTCCTTGGCACATCTTCCTGCCATTCCCTCGGCTCCTGTCATTGGTGGCCAGAGAAAAGAGCTCAGCACCTGCTCTTCCTCCTCCCCTGACGAAAAAGCTGCAGAACACGACAAGGTCTCCCCTCAGTCTCCTCTTCTCCAGGCTCAGTAGACCAAGTAACTTCAGCAGCTCTTCATACAGCTTCCCCTCCCAACCCTTCACCAACTCTGTGCCCTCCTCTGGGTGCTCTCCAGTAGCTTTAGATCCTTTTCATGCTTTGGGGCCCTAAAATGAAGTAAAGGTCTCCCCTGGAGTCTGACTTGTTTGCCATACCAGTCACAGGAAGTTTAGAAGCCAGTATCATGAAACATCCCTAAGACATCCTCCCACCCCTGCTCTCCACAGTCAGCAATCTGCACAACTAAAGCCAAAAATCGAGAATCCAAACAGAGCAGCTACTGTTTCTATGCTTGCAACAACTGAAATGGTAACATAAAACAGAAGCTGGGCAAAAAGAGAAGCCAACACATAAAGCCTTGCTATGTTAGAGATCTGGAAGACAAATAATGTCCTAAGAGCTCATTTTCAGGTAACTGCCTATGCCAACAGTTAATGTTTGAATCCTACAATTAAGTTAATTCTTAATAATTCTTAATAATTTCAACTTCTGTATAGACAACCTACACACATATAAATACAATGAGAGAGAGATGGGGTGAAAAATACAGAGGTGTGGGCAAAGGAGTGTGGGTAAGCAGTGATTCCAGGCAGTGAGATGAGCTCCTGCCAGCTCAACCAGCATCAGCAGAAGAACACAGGCCCAACTCAAACCCCACTTAAATGCACAGAGCCCTTTCTCATAACTGCACAGAGACTAGGAATTACCCAGTGTTAAATGTTACCGAGTCTGCACAGCTCTGCAAGCAAAGTTCGTCTCAAAATCCTGACAGCATTTCAGCCAAACGGACTATGTTTTTCTCACATGGTCTGACTGACTGTTGCATGCACTGTGGAGACACCATTCCATGGGAATTCTTGATGGAAACAGCTCACAATCTCAGAGAAGGAATAAAATGTCATTAAATGTCTGGGGATTTAACCTTGCTGCCAATTAAACAGACCAAAGAAGCTGCATTTCATTTTAGTCCCCATCGAGATAAAGCAATAGGTCTTAATGCATTGGCAACCCCAAAAGAACTTTAAGTCTGCTGTGCAGCACCAGAAGGCAGGTCTCTTCATAGAAACATCTCAAGCTGCCATTCTGAGAACTCTGCCTTGCTTTATCTTGCTTACCATGCAGAGAAAGAACCCTGTGCTCCTTCTCACAATTTCAGAAGTCCAGCTTTTGTCTCCATCTCCACCAGACCTACTGAACCCTTCCTCTAGTAACAGGTTTCTGCACATGCACTAAACAAGAACACAATAAAAGCAAGAAAGTTTGTGACTTACTATATAGCTAAATTGCTACATTAAGCTGTACAATCAATAGCCAGTACCAAGAATTTCCTTTCTAAACCTAGTGTTTTCCATGGTACTGTACCAAGTTATCTGACTCTCATGAGCATGATTTCACCACAGAATCACAAAATGGTTTGGTTTAGAAGGGACCTCAAAGCCATCCAGTTCCAAACCCCCGGCCGTAGGCAGGGGCCCCTCCCACTGGATCAGGCAGCTCAAAGCCCCATCCAGCCTGGCCTTGAACACCTCCAGGGATGGGGCAGCCACATTTGTAACGTACTTTTTTTTTCCTTTCCAGAGTGTTTTAAAATAGCTGCAATGCAGAGCATCCACCAGTTTTTGTAACTGCTGACACCAGAAATCACAGCAGCCAATTATCATATGGCAACAGCACAGCCTTTCCCTGACAGTATGGATCGCCCTGGTTCACAGATGTCACTTCCTCAGCTGACAGCAGGACAGACAGACATGGACTCTGGACTAAGCAGAAGACTCCACACCTGGGCAGCCCAGCCAGGATACAAATCACAGAATGTCCCAAGTTGGAAAGAGTCCACAAGGATCATCCCTCCCCAGTTAAACCCATCAATGACCTGGCAAGTAACAAAGCGTTTCCCGGTGTCAACCAGTTCCCTTTCGGGTGTTGCTGCTGCAGTGGCAGGGCAGGGGAGGGGACCCGCGGAGGCCGAGGGGCTGTTGTGAGCAGTGCCTGAGCAGCATCTTCTGCTCTGGCACCCACGGAGAGGGGGAACAAGAGACATGGAAGATGGGGGACCGAGAGGGGAGGAAGAGGAGGGGAACAAGAGAGGAGGAAGAGGGGGGAGCAAGAGAAGAGGAAGAGGGGGGGAACAAGAGAGGAGGAAGAGGGGGGGAACAAGAGAGGAGGAAGAGGAGGGGAACAAGAGAGGAGGAAGAGGGGGGAGCAAGAGAAGAGGAAGAGGGGGGGAACAAGAGAGGAGGAAGAGGGGGGGAACAAGAGAGGAGGAAGAGGGGGGGAACAAGAGAGGAGGAAGAGGGGGGGAACAAGAGAGGAGGAAGAGGGGAGGACCAAGACAAAAAGGGGGTGGGGGAGGGGGGGGAAGGAGGACAGACACAAGAGCGGAGGAAAAGGGGGGAACAAGAGGGGAGGAGGTGGGGGGGAAGAGGGGAGGAAAGGGGTAAAAGAGGGGAGAAAGGAAGGGGAGAGGAGAGGAAGACGAGAAGGGAAGAGGGGAGGATGGGGAGAAAGGGGGAGGAGAAGGGGGCCTTTCCCGCCCCGGCGCTGGCTCAGAGCTCCCCGCCCGGGCAGCCCCCCAGCTCGGCCCTCCCGGCAGAGACAGGCCGCGCCGCCCCCGGTGCTCACCCAGGCACAGCTCGCAGACGTAGGCGTAGTAGGACCAGAGCACGACGAGGGCGATGATGAGCACGGGCAGCCAGGCGAAGGCTCTCTGGCAGCAGCGCAGCCCCCGCGACACCGCCATGCTGCTCGGCCAGCGGCTCAGCGGCCTGGCGGCGCGAGCGGCTCAGAGGCCTGGAGGGGGCGATCGGCGATCGGCTGAGCGGCCTGGCTTGGGGGGAGGCGGCGCCCCCTGGCGGGCAGCGCCCGCACCGCAACCCGCGCAGCCCAATTCCCGGCTACCACCAAGACCCGGTTCTCCAATTCCCGGCTCCCCCCAAGTCTCGATTCCCCAAGTTCCGGCTACCCCCTGAGTTCCGGCTCTTTCCAAGTGCGGTTCCCCAAGTTCCGGCTCCCCCCAAGTCCCAGTATCCCCAAAGTCCCGGTTCCCAAGGTCCCAGCGCAGCTGCTGCGTGGCTGGGGTGTCCTTGGGGATCACAGAATCATAGAATAGTTCGGGTTGGAAGGGACCTCGAAGCCCACCCAGTCCCACCCCCTGTCATGGGCAGGGAGACCTCCCACTGGATCAGGGGCTCCAAGCCCCATCCAACCTGGCCTTGACAGGATCAAGCGCTTCTAAAGGGGTTCGGGGCCACTGACATCGCGGCCAGGAGGTGGTCAGGAATCATAGAACCATCGGCTCATTTAGCTTGGGAAAAACCTCTCAGATCATCAAGTCCATCCTGTCTCCTCCACACAAGCAATGGAATGGAACAAGCTGCTGTCATGAAGCAGATTTGTCTGTGTGAAATAGACTTGAGACCCTCCTAGAATGCTCAGCCACACGGGCACAAGGTACAGCACCTCATTACTTGCTCTGACTGAAGTTCGTCTGGGCTGTTCAGTCTGGGGTACCCAACCCCTGGCATGCCTGCTGCCTCGTCTCCACCAGAGACACCCCAGGAGAGCCCACATGTCCTTCCACAGCAGCATCCCTGTTCACACATGTAACAAACGCTTTTCCTCTGCATTCTCTGACTGAGTAATCTTAACACTGAAAGTTCTGAGGCTGTGGGTTCTGAGCAGGTTCTAGTGCTTAAAGGGGCTCCAGGAAAGCTGGGGAGGGCCTCTGGATCAGGGAGGACAGGGGTAGAACAAGGGGAAGGGGGGTTTGGCTGAAAGAGGGGAGTTTGAGATGATGGGCTTTAAAGCCCCTTCTGACTCAAACCATTCCATGATTCTATGATTCTCTTGTTTTTCTTGTAGTACGACCTCGTCCTCTGTGCTGACCCCACAAACTTTGTGTTGCTCTCCAATGTCCTAAGCACAGACCTAAGTTACTGGTGAATATACAGGAGAACATCAGATCCAGGACAACCTGTGGAACAAAACATGTATCCCCTCCAACCTGATAGCATGGTATTTAACATTTGAAAAAAAAAAAAAAAAAGAAGAAGAAAAAACCCTTACTCCATCCCCTAGTCTGCTCCACAATCACCTTTGAATTCCTGTAGGAATCCCTCTTGTTTTCACATTCCATAATGTGCTTTGAATTAAGGTTCAGCTAATTAAATGCACCATATTGCCCCTGTTAAGGAAATTAGTTTTCTCATCAAGAAATTAGAAACTAGTTTTCTCATCAAGAGAGCAATTTATCTAACACAATGTACATCTGATAATCACTTGGTATAATTCACCACCCTTCCCAGTCACCTCTTTGTTCTTCATTTCTTCCCCTCAGAATAAGTTCTAAACCTTTCCCTGTGGTATCAGACTTGCAGGTCTGTGCTGCTTCTCTCGGCTTCTCTCTCTTTCCAAGTACAGGCTCTACATTTACCATTCTCCTGCCCAAATCCCTGAAAATTTAAATGTCAGCTACAAATCCTTTGACCACACTTGTAAATACATATGTAGTTCTTTCAGTGTTTTAAGATGGAGATGATTCTACAACCTCTGATTTTGTCAGTTTGTTCTGTACATGGTGACAGCTGCCTTAACCTCTTCTCTAGCCACTCACAATCTTTGTGGTCCTTGTCTTCTTCAGGCTACTAAACTCTTCTAGCACAAAACATGAGCTTTTTGATACTTGTTTGAATTTTCTGGGCATGGTCCAGTTTAACCAAGCTATTGGATAGTCCCCGGAGAAACCATAACATAAATGGGCACGAGCTGCACCACCCTAAACAAAATATCTCAGACACCTGACTTAGATTATGGTTGGACTCGATGATCCAGAGGGTCTCTTCCAACCCGGTGATTCTATGATTCTATGATTATGAAATCCACAGTCTGTATGTTGTATGTATATATATTTCTTGAATCCTCAGCACAGGAAGGACATGGAGCTGTTGGAGCGAGTCCAGAGGAGGACACGGAGATGATCTGAGGGCTGGAGAACCTCCTGTATGAGGACAGGCTGAGAGAGTTGGGATTGTTCAGCCTAGAGAAGAGAAGACTGTGGAGAGACCTTAGAGCAGCTTCCAGTGCTGAAAGGGGCTGCAGGAAAGCTGAGGAGGGGCTCTGGATTAGGGGTAGTAGGGACAGGACGAGGGGAAGATTGAGATGAGATCTCAAGAAGAAACATTCTGCTGTGAGGATGGAGAGGCCCTGGCACAGTTACCCAGAGCAGTGGTGGCTGCCCCATCCCTGGAGGTGTTCAAGGCCAGGCTGGAAGGGACTTTGAGCAACCTGATCCAGTGGGCTTTAAGGTCCCTTCCATCTAAAACCATTCTGTGATTCTATGATTATTTATATATTTTCATGGAAAGAGAAATGGCCCCCTCCAGGGCAATCGGGAAGCAGATTCAGGATGTGTACTCTTAATACTTTGAGGATTTGGAAGAGGGAGATGTGAATGCTTGCTTGCTTTCTGCTCCTTCCCCACACTGTGTAGAGCTGAGAAGCCAACATTTTCCCAGCAATTAAAGTAAAATTTGGAATTTTTTTTTTTTTGTGAGCTAAATTGCCACCTGAAGTGACTCACAGAATCTCCTCTCCTAGAATTTCAAACCAGCTAATCGCATAGACAGGAGGCACAGCAACCACTCACATCTTTATCACGTGCATGTGTATACAAAGCAAGAAGGTGACCTCTCTGACAGACAGAACTAACCTCTCTCCAACAGACTGCAACAGAACACTGTAAAAGCGGGCAGAGGTTTTCAGATAATGCCTCTGTAAATAAAGCTAAAGCTACTTTTTCTTGTTCAACAGTAAGTTTTTCTTTGTGTTCTAAGATCCACATGGATTATCTTCAAAATTCTTCTGTTTCATGGGCTTCCGGGGGAGACTTAGTCATATAAACATGAGCTCATCTGAGGTAAGATATTCCCAAAAACAGCTCTTTGAAACAAAAATAATCATACGACCTTGAAATCTTGTGACTCTTATGTCTTTTTTGCACTTGTGTTTCCAATGGTAGCTCTCAGTTTGAAACTGCCAGCTGGAGTTAGATATAACTGGTATGAGGTACCTTGTGCCCTTTTCATAAATCAGAACTACAGATGTCCTTCCAAGTAAAGGCTGAACCCAAAGCTGAACTTCAGCCAGTTTTAGAAAGCAATGAAAATCCTCTCTGGACGTGCAGCCCCACTGGGCTACACAGCAACCACCACAGTTGCAAGAACACTGATTTACGAGAGTGGCATAGGAGGATGTGGGATTATCCTAAGTGATATCTGTACATTTAAGTTTCATTCTGGCCAAGAGCAATTTCATTATAGAATCAGGGAGTGGTTTGGGTTGGAAGGGACCTTGAAGCCCATCCAGTTCCACCCCTGCCATGGGCTGGGACACCTCCCACTGGATCAGGGGCTCCAAGAGCCATCCAGCCTGGCCTTGAACACCTCCAGGGATGGGGCAGCCACCATTGCTCTGGGCAACCTGCACCAGGGCCTCACTGCTTGCACAGGAAAACATTTCTTCCTAAGATCTCATCCCAATCTCCCTTCTTTCAGCTGAAAACCATTCCCTCTCGTTCTGCCTCTGCGATCCCTGATCAAGAGCCCCTCGGCAGCTTTCCTGTAGGCTGATACCCATCACGCACAGCCCTATAAACAAAGATTCATAATTCTGCAGATTTTAGAAAGCTGTGATTTCTCCCACATGTGTAACTAGAATATTCAAAGCTGCTCTCAAAGACTGGAGGATGAAGGCAGGATGATAAGAAAATCAAGTACTGGCAGCCTCGGGTACTTTAAATAAGCATTTTTTTCTTGAAAATCATAAATTTTTTGGTGCTCAAAGAAAGGAAGGTGGCATTGGCTCAGCAGTGCCATAGAGAATGTGGGGCATCAGGAAACACATCATTATGAAGAGCTGTAGTATGGAGACTTGATTAAAGTGGCACTGCCTTTGTCCTTGGTCCAAAGAATAGCTAAATTATATCAGGGAACACTATAAAGTCAGGAAGAAAGTGCCAGTTTTTGCAACAACTTACCTATTGCAGAAAACCCCAAAGGACCACATGTACCAATTTCAGTGAAATGCTGTCTTTCAAATGAGAAAAAGCCCTTAAAGAATTACACATGGTAGAAAATGCTGAATTGTATTGTCCTGTGGAAAAAAACATGACTGGAAAATCATAGGAACATGTGTCTGCCTCGATCTAGCACCTAGATGCAGAACTTACTGTCCCTGCTGCTGATTCTCTCCAAATGAGCAGCCTGGTCTAGGGGGACGTGTCTAGTGGAGGTTTGGAACTAGATGATCTTTAAGGTCCCTTCAACTCAAACCATTCCATGATTCTATGATAGAACAGTTCAGGCTGGAAGGGACCTTAATGCCAATCCAGTTCCAGCTCCCCTGCCATGGGGACACCTCCCACTGGATCAGGCTGCTCAGAGCCTCATCCAACCTGGCCTTGAAAATGCAGTTTATAATCCCAGTATTGAAGACTGGGCACACACTGCAGTGTGCATTTCAAAATTATATTCTAACCCAGAAAATCAAAGTTGTGCAAGTTGCTCTCCCTGCTTTTCACTTCAAAATCTTGCTTATCGTTCTAATATATGCAAGCCCTGAAAATGTGTGGAAAGAGAGCTACAAAGCAGTCATGAACTGTGAAGAGCCCAGCCTTGTGAAGGTCTGTTCAAACCTCTTTTGACCTAGTGTGTGTAAAATAAAGGTGTGACTTTGTTACCTGTCAGACACATTTCTATCTGGGAAGGTAACACGTGGTTTTGCTTATGGGCAACAGGGCTAGCCTAGAAGATGTGATAATTTATGACCTTGAAAAGGAACCAAAGACAACACCGCCTGGCAGCAGAGCACCCTGGCTTCTGACCTCCCTGCTGGGCTGAGAAAGGCTTTGTGGGCCAAAAGGCTGGTCTGTTCTGTTGTTTACTGTTGTTACCCTCCCTACCTTGACTGTGTCTTGGACTATTACATACTGTACTTGTAGGTAAGTAGATAAATCTTACAATATGTGCTAAATGTAATCATATCAGATTTGGGTTTTGTATCAAAAATGCCTCACCCCAGCTCACACAGAGGAGTTAGAGCAAGGGTGTGGTTTTTGGTGGTTTGTTTTTTGAGGTTTTTTTTTGTTTGTTTTTTAAAGAAAAATGGAAGTTAAATATCTGATTGCAGAAGGAAAAAGAAACCCAGTCCAGAGACTGGCCATGCAGAGCTCTCTAACTCCTGATTAATGTCTTGGCTGTCATCTGGGTTGTTGTGTGTAGCTGTTATGGTATAAACCACAGCTGACAGCATTTCCAAAGGCAGTGGTGGTTCTTGAGGTAGAAGGAGTTGCTTCTGACCTTTTAAGGTTTGTTTCAAACAGTCCAGAATTCAGCAATTTTGTTTAGTTGCTGTCGTATCAGGAAGCTCAGGGGACTATTGGGACAAAGAATCAGGATTAGGGAATACTTCTAAAAAGAAAAAGTAGATGCAACTGATCATCTCCAGACTTCACAAAAGATCCTGCTCTTTTCACTGGTGACTTCTCAGGGAAGTTTCTGTACTGTAAAAGTTTTGCCTCTCTCCCCGATTATTCCAGCTAAGTACTGGGAGATGGTGAAAGTGGAGTGAGGACTGAGTGATACTGATCTGTGCACATGCTGTACTTGGGTTATATCCAATAAGAACTCTCCACTACCTGTGATAAGCTGCCAATTTTACACATTAACGCCTTCCCAGAAACCCCAGGAAGATCTATTTTTTGTTACTTTCAGCAGGACTTTGCAGCACATATACTGGGACTCCTGCCTTTTACAGGTGTTTGCACACATGTACAATGGTCCTGTTGTACATTTACCCACATAATCTCTACACAACATTATGATGCTACCTGGTAGGGGATGAAGAGGAGAAGAGGAGGCTGAGAGGAGATCTCATAGAATCATAGTCCTGCTGAAAGTAACAAAAAATAGATCTTCCTGGGGTTTCTGGGAAGGCGTTAATGTGTAAAATTGGCAGCTTATCACAGGTAGTGGAGAGTTCTTATTGGATATAACCCAAGTACAGCATGTGCACAGGTCAGTTATCACTCAGTCCTCACTCCACTTTCACCAGGTTGGAAGAGACCCGTCGGATCATCGAGTCATTGCCCTCTATAACTACCTAAAAGGAGGTTGTGGACAGGAGGGAGCTGGGCTCTTCTCCCAAGGGACAGGGGACAGGACAAGAGGGAATGGCCTCAAGCTCCACCAGGGTACATTTAGGCTGGACATTAGGAAAGAATTTTTCACAGAAAGGGTCACTGGAACAGGCTGCCCAGTGAGGGGGCTGATTCACCATCCCTGGAGGTGTTTAAGGGACGGGTGGATGAGGTGCTGAGAGACATGGTTTAGTGTTTGATAGGAACGGTTGGACTCAATGATCCGGTGGGTCTCTTCCAACCTGGTTGTTCTATGATTCTATGAAGTAAATTCAGGAAACCACTTGAGCATCCTCCCTCGGTGTGAATCAGCAGAGCTCTAACAACGCGACTAGAGCCGTGTTTGCACGTATCAGCTTTAACATCTGTCTCTGCAGCTCTGTGGCAAAAGTTAGATTTAGACAATTATCCTACCACTAACATTGAAACCAACGTGGATTGACTTCCCCTCCCACCAAGTTTCCCAACTTGCTTTGTCCTACCCAGTACCTGCCTTGCCTTTGACTGTGTGCTGCATGTAGGGTGTCCTTGCTCTTAGTTGTCACCTGCTGCCCACTCTCCCAGATTCCTGAGTCGTCCTACACCCCTTTTTAACATTTACCATAACTTCATGTGGGAACACAGGCAGGAGTACGTAGGAAGGTCTGTCAGCACAGATTGCAAATAAAGCTTTATAAAATATTACAAAACTTCTAATTGCCACCAAGTGAAAAAGTGGCCATTTGCAGCAAAATTTGTCTGTTTACCACCAGAGTCATTTGTGTGTAGGTGGACAGGGACACGTGGGGAGCAAGTGCTTGTACCGTTAGAGGGTGCTGGAGCCCACACAATACTGATTCCAGTCACCCAGCCAGGAGCTGCTCACTGGCCCCCGACAGACCTGGACGGGTCTCAGTGCTGGGAACTACAGACAGATAAACCACCGGGGATGAAAAATCATCATTGCATTTTGTCACATTTACAGCCTCACACGGATATTGTTTGAAGTATTTTCCCACAATCGTTGTCTTCAAGTAAACCAAATACTCTTAATTTTTTCATTTTGCATCCTACATAACATTTGTTTAATTAGGCAGTTGATATATATATTTTGCCATATCTCTGAAATGTAAAACATTAAACCGCATTTCATTCTGTCTACCTACAGCAAACCTGCCTTCCCCATCCCTCTCCTTCCCTACAGTTATCAAGTGAATCCTGAACTTTTGTCTCAGACGTTTGCAATTGGCACCGGACTAATTAATCAATAATTGGCAGTAACTAGGTCCACTAACCTAACACATGAGTGGAGGGGGAGCTTCCTCATTACAGTGCCCTTAGGGAAGAATAAACAGTGAGAGAAACATGTTACACCCAGGGAGATGCTTCTATGATGTCTAAAATCTCAGTATCTTTTCAGCAAGTGGAGTCCTTGTCCCATGTGGTGGCCTCAAAAGAGGGGATGGGATGGTGGGACAAACTGTGGGGAAGAACCTGTTGCTGCAGTGGATGAAGCAGCCCCATGTGCAGGGTGTGCTGCTGCTCCTGTGGTGCTACACATGCCTCTGCCTTCAAAATGTGCGTGAGTTGTGGTGTTGAAAAATAAGAGAAAAAGCTGGTTTTCAGTGGTTTAAATCAGCTACGTGTCAGTGCAGTTCTCTAAAACAAAACAGAAGCAATTCCCAAGCCAAAAGACTTCATCATCCCAGAGCCCTGCTGCAAACAGTGAACACGCTCTGAACGTTTCAATCGAGCATCCCATGGTCTTTGCTAAGCAGCTGGCAGCCCTACACATACCAGCTCTGTCCTCTGGCCTGCAGGCAGATGGGGAACAACATCTGATAGAGCAGGTCTGTGAGAGAAGTACAGTCTGTTTGATTCCTGGCCCTTACGTGGACCCTGTCCTTACCCCGGGTGAGCGCTGTAGCAGCACACATGGTTTTGGGTTTCTAAAATAGCTGTAGTCTGTGATTGGTTTTTTCAAAATCAATGTCTTTTTCAATCAATCTCAGCTATCTTTCCCCCCCACGCTACTGAACCTTGAAACCAGATAAACACACTTCCAGCCAATTCATTATTTCCTTATCTTTTAAAACAACACATTGAGGAACCTTAGTCCTCTGACCACACGCGAAGCTTCAGCAAAACTCAATTTTTTCAATTTAAGTCTATGCCATCTTTGAAGAATGAGACACAAAAACACGTGCGTAGGCTCAGAGATGGATAGGAAAGAATGACAAGTTTTGTAATGTCACCAGATTTTGCAAACTGTTTTCTTGCAAATCAATTTACTTGACTTTCTTTGTATCTGGTGGACACAATTTCAGAGCTGAATGGCAGCACTGAGTGCAGGCAGGCAGCATACACCACGTGTAATTTTTTAATTTCCTGGTAGCAGCAATACTTACAGGTGCAATAGCAGGTTTGTTTATTTTTTGTTCTTCATCAGACCTTTTATTAACTTTCTGTTAGATCTCTTGACTGCACCTGGTTTGTCAGTGACTGCGTATAATGGCATCTTTGCCCTGGGCTTTTGGAGACAGCGCACACGCACGTGGATGGGGAAGGCAACAGGTAATATGGATGCAAATTTCAAACGAATGGTTTCATCCCCGAGGCAAATCTTAAGGAAATAAGGAGAACAGCATGACTGTGCTTTTAGTTCTGACTGAAGGTATAGACTTGAAAACACTGTTTGTGGTCCTTGCAGTATTTTCCTTTGCAAAATAAGGGAACATCAATTTATTTCAGCCAGGAGGACCTGTAGTCTGTTAATGAAAGCTCAGTCTGGTGGTGGACCATCAAGAGCACTATATTTACCAGCCAGTGCTTGACAAAGAGCCTGTCACTTGCACAGGAACAAGCTACCAGACACCCAACACGATGGTCTTTCTGATGAGCACCCATAAACAATCTCTGGCACAGAATACGCATGGGTTTGGATGAATCGCTGCAAGGAGTGGACTGTAATGAACTGAGAGGCACTTTCAACATTCTTTTCTTACTCTTTCTCCACTAATTCATTCCCACCTCCTAGAGGATGCTCCAGTCTCATTCACATATGATGCTTCTTCCACACTTCAGAATCCATGTCAGCTTAGTAGTTAGTTTGAAGACAGAATTAATTAAAGAGAATTGCTGAAATGAATTCCGTAGTGCCCTAGAAAGTCTGATATTTGTAATCAGATGTGTAACTGTTGCTAGGATACTGGAATATTTTATTTTTTTGAAAAAAAAGATCTATTGAACTATTTGCCTTTCTAAAGGTACAAATCCAAGATATATAAATGTTTTATGAAATTTTTTTTGGTGCTTTCATACATAAGTAATATCATAGAATCATATCATAGAATGGTTTGTGTCACAAAGGACTTTAAAGCCCATCCAGTCCACCTCCTGCCATGGGCAGGGACACCTCCCACTGGATCGGGGGCTTCAAGCCCCATCCAGCCTGGCCTTGAACCCCTCCAGGGATGGGGCAGCCACCACTGCTCTGGGCAACCTGAGCCAGGGCCTCCCCACCCTCACAGCAAAACATTTCTTCCTGAGAGCTCAATCTCTCCTCCTGCACCTTAAAAACATTCCCCATCATTCCGTCTCTGCAGTTCCTGATCCAGGGCCCCTCCCCAGCTTTCCTGCAGCCCCTTTCAGCACTGTAAGCTACTCTAAGGTCTCCCCACCACCTTGTCTTCTCCAGGCTGAACAACCCCAACTCTCTCAGCCTGTCCTCATACAGGAGGTGCTCCAGCCCTCACATCATCTCCTTGTCTTCCTCTTGACTTGCTCCAACAACTCCATATCCTTCCTGTGCTCAGGACTCCAGAGCTGGATACAGGGATCCAGAGCAGAGAGAGTGGGACAATCACCTCCCTTGACCTGCTGGTCACTCTTGACTCAGAAAACATACGGAAAACCACAGGAGAATCAACTGATCTATCAGATATATTCCTTAAAAGAATTGTGTTACAGCCTGCTTCCATGATCGTTTTCCTCTATTAGCCTGAGCTAATACAGAAAGCATTGCACACACTGAAGTCAATAAATATCCGTTAAGTTTCTTAGATTTAGTGGGTATGTCTGACAGGAACACATCATCCTCCACACATAAAAATAAATATAACACTGCAATACAAAGGCCTCAGTGATGAAGCTTGTGCCGTCCTAACTAGAATGGCTGAATCAGAGCTCAAGCTTTACACTCAGGTTCTTTTTCTCAGTTTCCCACCTATGGCTCCATAGAATATACTGAATAGTTCTACTCCCTCTATAGAGTTCAATTACTTTTAGAAGATTTCCTAATCCTTAATTGTCGTTTATCCAAATTATAATTATTGAATCTTTTAATCTCTTTTCAAAGTAAACTATGAGCTGGTAACTGTGATATATGCAGGGAATCCTTTTCTAGTGGTAATCATTTAGAGATGTGTCTTCTCATCTGTCCTTAACAGTTCACTGCACTGCTCTCTGCGTAGTATTCTAATGGATAAAGCTGATAATTTTACTATATTTTAGAGGTAATACCCATTTGCTTAGTTATTATTGTGCCTTCAATTCCAGTCTACATTTCCATTGCTTTCATTATCTGATAGGAGACTTAGTGTTAGAGAAGCTGGGGCTATAGAGAAGTCTATAACTGATGAGATATAATTAAAGCAAGCAGAAGAAAAGGCCACGTCATGGCCTTTTAAAGGCACGTGGCTTTATTGCAAAACTTATTTTTGACTACTGAAATGTTGGTGAAAGCCTGGTTGCAGGGAAACTGATTTCCCAAATCATGATTAAATTCTTCGCCTCTGGTTCTCTGCTTTTTTTTTCCCTGTTGACAGTCCATTAATCAAACACCAAAGAAGATCTGGTAGGTATTGTGCAATTCAAATTATTCTCTGTTTCTAGAAGAGACTATTTATCTCCTCTAATCTGGCATGTAAACTCTTCTAGCTTCTGCCCTGAGTAGCAGCAAATTCTATTCACTAAGTCCATCAGGAATGAAAGTGCTGTTCACATTGTTCTGAATCTGCAATAAATTAATTTCATATAAAATGAGGACACTTTAAAATATCTGTCGTTGTTGTCTTTAGTCTTCAGTATACAAAAACCCCCAACATTGTCATGACTGCTGCTGGTTAAACCCACCTCTGGCAGCCCATGTGCTTTTCCTCTCGCCTTACAGAAGCCTCAGTGAATCTAGATTTTGACTGCTGAGGATGTAATGGGTATTATAAGTTATAGCTGATGACCCTGAGAGAAATATAATTTATTGTCAATTGTCCATTATAATCTGTGGGAAAAACAAAATAATTTTCTTGAAATGCTGTGTGAAAAACAAGTTTTGGCCCAAAATTTTCGGAACATAATATAACAACTAGATTCGCTCTTGTCTTGTAATGCCAATGAGCCCCAAGAGGACTCATAAATATTGGCAGACTGAAGTAGGTAGTACTTTGCCAGTATTTTCCCTGCTAAACTGTAGTTAGTGTTTTTAACAGAGTGATACATAACAACGCCCTTAAGGCTATTCCCTGGAATCTGTGAGTTTCAACTCACTTAGGTCCTAGGCCGTGCAGATCAGCTAGCAATATTTCTGCCAAAAAATGGTTAATGGATTTGCTGAGAGACCCCCAAAAGAGGTGAGTCTGCATTTCAGCTGTAGCAGGAGGACGAAAACTAATTTTTGTACTTCCAAGTTTTATTCACTTTCGTTCCATGTGTATGGAGGGTTCAAGGTAACCTCGTTCTAAAATTCTTACAAAACCAGGCTCTTTGTCTGTACCAAGCTCTCCGCTTACCAAGATATAGAAGGCGGCAGCTGAAACACAGTGTAGACATATCCTCCTAAGACTTCACCCAGGGCTAGAAACCTGTTGCTTTTCTTTCAATAATTAGTTCATCGTGGATTCATTATTCTGTTGAGATCTGAAATGTCATTTCAACTTGATTGCTTTTTGCTTCATTATCTGGAAGTCTCTAGATTACTGCTGTCACATTATTTCAACAGAAGCCTCGTGAATGAAGAAATGAAATGAAAGAGGGGGTATAGAAGTCATTTATCACCATGGCCATGTCACAACTTCTGGGCTGCTCTTCTCCCAGTCATGCAACATCATTTGTCAAACCTGTTCCTGACATTTGCGTCAATGGACAGTTTGCTTCTTTCCAGTTTCTGCTAGAATACCAACATATTTTAGAATACTTGCAGAGAACTGTATGCAGAGCCAGTGGCCACATTGCATCAGGGGTGACGGTTGTGTTATTAGCATATTGAGCATTGTTAAGGTTGAGAGATGGTGGCTACCATAGAAATGGCAGAACGTCACAACTGAGCCCTGAGCACCAAACACAGATCTGCCTGGATCCTCAGCACATTGGATCACGAGTTGTATATTTAAAGTATCATACTCCTCATGGTTGCTGTTTTTTCAGGACAAGAATTCACACATGGAATATTATCCTGTTTTTCAACCTTCTAGATTGGTTGAAGTTCTTTCTCCTAAGGAAATCTTTTCATCCCAAATTGAAACCATTGCTAACACGGCCTTCTGAACCACTAATGAGATGTGGCTGTGGGATTCCTCAAGACCAGTAAGTTTGAATCTCTAAAGATATTTGTGTTTATGTAGTGGAAATATAAGAAAGCATATTTTGACTAATGGTATCACCCTAGAGAGAAACACGCTTGTTATAAATATGTTCCATTGCAATTGCTGGAAATCCAACAAAATTGCCATAAACAGGACTTACATCAATGTTTCTGCCTGACCTTTCTGGGAGAATAAAAGTACCTTCTGGGAATGCAAAACAAACAAATTTTTTGGAAACAAAATGAGTAACACAGCCCTTCCTCTTTATAAAATGGAGCCCCGCTAGTGCTGCTGGTGCTTAGTAACAGTTCCTCAAAACGATCCATTAAAGCACCAGATGTAAAGGTGTGCACGTGTGTTTCTTCACTCCAGGCTCTTACGCAAAGCTCAGAAATGCTCACGCTGTGGGTATAAGCATTGGAGAGTTTTCAAAATGAAAACCATATCCTCCTAGACAGGGATAAGCTGTGCAACCAGCTCCCCTGACGTTCTTGCTGCTGCCAGCTGATGTGTTGTTGGAACTGCGATAGCTGCTGTGTCCCATTTCCTGGTGCTTCCCCACAACAGCTAGCTCTCTTCTACACTTTCCCCTAAGGCAAAAGATATTCTGGCTAGCAGAGAAAACCTGCTAGATAAAGAGTGAGAAAAATCATCATTTTTGAGAATGTGGTTAACCTATAAAAATATAATCAGTACTAGGAAAGAGAAGTATAAGATGAGTATGTTCAAGAAGACCAGGAAGGCACCAAGACACTTAACGCAAATGACATTTAGTGTTTCAACCCATACTTACATATTATAGATAAAGGTATAGATAAATGCACTAAGAAAACAGCATTTTTTCCCTTCAGATGTTATTTTGGGTGAATTGTCACAGTCTAAATTAAAATCTGCTATAATATCTTATACAAATAGCCAAAAAGACTGTCTAGTACTGCTACTGAAGCACATTTTTGTATACATTCCCAGTAGCAGACGCAGTACGTTCACATTCGGAATCTATTAGACTAAAAGCAGAGTGTAACAAAGCTTCCAGAAACATCCTCATCTCTTGCAGTTGAAACACTTTGATCCGTACCCAGTTGCTCAAGTCAGTGAAGTAACAAACACGAATCCTTAGTTGCAACGTACAGTTCTCTCATAGAGTTTCTTTTTAAAAAGGAAATAATTTAAAGCCAAATAGAATTTCTGATCCATTTATTACTGAGCAATCACACACACACAAAATATCACTATGTTTGTCTTGCAGAGCCTGATAAATCACAAGTGAGCCCACCCCATTCCCAAACTATTCTGAGCAGAACTCTGCTCTGGCAAGGCAGGTTTAAAACCAGCCAGAAGCACTGCCAGTTAAAGTATGGAACCAGTGCATTTCTGGATTGGCTCTTCTTCTGTAGCCTCTGCCAGCTGGCTCCCATCTCCATGGCAGAGCAGAGACAGAGCTCCTTGACTTGACCCTCTGCTCTGACCAGGCAGAATCGAAAGGATGACTCTCACCATCCTATAGAAAAATGTCATCTTTCATAAAACCCCATGGACTGTAGGGTGTGGGCCACACAGCAGCATTCACACAACTGTTAGCAAACACACACTGTTCCGATTTTCAGAAGACATCAGTAGATAGAGTTATTCCTGCTCACTCCATCCTAGAGCTCTCCTCTCCTTCCTCCCTCTCCACATCCACATGTTAAAATTAAGCAGGTCTTAACAGATACCCAAGTGTTTCCAATTTACCCTCAGTGAACTTGAATGAAAAACATTTGACAATGAAATTCTGGGTGAAATCTTACAGCATTACTACAGCATATGGGGCTAATTTCAAATAGCACTTTGATAATGTCATGATCTGTTAGAAAGCGTTCACCTTATGCTGAAGATAATATAAACTCAGTTGCCTCAC
This sequence comes from Coccyzus lansbergi, assembly GCA_033558105.1. Lineage (NCBI taxonomy): Eukaryota > Metazoa > Chordata > Aves > Cuculiformes > Coccyzidae > Coccyzus > Coccyzus lansbergi. The sequence continues at coordinate 675,873 of JAUMJK010000230.1, forward strand.
TCAGTATATATTCATCTTACAATCAATCCGTAAGAAAGCTATTTAGTGGATTGTAAAATAAGAACTTTGGCAAGAGCTAATTTAGAAAGATTGTTATAGTATATAACAAGATATATATATTATAGTACAGCTTGTTCCTTCTATGAGGAAGCCCAGCATAATCCCCACATGAAGTAAATAACTGATGAAACTGTGCAAAAAATATTTCTGCAAACAGCATGTGATATAGGAACTGGTTTATCAACAATTAACTTACTCACACAATGGAGAAAATACAAAAGACTGTTCTATCTCTACAGGCCACAGCATTTCTCAAGCATTCACCGTGAAAGAAAAAGACTCGACTGGAAACAAAAGCACATCCAGACCACATATCCTGGCAGGGACAGAACTTGGCACAGTGAATGCAGTGGTAGAAATATGTTGAAGTAGAAAGGATTTGCAGGATGTGAAACACAGGCGAAAAGGCACTTGTGCTAATGAAAGCCTCGTTGCAGGGCTGCTCTGAGATGCTCTGACAACATCGAGGAGGCCACATTCATACGTTCAGACAAACTATTCATTGCTCCACATTTAGGGTTGAAGAAAGTAGGAAATTTACACTCTACTTCTTGAGAAAAAAAAAGGACCAGCCACTCCTACCATGAGTCCAACTTCACCAAAGTGAAGTCTGTTTGCTGTGTAATACTTGAGATACCATCCAAGATCTCCAGTGTAACAGCAAGCCTGCTGCGATTTCCCTTCAGCAGGTTTCCACTAAGCAGTACATGAGCAAACAGTAACAACCAGAAGCTTACACAATGGTTCTTGTATGGTGCACCAGAAAGGATGCTCGGGGTAGAGCTGATAAAAATCCTACAAACTATCCCAGAGAGCAGGACACTTAGGCAGTTGTTCAGGACTAAAAGTGTTATAGGAACATCCACCATAGGTAGTGATTGCTCCAAACACTGAGGAGTCCCTTGAGAGGTTTCAGTGAGAGGTACCAGGTAGGTGTAGAACCAGGTAAATGTGCTGATGAGGGAATGAGCACCAAATCAAACAGAAATCTCATTTCACTTAGTGCCGAGCCTGGCAACTTCACTCCATTTTTCTCTTGCTTTCCCAAACTTTCACTATTGTTAGTGACATCCGGAATGAGAATTAAGAAAGGCCTTTCAAGATTTAACCCTCAGCAAATCAGTGTTAAGCCTTGTACTAGGGACAACATCATATACCAGAGATGGTCAAAATTTTGTTCAGTTGTGACAGATTTTCTTTTTTCTCCTTTGTTAAGTCAGTCCCTCAGCCTGTGGTGCTAATTCTCCCAAACAGGCCAGAGGTTTCTCAGGTACTAGCAGGAAGGGCCCCTTTCCTCTGTCTCCTTTCTCCTTTTCTCCAGCAGCAATTCCTCTGGCCCTCTGAAGTCTGTCATCTTTTCTTGCCAAAGAGAAAAGGAATGACAAAAGCATTCAAAGAAAAAGAAAAACAGAGAAATCCCAAGCCCCATGTGTGACATAAAGAAAACAATTCACATGATCTTTATTTTTGTAACCCTCGTCCTCCTCTCACCCTCATGCCTGTTGTTATCACTCAGCATGTTATTGTTATTACTTGAAATTTGTTTTTGAAAGTGCCTATCCAGAGCTGGAGGTGCTTGAACACACACTGAAAATATACAAAACATATGTCTAACTTAGAGCCCGTGTTCCCCGAGGAAGGGCTGCTATCCTCTGCACTGCACTCAGCACGCTTATGGTATGAACAAATTATAAACAATAATAGTAAAGAATAACTCGTGCCTATTTATCTGTTTGGTCTATGAAACTGATTTGCCAATGACCCTGAAAACTCTCAGTGACACACACTGCGGTTCAGTTCAAACCAAGCTGCTCTTTCCATTATTTTTTTTGAGTCAAAATCCCAGGGTAGGTGACACAGAGCGACCCTCCTGCTTTTGATGTGAATGGGAAAGGATTTGTCTTTTTATATCAAAACTAGCTGGGAAGAGGAGGTGGGTGGCCATGAAAGGGAAAAGCCATGAAATTATCTCTATTGGTTTATAAGAAACAGCCATTCAATGGGATCTTGGGAGGGGGAAACCTTCTGAAAAATGTGCTTGTGTGATTCCTCTAGAGGCCAGCATATCTGAGCCAAGCGCTCGCATCAAGTGAGGGGGGCAGAAGTTCTTCACTTAATTGAGAACACACTTGTTTGCAGAGTTCAATGACGGGAACTCCAACATTGTTTTTAAAAGACAGAGTATTGTGTAGGTGTCGGAATTCAGAAGAGGCAAAACAAAAACGGATGGAAAAAGGCAGCTGTGATGATTTAACTCTCTGAACACCTTTAGCTGTTTCCCTTCCTGTGCCCCACCAACTGGATCTCTCCCTTCTCTCTTGGCTGCTGCTAAGAGAAGCAAGCCTGTCTCCTCTGGCCCTCTCCCCACTTGCCTCTTCAATGTGTTCTTCCTCCAGCAGCCTCCTCCTGCCTACACCCAGTTTACTGCATCCAGCCCTTCTCCCCTGCTTCCTCCCTCAGCCACTTCCCTGGCTGCTGCTGCTGAGCTGAAGCAAAGCTGCCTGCACGTCATACCCGCACCTCTTTGTGCTGGTTCCAGTGGTATCTTAATCATAGACTCATAGAATGACCAGGTTGGAAGAGACCCACCAGATCATTAAGTCCAACCATTCCTATCAAACACTAAACCATATCCCTCAACACCTTGTCCACCCATCCCTTAAATCTTCTTGCTGTTCTACCTTATGGGTCTGCTGAACTCAGAAGGAAAAAGACACACTTCCATCGACTGGCTTATCTGCCAATTCTAACAGAAAACAAAAGCAAGAGAGACATTGCTACAAACTAAAAAACCCTTCACAAGTCCTCATCATTTGCTATTACTAGGGCAAAGCTTCTGTACGTTTGTGGGAGTCCTGTCAAAATACAGACAATCTCTAAAACAGCTGAAGGCAATGAACATCCTCAGATGTTCCAGAATTTGACTGCTGTTGGTCTGATGCAATAACAGTTTTGTATTCCTGCTTTTGAGATTGACAAATGAAGATAAGGTAGTAGTTCTGTGTAACTCACATGAGGTTAAATTTACTTAAACGTTACTCTTATCTGCTGGATGATGTCTGTGTCCTTTTAAATACAGTATGGGAACAGAGTACAGACATTGTAAGGTATGAGTCATTATCTCAAAGGTTATAATATTCCTAGCCCAAATCAATAAACCGATGGACCTATATCAAGGTGATGAGCTAGGATTCGTTTTAATGGAGAAGGACCTGGGGGTGTTGGTTGACAGTGACTGAACATGAGACAGCAGTGTGCCCAGGTGGCCAAGAGGCCAATGGCATCTTGGCTTGGATCAGAAAAGGTGTGACCAGCAGGGAGAGGGAGGTTATTCTCCCTTTGTACTCAGCACTGGTGAGACCGCTCCTCGAATCCTGTGTTCAGTGTTTAGCCTGGAGAAGAGGAGGCTGAGGGGAGACCTCATTGCTCTCTCCAGCTACCTGAAAGGAGGTTGTAGAGAGGAGGGAGCTGGCCTCTTCTCCCAAGTGACAGGGGACAAGATGAGAGGAAATGACCTCAAGCTCCACCAGGGGAGGTTTAGGCTGGACATTAGGAAAAAAAATTCTGAGAAGGGGTCATTGGGCATTGGAACAGGCTGCCCAGGGAGGGGGTTGAGTCACCTTCCCTGGAGGTGTTTAAGGGACGGGTGAACAAGGTGCTGAGGGACATGGTTTAGTGATTGATAGGAATGGTTGGACTCAATGATCCAGCAAGTCTCTTCCAACCTGGTCATTCTATGATTCTATAAGGAAAGACAAACAGGTACCAATGTGGTAAAGGGGCGAGAATAAAGGACACAAGGCAGAAAGTCAGATTTAGGTTGCTGTGATGTGTTCTGCTGCATGAATTTTTATCTCACCCTTTGGATCTTAGATGCCTTTGCAGTAACAAATGTGGCTCCTCCTTCCCATCACTGTATAAACTGATGTATCATTTCTATTTTACCAGAGGAATCTCTCCAGGAGAGAGAAAACAGGAAGGAGAATGTGCTGAATTTGAAGACATGTAGGACATCATAAATGACTAAAGTCCAAAGTCTTAGTTGAAAGGTGACACAGCAGAACCATAGAATAGTTTGGGTTTGAAGGGACCACAAAGCCCATCCAGTCCCACCCCTGCCATGGGCAGGGACACCTCCCTCTGGATCATGTTTCTCCCAGCCCCATCCAGCCTGCCCTTGAACATCTCCAGGGATGAGGCAGCCACCACTGCTCTGGGCAACCTGGGCCTTCTCATCCTCATGGTGAAGAAATTCCCCCTTACTTCTATGACTGTCTTATGAATATTAAGGACTCTGGCAGACAATTTTGCTTACAACAATATTCAAGGACTAGACTGTAAATCCCTCTGTTTTAATCACACTACTTAAATCACAACAGGTCACTGGGGTTGTATCATGAACTAATACCTCTAGCATAAATACGTTTTCTTATGCTGTGCATATACTTCTTGACAACTCAAGAAACATGGGATATATTGCCAATGAAAATTGCTGTCCTTTAATTATTATAACAATATTAATGTGAATCAAACAATTCACAGAAAGATTTTCCCTTTTCTAATCTTAAATGTTGATATACAGGAAGCAGAAATATTGTGGAACCCCAGAGAGATCCATTACAGTTTGCTGTCACCTGAGGTCATTGTGGTATTTAGTAATAAAAAGCAGCATCACAAGTTTCTGACATAAATATTAATCACTATGGAAATTCAAATAGTGGGGATAAGGGTTTGGATTATTGAGTTAAATTCAGCTTCTGGTACTAATGCTGTGGTTGGCTTAGTTTGAAATCAAATTAGTTTCTTATACTAGAAAGCCTCTAAGATTCAGCCCAAAAGCTGAGATGTTTGCCCATCTCTTGCAACCAGCAATTTCTATTTATCACTTTAAGGGCCAGAGTTCTATGATTTTCTTAGATTTTATTTAAAAGCAGGAAACATCTCATGTAGGCAGCTCTGTAATATTTAGCAGAGCTGCTGGATTCAAATACTGCATTGAAAACAAGAAAAACATTTCTGCATAGTCTGATTGCTGATGCCATTATTATGCTCAGGTATAACAAGTAGATATAAGTATCACTCAGATTAGCGTTTATTAGGAGAGATGGGTTGAATTAAAAAAAAAAAAAAAACAACTTTATCCAAAGCTGTGGTATTTCAGGGTCCATATTTTTCAGCCCCTCAGGGGTGAGGTCTAAGGATATGGAATCTGGATCCAGCTCTTAATTTTGTGGCTTGGTCTCTTTTCCAGTTCCTTCAGAAACAAGCTCATCAAGATCTCCTGACATTTCTCTGCAGTTTGTTCTTTCTTTCAATGATCATTTGAAGCAAGCCCTGCCCTTTTCCCATAACATTATGCTTTTTACACGACTGCAGTGTGTAAACACTGAAAAATGCAAGCATAGCAACTCTGCGAAATACATAGAAACAAATGTTAACAAAACAGCCTTTTCCACGGTTTTATGGGAGTCACACAGCCCTGGGAGTGCAGATGTAAAGCAAAGCAGAGTTACACATAAAGCAGAGCCCTCCTGCCCTGGGTGAACAGGCTGGGACTCTACAGGCTAAGATTCAGGAATATGAGATTTCAGTTCTGCTCTGCCAGTGAATGGTTTTGCAACAATGGATCTGTGTAATATGCAGTATTATGATTGTAGAAGCCAATGCGTTGGGAACGTAGATAAAAGCTGCATAGAAATGGTTAGTTTGATTCTCTTAAAGGATTATCGGTGCTTTCAAAATTGTTCCAATCAATGGAAAATACTGACTAAAAAATTGGCTTATTTCCAAAAGATGAAATTGAAGTCCTGATACCTTTTATCATTGTTTCATCACAGCTAATAAAGTTTCTGTAATTATCTGAGGATGCTGAAGCCTTTTATCTGTGATGAGTGACCCAGCATTGTGTGCCTTGAATTAGAAATGTAAATCCAAAACCTGTCTGTGACAGCAGTTGGAGAAACAAAAATAGAGATCCAATTACAGGTGAATACTGGCATAATCCTGAAATTGTTACTTCCCCTTCCATGCTAGGCACCTTCCCAAACTCCAAATTAACTATTGGCCTGGTATGTTTTCTCATGTGCTTTAATAGCTGTCTACTTTAGATCAAGCTTCTGCAGAACTTGGGCTCCCAAAATACTTTTTTATACTTAATCACTAAAAGCAGCCTCATGATTTAATCAAAAGCTTGTGCTTTAACCAGTGATCTTCTTCCACTCTAGGCTTACGAGGAACAGAGAGCATTCTTCTCTAACAAGCCTCTGCTCCTGAAAAATGAGGGACTGTGTGGACATTGAAGGCAGAAATTCTCCAAATTTGCCCCAAGGGATGCCAAGTGTAGCTCAGAGAAGTACAAAGGGAACCTGTTCTTGCTGCTTTTCAACCGTGGCCCTATTTAAATCCCCACGGTGGTTTCACATTTCATTCTCCTAAGGTTACCGTCTCATGCTTTTCTGTAGAAAACATTAAGGACGTAGGCCTCGCTTTAAACCAGCTTCCCTGGGAATAAGACTGGGCTCATAATCTTATAGTACCTAACGACTCACATGTTTGGTATTGTCTGTTTTTCATGAGGGAATCAACCAGCCAGATATTTAGACAAAGCTCCTAACTGAATCTGTTGCTATATACACACAAACACAAATGCACGCACACACGTAGGATGGAAAGAAGGTAAAGTAAAATAAAACCAGCACGTTATACTTCACAAAGACTTATAATGTGAGAATTTCATGTTCTTTTTAGTCATTTGATTAAAATTCTCATTGCAATCTTAGAAGGCACAAGCCAGTAACGGATACCATGCAGAAGGATCACTTGATCTGCCATTGAAATGCTGCCACGTCAGAGTAGAGCAGAGCATCTGTTTCACAGATCATAATAGTTTGAGACTGAAATGAAGGTTCTTATAACCACCTGAAGCTGTAAAAGAAAATGCAGGAAGGAGGAATTTTAATTACCTGTATTGCTACAGCCAGAGCCCTGGGAATGCCGATGAATAAAGCAGGGAAGATTCTGTTGCTCGTGTTTTGAGTCTTCTGACAAGCATCGAAAACATTTCATATAGCTTCTAAAAGATGTCCGCAGTTACTCGATCTTAAATTAAGACTAAGTCCACTAAAGCTGTAGAACCATGCCAGCTTTAAACAGGGGCAAATGACAGCAGGAGCATGTACAGCAAGTGCTGCATTTCCTGCAGCGATGAGCTGCATCCCAACTGCGGTTACAGAATGCCAGGGCTGCTCCTGCTCACTGGCAGCCAGCATGTTAAACAGTCCAAACAGAAAGATGAGTCCTGCTCAGGGGAGCAGCAGTAATTTTAGAGTACGTTTCCACAGCCAAGGGCAGACAGACGAGAGCTCCTCCGTTCACTCTCTGGGCTGGCTGTGGCTCATTGCCACATTGTCAGGCCCCAAGCGGGCTCATGTCTCACTAGTTTGGAGCACAGACAGAAGAGCTCATGTCTGCACATGCCAGCACTGACCTGTCCTCAGTGCCAGTGCTCTGGCTGCTGGCAGGGTTAACAACTGGAAATGAAGGGTACCCTTAACAGAATGACATTAATTTATGTTAATTGTGTCACTGAGGGAAGAGTAACTAAATGAAGCAGGAGGCCTTTTCTGTTCTGTCTCTTTGAAAAACCCCAACATTTAAGTGTTCGTGAGAAACAAAAGAAAAAAATGATTTTTTTCAAGGGTAGGTGAACTGCAGATATTCATCTTCCTTTTCCTCCCTCCTCTGCTCTCAACAGATCTTTCTCCCCATGAACATAAAGATCCCATAACAGATCGCCCATAACTCCAACTGGAAAAGGCTGTTGTCCGGCATGTGAGAAAATTAATTAAAAATTACACTGCAGCCTGCTCTCTCGCAGCACAAAGACAATAAATTGTGGATGGGGTGATCCAAGACGTTTAACATGGTTTCCAGCAAATTCAACTAGATCCCTGGGTCCCCTTTGGCACCAGCTACGTGCAATAGCAAAATAAACAGAATATTGCCAACACGTCCTCTCACCCAACAGATGTGCAGCTCTTGTTCTTACTGCTGGTGAAGATACAATATAATACACGTGCAGAAGATGACTAAAATTTAATTTACACCAGTTGCAGCATAGAAATATAAGCCACAACGCAGAGCTGAAATCACGGGGATGGTGCCATCTGTATGTAATTGTTCAGGCTACATTTTCCATTACGTTTTCTTCTGGAGGAAGGGGAGGATATACAACTGGGTAGCAATCATAACAATCAGGCTTTGCAAAATATCAGTCAGGAATCGCGCTTTCGTTTGCTAAAGGGATGATTTGCATTTCACTCTGACACATAAGAATGGTCTATTTCTAAACAATGTCAAAGAAAATTATATGAAATTAAATTTTTATTCCAAATATTGTAAAGCAATAGGCCAAACAGATGGACAGGTATGGCATTACTTCATCTGTGGCATGCTAAGCTTGGCTAAGGGCCTACGGAATACAAATGTTTCAGCAGTCCTCAGGGGTTAACAGGCATTACATTCAGTGAGGCCCAGAAATTAAAAGATCTGGCAATTGTTGCTTTTGGTTTAACCCTGGAAGTGGCTGCTAGACTGGGGAAGTAGCTAGCTAGACCAACCAGCTTGTACTTTTAAAAGGAAGACTTCAGAAAATTTTATTACAAGAAGTGGAAAACAACCAAAATACGTTAAGCTTGAATTTATTTGTTCTGTTGCATATGTTTGCTTGGAAAGTGAACACTTAAAAAGACCCTGAACACTCTCCTAATAGATCTATTAGAGACTCTGCCAAGTCTATAACCTTTTTTTATCTTCCTAAAGAATTCACTAGTAGCTAACAACTAGAAACTGAGGGTGCAGTTCCATGAATTCTTTCTGCAGCAGCAAAACCACTTAAGAAAGCTCTGAGGCTCTCCCCACCATCTTCCCCTTTACACCCTGGGCACACGCTGGTCCTGCAGCTCACCTGCACCCCAGTAGTGCCAACAGTTAATGTGGGTTTGTGAAAGGCAGTTTCTACCAAACCAACCTGATCTCCTACAACAAAGTGACCCACTTAATGGATGAGAACAAGTCTTATTAGGAACAGCTGAGGGAACTGTTTTTTTTTCAGCCTAGAGAAGAGGAGGCTGAGGGGAGACCTTATCACTGTCTACAGCCACCTGAAGGGAGGTTGTAGAGAGGAAGGTGCTGGCCTCTTCTCCCAAATGACAGGGGACAGGACAAGAGGGAATGGCCTCAAGATGCGCTAAGGGAGGTTCAGATTGGAAATTAGAAAAAATTTCTTCACCCAAAGGGTAATCAAACACTGGAATGGCTGCCAAGGTAGGTGGTGGAGATGGGTATTTGAAGTGCTTAGGGATATGATATAGTAGCGGACAAGTAAGGTTGAGCTTGATGATCTCAAAGGCCTTTTCCAACCTAGTGATTCTATGACATAATTGTCCACAGGACAATACAAGCTCAAGCAGTGATCTGAGGGGAAGGAGAGCTCTGGCAGAAAATAGGCTGTTTAAGTGGAAATGATGTTTGTGGAATGATATGCTGAGGCACAAAGTTTCACTGAATCTCAGCTAAATACTAACCTGGAACAGAGGATTTTCCTTTCAGCATCTACAATGGCACCAGCTGCTGCAAGTCCTACACAGGACTCTGTAGCAGGAGAGAAATAATTTTTATTTTAAATATGCTTTTGCTGTGTCTATTTATCTGACAGCTCTGAGTTTCGCCACTGGAGTAAATCATTTTCCAGTCCCCTCCAAAATTTGCCCAGGTTTTGTGAGGACAATTTTTTTCCTGTGAGCACTTTTCTTGAAAATCTCTGATTTGCAGAAGGTATTTGCATTCACAGCCAGAAAATGGGAAAAATGCCTGTGCCATTCCACACAAAGACTCTTAGACAAGCCAAAATAGAGATTCGTTTCTTTGAAACTGACCTCTGGCTGTCCCCTATAAGTCTGGAAGTACAAACTCTCCGGGAGAGAAAAGTTCTGCAAAGCATTCACACCTCCAGAGGACAATATACCTGTTGGCATTTGGCCTTTCTCCAACATCTTTCAAGATGAGTATTGTAGCCAGTGTGCTCTTTTACCAAGAAACAGTCAGAAAAATCAACATCAAAAAGTTTTACCAACATTTGCCCATCCATCATTCTTTGGAACAAAATCTCTGGCAGAAATGCTACAGACCATGACTTTGATGGATAGGGACTGGATGCCCTTCCAGTGAAATCTAAGAAATTCAGCTTAATTGTTTTAACTTTAAAAGTGGCTTTTTTAGAAAGTCATGCTTGTGAGGTAGTTCAGTCAAATATACTTTTTTATATTTAAGGTAAAAACTTCTTAACTGCCCTTCTAGAACTGTATGTGCACGTTAAAAAAAAAAACCCAGACTGGCAGAACAGAAGGGTAAAGCTTCTGGCCCCTTAGTGCTAAAGTGTTAAGTGTTTCCAGAGAGCCTGGAACTACAAGCGGGCAGTGCATGCTTTAAGCTAACTGGCAAAGAAGTGTTGCTTTAGGCTTAGAAACGCTGTCTTTTCACTCTGGTGTCTGGGTTGATTCCAGCTTAATCCAACTACAAATCATCATCTTGAAAATCCTGCAGCTTCTTTTGAATGCTCCCCGCCTTCTTGTAGCACATAATTACCCAGCAATTAACATTCTTGTTTACCAGTGGCGATTTCTGGATTCTGTCAGTACGTGTGCGTTTATGTAAGCAATGGAACCTTTATTAAAAGCCACATAAACTGACCCAGTGCTCTTGGGAAGGAAAAGACAAATTGGTGTGGAAAACTGAAAGATCTTAATGATCCAAAAGGGAGTTGAGCATTGAGACAAAGCACAAAAATAAAACATCTAATTTGGTTTTACTTCATTTCTTTGAAAGACCAACCACGGAACTGCTTCTGCTACCTGATGCAAGTAATTACTTCTGCAATGTTCGATCATTCAGAGACTGTGGCGCTAGAATACTTGCGGGATGATAAAGTACTTTGGAGATAAGTTTTATATAAGAGAAATTAAACATGCCAGAACAGTGACTCAGCCTAATGTGCTAGTTTATTGGCTGCCTCGGTCTTGAAAATCATGGTTCGAGTCTTGGCAACAAGGGCCAGGTGAACATTATGTTCTTCACACGGAGCATCAACTTTCTGGGACTTCAGCTGCCTGGCACGCATGCTCGGAGAGAGGTGCTACCACACGGCCAGTCGAGTGGTCTCACTACCTTGAGTGGCAAAACCCATCTGCTGAGTTTCTGTACAATTAGGTGCATTCAGAAGCAGCAAAGATCCTTTGGAAGTCACAGACATTAACAAGATGAGGTATTTCCTAGCAGTATTATGCCCTAGCCTGTCAGAGGATCTTGGGACGTATACGACCGCTCCCGGATGGGATGCAGCATAGGATGAGCCTGGGTCTAACACCTACCAAGCAAGATTAAAAGTGGAATGGCTGCAGGAGTCAAGCTCCAGAGACAGCAAAGGAGAATGTGGTGAGGGCATGGTGTAAACCCAAGAGGAATGCACTGGCAGCTAATTCTCGTCACAAATGAGCTGGAGAAGCCTGGTCATAATCTCTTGCTGTGAGCCAGTGAAAACTTAGCACAGAGCAGCATAAGAGCAGATGCTGTAGCATGCAAAGCAGTCCTGTTGATACTGGTGACACTCACAAACCTGTTTCCTTAGTGTGAGTGCTGTTTCATAGATTTTCTGTTGTCTCAGATATTACAATATGCTCTCTTGCTCATACCTTTGCATCTACAGCACACCAACAGGGGGACTTGTATGTCAAGAAGAAAAACAGGCAGTGACAGGAGGGAACTGCTGAATGAGTGAGTAGAAGAAGGTGAAGAAGGAAAATTATTCTTTTCTGCTTTGTGTCTTGTCTCTGCCACGTATTAAACCTCTTGATAACACTGTATGTCTTTCAAATAACAAACCAGAGGCCTATGAAACCATATTCAGAGCACGGCAATATGTTGCTTTCTATAGTAGTTTCTATGTCATTTTTTTTTTCCCTTTGTGTAGGGTCTTGGTGCCCGAGACCCCAGAACTCTGCGGAGACTGAGAAAAGAGGGAATAAATCCAGTAATACATAACTGAAAACAGAATTTATACTCTGTGAACTCAATGCCTAAACAGCTCCTCACTTGACTGTCTGCTAATGGTCCAGGAACCTAGGAAAGCATTCTGCAGCTCTCCTGGGGACTGGAATTAACCTTCTTCCATTTCAATACACAGTGTAACAGTAAGAGTGTGTGGCAGTCTGAAAGAAAGGTCTGGCAACAGCCCACTCTTGCAAGCAAAAGGTATCCCTGATAAGAATAAAGTTAAAAAGCAATGATGGAAGAGCTACTGCAGCTTGTTAGCCAGTTCAGAGAGTTTGTTTAACTCTGATGACTGCTATCTGGCTTCAGCTGAAACCAGTAACCTGATATCAACCTGTGTCCTTCCCACTCATAGTTCCTCCCTTTTGTGCAGTTGACTTCACAACAGGTGACACACATGGGAGTATTTGTCAGAAGGATGTTTTCTTTACCTAACTTCTGCTAGCTGCCTTGGCCCACTGACATTCACTTGTCTCATCCTGTGCCTGGCATCCAGGAGCTATTCCAATCCTTTCTTCTAAAAACATAAGCAGAGAGCCTGTAAAATGCAGCCAGTGTAACCTTTCCCGTGCATCACAACCAGCTACCGACACCTGCAGAACACCACAACCACACTGCAGTGCTAGGAGGACATGAACATTTTCATATATGTTTTCTTTTAGAATGAATATGGGTGACAAACTATGGGAAGCTACCTTTACCAACTGCCTGTCCCCGCATGTGCTTGGAGACTGCCCCAGACAAAGGCAGCGAGAACTCTGTTTCAACCCACCTCCACCAGCCACTGCCACTCATTGCTTTGTGCTCCCAGCTGCGTTTTCTACACCTGCCAAAGTGGTGGGGGCAGCACTGTGATGGTCAGACCTATCTGCAGCCCCTAGCATCTCTCTGGTCTCAATCTATTCCTTTCCTTTTTTCTTTAATTCCCTTCTTCCTAAAGGCCCAGGAACCCTTCTCCAGTGCTGCTCTTTGTCCCCACTTCTCCTGGAAAACAAAATATTGAATTGAATTATGTGAATTGAAGAACTACTTTCCTTAGAAACTTAATAAGAAACTTATAATTTCTCTAAAGTATTAATTCATGCTAGTTTTCTTATTTTCCCTCCTTTCTCCTCGCCTACCGGCTATGCCTCAGCCTGCCAGGACTTAAACTCATCTGAGCACGTTTCTGTTAGCAGTGAAAAGGCAGCGGAAGTACAGGGACTGCTCCAACCTGTCTCCTTCAGTGGGAAGATTACAAGTCAGGTCAACAGGTACTAAACCTCCACTCTGCTGATGATTAATGCTCACATTGAACTGGTGAGCTATTTTACAACCAGTGCATGTTATACCATTTTATAACATTTATTTTTAAATTTACAGTATTCCAGGAAAAAAAAAAAAACAAACCCTCACATCACTTTAACGTGCAAGACAAAATAAAACCACACAGAATGAGAGTAAGGAAGTACTTATTTAGAGCCTCCTTCAACACCCTGTGCTCACATTAGATAAGGCTCGTTTGCAAGAACAGTTCATATGTTTGAGCAGCCAGGCTGTAAAGCTTTTTAAAAAGTTTGAATCTTTGCAGAAGTTTCTTCAGGTTTGCAACAAGTTTTGAGTTAAGCCGTGTATTCTCCCCACACTAAAGCGTTACCATGGATTTACACGTCCATAAGAAATCCTTTGTCAATTACTATTTCTACTTGTCTTAAAGCACTGTAAAAGCCAAGTTCTAGATGATGATAAGATCATAGAATCATAAAATGGTTTGGGTCAGAAGGGACCTTAAAGCCCAGCCAGTTCCACCCCTGCCATGGGCAGGGACACCTCCCACTGGATCAGGGGCTCCAAACCCCATCCAACCTGGCCTTGAACACCTCCAGGGATGGGACAGCCACCATTTCTCTGGACAACCCGGATTAGGGTCTCTCCACTCTCACAGCAAAACATTTCTTCCCAAGATCTCATCTCAGTCTCTCCTCTTTCAGCTGAAAGCTGTTCCCCCTTATCTTGTCCCTGTAATCCCTGATCCAGGGCCCCTCCCCAGCTTTCCTGGAGCCCCTTTCAGGACTGGAAGCTGCTCTAAGGTCTCCTTAGAGCCTTTTCTACTCCGGGCTGAACAACCCCAACTCTGTGAGCCCCTCATTGTATGAGAGGTGCTCCAGCTCTCAGATCACCTCCATGGCCTTGTCTGGAGTTGCTCCAACTGATCCATGTCTTTCCTCTGCTGAGGAGTTCAGAACTGAACACAGGACTCCAGATTAGCCCTCACAAGAATGGAGTAGAACGGGAGAAGCGATGTTTATCTAAAGATCAGTTTGGCACTTGAGCCTTAAAAATATTTTTTTTCCCCCAGGCATGGATGTATAAAGAAGACTCTCAAGAAAATACTTTGTTCACATCATGAGCTGAGATAATGTAATGGGTTTACTAATAATGTGCTGCAATTTAAAGCTTAGAAGAATTTACCTGTGAGGCATTCATGGAAATATCAACAATAACACTAGAAATAACTATAATAATAGCACTGATAAAGATCTGCTTTTCTATAAATTCGCATGCACATTTCATGTAGAAAAACATTACCAAGCCAGGGAGTAGCAAACAAAAAATTTGAAACAGAAGAAGGAAAGAGCTCTAGAGCTGTAGCAATATTTGGCAAGTGGATTTGGCACTTCGGAATCGACATACTTTTCTAGTTAGGAGTGCAAACTATACTATTTGTACCAGAGAAGTTGAATCTTCTGGATGCAGCTGGAGGGAGTACAAATCTCTTGAACAGCCATATGGGATTTTAAGTCTGCCCCTCCTTTAGGTTAAGTTATCTCATCTCCCTTCCCTACCCTTAGTTAATTAACCTTCCCTGCTCTTGTTTTTAACTTCACTAAAGGAAAAATGTTGGTGTGCATTAGAGATAAGAGCTTACCCCACGTAGACACTCACAGAGTGGCAGTGCCTTTCAGACACTCCTGTTTCAGGAGCACAGGTTGCTGCTGCCTCAGTTGGTGGAAAAGCGCTACTGGTAGCTCAGCGCCTTCCTCACCCAGATTCATCAGCTCCTGTCCAGCTCTCAGAAGGCAACATCACATACATCCACAAAAACATTCCAGTTTTTGAGGTCTCCTGAACTCTCCTGGTTTTCTGAGCTTAAGTACATTAAAGTCTGCAAGGAGCTCTTTCAGCTGCCAGTGGAAGATGCAATAGAAGCTGAAATTATATTTTTCAGGTGTAGAGTGCAGGTGAATCCAATTACAGAGCAGAAAATTCAGCTGTGACTCAGAGTTATGGAACTCTATTACAAATGCAGATGAGGGTACTCATCAGCCTTGTGGTGAAAGCATGAAACACCCCCAGAAACAAACCAGGGAACCACTCTGACCCTACAAAGGAAAAACCTAACAAGAATTTAATAAAATAACATAATCTCAGCAGCAAAATAACTGAGGTGTTTCATAGGCAAAGGTAATGCTAAAACCACTCTTCCACAGCCTCAAGAAAACCCATGCACTACAGCAGCGATGAGAACTCGATGCAGTGTATTTTCCAAAGTGCAAAGAGCCAAGAATAATATAACATCACCAAGCAGACTTCAAAGTCCAGTTCCTCCACTCACTCTTTGCTCCTGTGCATCCCTGCGATGCCAAAGCACACACGGATCGGAGGGCTCTGCTCAGCAGCTGCTTGGGATGTTTGACAGATTTCCTGAACTCTTGCAGCACTTGTAAAAGAAGTTTCCAAGAGAGGCAGCGCTTTGACTGTAGCAATTACAAGAACCAAAGGTGAAAACAAAAGGGAGGCTTGGTTATCAATTGCTCAACAGAATTTGCATTTATTTCTTGGAAAAATGCATCACTGTAATCATGTAGGATATTTTCCTGAGGGACTGCAGATGTTTACACAAGGACATGGAAAGACTTACTGCTCTAGAAGAGAATAAATTTTTTTGGGAGCCATCTACTGAGAATAGCAACAAGGACCTGTTAATTCAGTGTGTTAATTACCTTACCGTATCAGCTATCGTAAGCTGCCAAAACTGAAAGCATCCAATTTTAAGAGCTATTCTCTCTTTAATGTGAATACATTTGTACTCCATACTTCTGAGAAAGTGAGAACAGTTGATACCAGACTGTATGAGAAACACATTGGCAGAATAAAGATTTACAAACAAACCTGAAAACCAAAACATTCAGAAGCACAAGCTGAAATCCTCACAAATACCGTGTTGGTCACAGAAGTGAAAGATGTTACTGTGAGGTGGGGAAGCCCTGGCCCAGCATGTCCAGAGCAGTGGTGGCTGCTCTGTCCCTGGAGGTGTTCAAGACCAGGTTGGTTTGGGTTTGAAGCAACTGGCTCCAGTGGGAGGTGTCCCTGCCCACAGCAGAGGGGTTGGAACTGGGTGGGCTTTGAGGTCCTTTCTAACCCAAACCCTTCTGTGATTCTATGATAAGAGGTAAAACTAAATGTCCCAACAGACTTTGCAAAAGTCCCTTCTGACACAACCCATTCCAAGATTCTGTGTTTCTGAGGTTTAATGGTGTGCTGCTGTGGCTAGTGGGGGCTACAGTGGGCTGGAGAAAGGGTGGACATGGCCCTGCAAAATATGCTGCAGAGCTCCAAGCTGCTGCCCTGGCAATGGGTACCACCCCTGAGGGCTCTGCAGACACACAAGCATGCAGGTTTTAATTTGCAAATTTTTAATGAAGGCTGAAACCTAAAGAAGATATGAATCAAGATAATAAATCTCCATTTAGGTTATTATTTATAATGTATTGAGTTTTCAAAGCATGTCTGAAAAGTGATAGACCCCTATACCCTATAACTCTACTGTGAACACTACTAGAGCCAACTGGTTGTTTTGCGAGCTCCAGTGGGTGCCCAGTGAAGCAGGGCTGAAATAAGGCTGAATTCACAATTGGTAGCAGATCTCAAAACCAGGTGTCTTCCCTACAGTTAGGCTGAACAAAACGTTCACACTTATCATCCCCAACACCCACTTCAAACATCCCATTTCAGTGCCCACTGAGAGGACTGGATGAGAAGTGGTTTCCATTAGTCTCAAGCTATTTTTTTTCCCACCTTAATAAAAGATAGAATAAAAAACCTCATTCTCACCTGCAAGTGCCACACAGCCAGCAGCACAAGCTGCAAAGGATGTTAGAGATTTTATTTGCTCACTACAAGGCAGCATTTCCAAATATTCTGTAAGGTCACACCAATTCCTATGTTCCCTGACATCAAAACTGGGGCAAGGAGGACTGAACTTGGCTATTTTGCTGGTTGTTGGTTGTTTTGCCCGTTTTCATTATGATTTATAACTTGGCCATGATCCTGTGAGCTCTGGTTGCATGACCGAGTGTGGAAAACACATTTACTAAACAGGCATTCACCAAAATAAATTTGTCTTTTAATATTAAAGCCACTGATAAAAAAAAAAGTGAAATGCTAGAAATAATAGAAGCCATATGAGCTCCGGGAAAGAACAGGGTACTTCAAGGTACCCTGATGTTCTGCACTCTGGAGTTTTCCTATTGGCTCTGCCACTGTTTTACTTTACTTGCCCATTTCCTTCAGCTGTAAAACAGGGAAAGTGGTGCTCATGCTACGAAACTGTTGTGTATTTAATAGGTTACTGATTTTAAAATGCTTTAAACGTGTAAGCCATATCCATATAGCACTGAGGTGGTTTCAGTTTTAAACAGACATTAGTTTAATTTGTGACAAATTATAATGGCATTTCAGAAAATCCAAACCAGTGTTATTTGGAAAATAACAAAATGCTTATAGCATGAACCGGTGCTGCTAGAAATGAGCATCTGTCCCATACACATTGTAAAAATACTTATTTTTTTTTGAGAACAAATAATTTTATCAAGCAGAAAAACAACATAGTTGTGTGGCTAAAATGCATAAAGGTCCTTCAGCTTGTTCAGACAAATGACCGGCCACGTCCTGTTTGCAGCTCTGCTTCTGAAAGACCTCTTGAAGGACCTGCTCAACTGCTAAAATATTTTCCATTCACATTAACAGGGCAAGAGAAGAGGATCAGATCCAGACCAGAAGCTTTTGCACTCTAGAACATGCCTTCAAAAAAACCACTGATCATGCTTTCCCATGGCTGGGACCACTAGACAGCAACACTAGGATGTTCTCACACAGTGACCCTGTTCTTTCCATGCTATCTGCACACTCTGCTCTTCACCTCCATAACTCAGACAGCCAGAGCCTTGCTCTCAATCTGACAAATAACTCCACGTTATCCCAGGACTTCTCTAACACTTGTCCTTTATGATCTTTCATTTTCTTCAGGCACTTTGGAGTTGATAATTTACAGCTTTCTGTTACTTAAACACCCCACAGGTGTTCAGATTCCCTGGTTTTTAAAACAAACCTCTTCTGCAGTGTGTTTTTGATCAGATTCCTTCAGCAACTACATATCAGTTCTTTGTGTTTGGGTAAGTAATCACATTTTACTTCAAATGGAAAATTCAATCAGATTCGAAGCCTGGTGTACTTGAGATACAACTTGCCCTAAAATTAATTATCAACACATGTCCAGTTGGAGTTTTACTTTTCTTCACACAGTGTGTTTAGGCATAACAGACACTATAATGATTATTTATACCACAGGCTGGAATGGCTCGGGTAGAACAATGAGACACTTTTAGAAAACATGTTTTTAAAGATAAAGCCAAGTAGCTTTTCAGCTACAAACTTAGGTTTTGCAATAAAAGGCATTCTACAAAACATTATGCCATTGGAAATGCTTTAAAGAAATAAATTGAATTTAGAAAGTTCATAGTTATTTTTGTGAAGGGAAATGTGGTGGGGAGTTTGGATTCAAGATCGCACGACATCATAAGTCTTGGAATACTTGGAATTCTTGAAAGACAGTGGAATTTCCAGAGGACTAAAAGAAAGCTGATGGCCTGCCAGTTTGCTAAAAAGGGTAAGTTGGACAGCTAGCCCAATACAGCCTGGTCAGCCTCCCTGCCTACACAATAAACAAACTGCCTACACAGTGATAATGGTAAGCACAGCAATCCAACCCATGCAACTCAATTTAAAAGCGTTTATACTTAATCCAAATCATTACAGGTTTACAGAAAAGTATTCTGGTGCAACTTCAGCAAGAGCTTTTCATTGAGAAGCCAGAAAGACACAAAATCAAGATGGTAGATATGAAGAGGATTTGAAATTAACAGTTCTCAGCATTAAATTAAATTAAAAAAATTTATTGGTCACTGGGAAGAAATATAAAGTCAATGTTGACCAAGGATGATTGTAAGATAAATTGTGGGAACAGAAAATTGAAAGAGTTTGGTCACTGATAAAGCGATCTGCATCTTGTGGTAAGCTGGCCAACAGCATGACCTTCTGAACAGCCAAATACAATATCATCAGCCTACAGCCTGACTGCAGGGCCTTCCATCTGCTCAACAGGGACTTCCACATCCTTTTTGGGGCTCACAGCGGGTAAGCAGTTAAACAAGAACTCTCAAATACAACTGCAAAACCAAATGTGGAATATCCAATATGAGAAGGGTGGTTACATCATTTCCGGGTGTGTTACAGGTGCAGCTACTACCCTAAAACTGTAACAGAGCTGGTATAGAAAAATTCTGACTTGATCTAATTCAGTCTGGCTCAGGATTAATAACTAAATATGTTTTGAGTGAAAGTGTCTGGGAGCTACATCGGTTTAACTTATCAAGGAGAGGATTCTGTGATATCTTTAGAAGTACTTAGAAGAAGAAAAGAAATCTAAGAAGAGAAACAGTTCAGTTTAGAAAATGCTTTAAAGTCTGGTGGGTAAAAGGTACACAAATAGAGCCTAGGAGTTCAGAAGCAAATTTAAACACTCTGGTTGCCAACTGCTGGAATAAATGAGGACAGACTGTGATGAATAAGTGGAAACTGCAAGATCAGGATTCGTCTAGTTCAACAGGATTAATCGCTGTGATCCGTAACTGTTCTACGTGACCACAGCAGCCTGCTTGTGACTCTAATCTTTATGATGTGCACATCGCCGGAACACATCAGCTTCCCAAAACTAATAAATGGGATAAAGGCACAATCTAGCCACATCAGAGAAGCAGGGTAAACAGAGCATGGGCACCAAGGCTGGCATGGTTCTGTTGTCTTCATTACATGTAGTCTGGGCTGCGTCTCACTGGTGCGCTGTGCCATTCCGGAATCTCCTACAAGACTGTCAAACAAACCTAGTCAGAATATTTTTTGTTGTTGTGATTTGAACAAAATATAATTCACATTTATCTTCAAGAGAAAATAACATTATATGATTTAAATATTCAGATTTTCATAATACAGAATGTTTTTATTACTAACACATGCAAAGAAAATACGGCACTGTGAAGTTTATGTGAACATTGCATGCTTTTATAAACAGTGACAGACGTTCATATTTGAATTCATTCTTGTCTGCAGAACAAATCTCCAATGACCTTTCTGGGATGCAGAGTATTTTAGATTAATTGTTTAAAAGTTTATCGTTACCAAGCAGCTTCGAGCTGGTATGAATGCACATGATGCAGAACAGGGACTTTGCAAATTTTTGTGGAAGATCAAAAGCGAAAAGGAAAGAAGCCAGCATCAAACAGGCACACGCATAACAACAAATAACAAGGAGAAAACATCGGTGACCAAGACTAATCCAAGGGCTTGGATGTTGAACTCTTAGTCTGAGTGCCCAGAAAGGATGGAGTGAGGATCCTAACTTGGAATTTCCTGGCTGTCGTCAATTCTGTCACAACCGTAATGTGTTTCAACATGTTTTCAGCTTTAAAACTTTTTCCCTCCTCTTTAATATAGTCTAAACTAGACATAAAATGGAAAAAATGTACTATTTCCACTGGGCACTGATGCCTTTGACATCTGCTTCCAAGTGTTATTCATCACTGCATAGTGTAACAATCTGTGAGCGAGTACAATGTACCTTTAGGAAAAAGTGGGTCTCTGGGATAGTTTCTCATAACAAAGACTGCCCTCTCCTCTAGTAACTAAAGCTCTGTGTAGGTTCATCAAAGAAAAGTACAGCAGCCCACCTACTTGTCCTAGCAAGCAGCAGCATCTGCAGTGTTTCCTTTTAGGGTCAAAGACCCAGCCTTGCAGCTGGCAAAAGGGATGTCCCATACTCCCTTTTTCATGCATAGTTTCCAATATTTCTTTTTTTAATCTACTCCCATTCTACAGTGGCATCATTTTATGCTCACAACAAATTCTAAGTAAAGAGCAAGGAAAGCAGCAAACAGAGTTTCTGACAGGACAAAGGTCCTTCTGAGTTTCTGTGTCATGGAGTGGTTTAAACTGGGTGGCTCTGGGAAGCTCACTTGCTGTTTGTGCAGATACTTCAGGATGGAAATAGGCATAACAGTATCATTGCTCTTTCTAAACACAAATCAGGAATAATGCCCTCTGAAGTGTGCTCTATTCACACAAACAGGCATTGACTCTCAAGTCTAATCACTTAATCATGATTTGAAGGCTACTTAAGGTATCAGTGACATATGGGTTCACCTCTTTTCCCAGGAGTGATTCTAAGCTTCAGTCCAGTTTAATTGTCCTTTCATCATTCCATACATTAGAATATGAAATGACTGTCTTCCTAGATATCAGGAAAATTTCTTCACTGACTAATGTTAAAATTATTTTAAATTTCTCTTCCCCATGTGCTTGCTAAACATGTAGCTGGAAACTAAAACCTCACTACAAGAATATTCATAGCACTAAGAGCTCTGAAGCCACATACTCGCATGGACAACAGATGAAGAACAAACATCATAAAATCATAGAATGGTTTGGGTTGGAAGGGACCTCAAAGCCCATCCAGTCCCACCCCTGCCATGGACTGGGACACCTCCCAGGGGCTCCAAGCCCCATCCAACCTGACCTTGAACACCTCCAGGGATGGGGCAGCCACCACTGCTCTGGGCAACCTGCACCAGGGCCTCACTACTTGCACAGGAAAACATTTCTTCCTAAGATCTCTTCGCGCTCTCCCCTCTTTCAGCTGAAAAAATCCCCCTGGTCCTATTCCCACACTCCCTGTTCAAGAGCCTCTCTTCAGCTTTCCTAGAGCCCCTTTCAGGACTGGAAGCTGCTCTAAGGTCTCCCTGGAGACTTTTCTTCTGGAGACTGAACAATCCCAACTGTCTCAGTCTGACTCTGTACCGGAGGTGCTCCAGCCTTCAGATGATCTTCATGCCCCCTTCATGGCCCATCAAGTCATGCCTTCAACCCTTGATATTTAACCCTATCTTTTTACCCAAAGAAAGCCAGGTTACACATGCTCACAAATGAAATAAATTGGCAAATGGAAGCCAGAAGATGCATGTTGTGAAACTTTAACAAATAAAGGAAACATTGAGAATGCTACTAGTGTACCTACCTGATTCAATGCAATTAAACAGAACAGAAACTCAACCCAAACCATGCTATCTATCTAGTAGGCAATATTAATTTTCTTCCAACTATTTTTTTACTTATAAGCATCTCTTATTCTAAAGATAGACTTGGAAAAAAAGCACTTAACTTAGCTTTTTTCTCCATCAGATCAATTTATATAAGGTTATGTTACATATATGTGGGGACCTGTTCTTAGCAACTCAGGCTTCTGAGTGTGGTGAGTACGAGTGATAGTTCTGAGGTTTTGTGTTCTGCCCAGATAAATTTGTATAGTTTGCAGCTGGAATTGTCTCCTGCAGACTTCAGTTCATAGTGGCTTCTCTAAGAAGTGCTCCAGTGAGAAGGTGTGTAAAGCTAAAGCTACTCTCCCTTTGAAATCTCCTGAGAGTACTCCCATACATACTGAGCTGTCCTTTGCTGAATGGAGGCAATTACGGATGACTCATAAACCAGCAAAATCTGATTCCTCACAATTACCTTCTCCATTCAAGATAATACACACTAAGCATCATTCCAAAGAGGTAAATGATAAGAAAATTAAATTGAGGTTACAGCAGTGATGTTTGTCATTGATTTTTACCCTCTGCAGGGAACTGTCATTCAGTTCAGTACATGAAGCCAGGGGTCTGACAGCAAAAACAGAGAAGTGTGTGAATAACTGGAGATCTCCTCTGCCATTTGTAGCACACTGAAAAGAATGAAGTTCCAGGTAGGTGTTTCGGGTTTTTTTAATACAAACTATCAGAAGTAAGTGATCGCAGTTACCACTGGTGGTTTAGTAGACCTTAACTTGCTGGTGCAGACAGCAACAAAATGAATCTGGACCATTTTTCTGTGTAGTCATAAGTCACAAAACAAGGTCTGTGAACAGCTAGCTGCTATGAATCCTCATTGGTTTTGTACAAGACACTCACATGCACTTTGCTGCCAAGATTGCAATGTTGATCTTAGCCAAGGTCTACAGAAATCCAAAAAGTTATGCTCAATGTCACTCTTTTGAAAGGATCTGGGCTCTGACCTGGGGTGCAAATTAACTTCAGCGTGCTCTTTACAAAGTGTTGACATGGAGACATTATTTAGTTCTTCTACAGCAAGGGTGACTTGTATGGATCATTTAGGGCTGTCAAAATAGACTGTTCTGTGATGAAGGACTTGCTCTGCTTGCAGTATCAAATTCATGGGGAGGACACCATAAGCCTGTTGATCACACAGTTGGGGAACAGATAAGTTTGGTGATGAGAAAAGAAAAAGAAAGAATTTCACTGTTCCTTTACACTAACGTGAGTATTATTGAATTTCTGTCCCCTTCTCCTCCTAGGGTGGAAACACCAAATCCTGAGATCCAAAAAGGGAAAACCAAGCATGTATTTTCACCTTTACCTATCCACTACTGCTAGATAATGAAACATCCTCCGTTGAAAGAGAGAAGTAGAGGTTCTGTTTGTCATGGCATTAGGGGGATAAACAAAAGGCAAAACATCCCAAAGTGCAGCTGACAGCTCTTTGAAACTTATGGTGTAGCCATCTAATCAAAAAACAGCTGGGATGGAAAGTCTGATACTTCTTGGCAGTCTGTATAACAATTTCTTCTCACTGGTGAAAAGTATGATCCCAAGGGCTTATAATTAGGCAATAATTAATCAGGCATACAAGCACCTCAGCAAATGACACAAAGCTTCAACATCTCTGAACATTCCTTCACTTCTTTCTGCTTTATCCAAAATACACTGTGAAAAATCAAACTCCAAAGCTAAAGACTGAGAAGCTGCCAGGTGGGCCGAGGAAGCTCATAGCAGCAGTCAACAATAACAATGAAATACATGAACATTTCTGTTCTACAGCTAATCCAGAAGGGGAAGATCTACCCATATACCATGGTTTGGTAAGATTTTGTAGCTTGAAGGAGGATATGACAAGGACACATGCAGAAAGAGGCGATCTAGTAACTAAGTTTGTGTCCAGATTCAAATCAGACATTTTATTTCAAGCTTCAATTTAGTCTATGATGAAGGGAAAGCTACTTGCCCAATCTGGACCCAAATCTTTCCAGAGATCAAAGGGTCCCAGAACTCAATTTTTAGTTACAGTGCTGAATGAGTTACAGTACCTTGCATTGTGTTTGAGTTAAGAGGTGAAGCTCAAAACCTAAATGACAGTAACAGGTTTTCTGTAGCTGCCTATTCCATCCCATTTTCAGTACTTTCTCAGCACTAGAAAGACCACCACAAAGGTTAACTCTTGATGTTGTTGCATATGCTCCGTCAGTCTGCATAAAAGAAATATTTGATTTTAAGACTGCACCAGTAAACCCTATGCCTGTCAGACCAGCCCCAAAGTTCAAAAGAGAATGAAGGACTAGACCACAACTGTCACTGAAGATAATGACAATTCCAGTCCTACCTAGTCAAAACCCAGCACACTGGTTGCTCCATGTTGCTGAAATGTTCTGAACTACAGAGGCGTATAAACTGCCTCTACGTTCACCGTAAGTGAGTGTGAACTGGCAATGACCACACTCCTCAACAAGGAGACGATCAATTTGACTGGTGTGAAAGTCTTGGTTTTATACCAAGCGTTTCATTCCAACACTCACAAATGACCGTGGTGCCACTGAAACAGAACCACTTCTGAGACAGACAGCGGCAACTAAAAACACATCATACAACATTTGAGGGAGACAAAATGTTGGCAAAGATAACATTGCCCAAATTCCACTTCTGTGAAAATTGCTCTCGGAACTTTCAAGTGCATTTCAAGCACATGCAAGTATTTTCAATTTATGTAGTTTCAACTACATAAAGCAGACACAAGACCTCAAGATTATATTTCAACATTTCTTCTTCACTTCTCATCCTAACAAGCCACTCTTTGCTTAGAATAAACTGAACAATACTCTGTTTGTACTTCATCTTCTCTGATGCATTGTTAAGATCAGCTGCTATACCTAAAGCTGAGGGGGAACTAGAAGTATTTTCTAAACATTTGCTTAACTGCAGGCAGGATTTAACTCAGAAGGGGGCAGAAATAACCAAGTTGTTCCTCATTCGCTGATATGAATGTTTATGGCAGGAACACTGAAGCAGTTGTGCGCAGTCACCATTTGGGGCCAAGCTCTGACATAAGTCAATAGAAATTGCACACTCGAGTGTATACATAAAAGAAAACATGATCTTGCCATTTGAATATTAGTCAAAATATATAGTTATTCTATAACATGAATCTGGAAAGAGGTGCAGAGGCAAATACCAAATTGCCTGCAAGATGCACCTTTATAGGAAAGGAGGAGGGTCAATAAAGTATTTTGACTTTTTGTCGTCAAACATACTTTGCTTTGAGCTTGACATAAAAAGAATTGGGACACTTATGAATGTAGCAAAACTTACTGCAACTTTATTGAAAAACAACTTGAGATGCCCAAGAATTCTACGGCTCTTCTGTTTGATCATTCCACCCACTGCAGTCAGTGGAGCCAAATCTGGTTATCAAGGAGCACATCTGTGGCTAATAGTGATTAATTCTCTTCCCAGCTACAAAAAACCTGCCGACAAAGCCTTTTGGAGAATATGGAAAAGAGGAATGAGTGCTCACCAAGTAAAAATCTTAAGATCTTTCTAATACACATTTTGTTGGAACAAGTAACATTGAATAAATATCTCTGCTTGGTCACACAAAAGCATAAACAAAAACCAAACAGACTCCAGGAAACCAGATCTGTAGTTTTCCATATGCTACAAGAGTTGGGACTGTACCCGGGCTGCCTCTCTTTACAGCTGGTAATACTTTGCAGAAGGGCTGTGACTTCTCACTCTGAGCTATTGTCTTCCTGCTCTGCACACACGAACTCGGTGGTGATTAGACCTGAGCAGGACAGAAAACGATTTCCAAAAATATTTCTTTGGGGAAGCTGGTATCTGCTGAAGTTATCAGATCTAAACAACATATAAAGCCATTACAATGTGCCTCTCAGAGCTTCAGTGTGATCCAGTTTCACCAAGCTGCCAAGAAATGCTATTAAAATTTGGCAGCAGCAGTGAAGAAGCACTGAAGGGCCGTGCCTTGTGTTTATGACAGTTCCAGAGCACAACAGGCCTCCTACAGCCTTGCTTAGGATGACAGAAACTCAATAACATCAGTGGACTTTCTCCTGGTTTGCACCCATCTAACCAAGCCTAAACCAGACATAACGAGGAATTTCTTCACCATGAGAGTGGTGAGACACTGGAACAGGTTGCCCAGGGAAGTAGCAGAGATGTGGCTGCCCCATCCCTGGAGGTGTTCAAAGGCAGGTTGGGTGGGCCTTGGGTAGCCTGATCCAGTGGAAGGTGTCCCTGCCCATGGCAGGGGGGTTGGAACTAGATGATTTTTAAGGTCCCTTACAACCCAAACTATTCTACGATTCTATGATTCTAAGTCAAAACAGACTTAACTTTACACCAAAAGACATGCTTAAAGCTATTTTCCCACTTTCTAGGGCAGGATCACTCTGCTGATGTCTTGTTGATGACCTTGAAGCACTGTTAGAACGGCAAGACTCCAGTCCCAATGTCAAATTGGTGCTACCAGAACTCTTCTGTCAAATCAAATATATCTAGAAGTGTTGCATCTCCCGTGCAGGTTATAGCAGGCACACAGAGACCTGACAGTCCTAAGCAGCATGTTCCCAACCCATTTGCAGGCTTTCTCATGGTTAAGCTGTGGACATGGATTGTGATAAGAGCCCACGTGCAACTAACAGCAGTGAAAGTCATTGCTATGGAATAAATAGAAACTTGTGCCAAAAAAACTGAAGAGAATTCTATCTGAATACATTTTTAAATCAGCTTGAGACTTAACTAGAGATACACTGGACAAGGAATTAAATGCTGTGGGCTAAAAGGTCAGTTTTCTATAGCTAAAATCAAGAAACTTTGCTATAAATCAAGGCATAGCTATTTGTTTGCAGGAAATAACCCTGAAAGAGCAAGACTTAAGAATTGTAAAACAGCAAGTTGACTCAGTAAACCCATAAAAGTATACAGATGATGGCAACAAATACCTGAGCTCAGCTCTCAGTAGTGAAAAAGTAATGATAAATCCCCTGGCGTGTAACAAGAGAAGCAATCAGAAGTGGATTGAGAAAAAAAGAGACGAGATGATGAATTGTAAGAGTTTAAAATCTTGGTGTTATAATAAAAAAACTGCAACCCCACACCTGAATGCTGGAAATTTGGAAGGGGAAAAGCATTGGTCGTGACACAATATCTGCCTAGTCGTTTGCTCATATGATGGGAGCTTAGTTAAAAGATAACTAAATTCAAGGCAACAATACATATGCTTTACTGGATTTATATAATGTTATTATTGAACTAGATAGACTTCATTAAAAATGTAAAAGTTAAATTTCTACAAGGAATAGAATCTATTTCTCCTGCTGAATTTCTCTGCTGTCCCTCCCAGGAGTTAATTGCTTCTTGTGACCAGTCAAACAGGAACTAGCACGGTTTATGAATATATATATTTACAGTTAAATGTTAGCCAGTTGCTGAGCTGGATACTAATAAACTCATGGTATCTTGAGAAAATGTTTTATTCCTTAATAAGGAACAAGTTTATATGAGAACCAATCCACACAAAATGAACAGGAAAGGTGAAAGAGCTGCTTTAAAGGCTGAACAACACTATGACCTCAGAAACAAATCTGTGATACATGGATCAGAAATGTCTCTAGGAATAACAATTTAAAACCTGGTAAATGAAACACCAGGCTATTTCCTTCCTCACCACTTTTTCTGGTGGGATCATCAGTCCTTTAATACCCCTAGCTACCAATTTCCTTCTTTACACCTCTATTTACTTCAGTAACTTCATCAGAGAAAACACGAAGGATTCCTGTGTATATTGTGAGTCACTTGGGCAGAAGATCCTACACAGAATGAACAGCAACATCTCCATTGGACAGGATAATATTTAACAGCTGTGTGAAGACTACAGTGCCTCTGCTTACACCTGTGCACGTTCCTAACCAGAGAACAGGGATCTACAACAAAACAATATCAACATGAAGCTTACCATAATTCTAAACCTTGTCCAAGCTGGTTACCTCTATCACGATTTGGGTTGGAAGGGACCTTAAGGCCCACTCAGTTCCACTCTCCCTGCCATGGGCAGGGACTCCTCCCACTGGATCAGGGGCTCAAAGTCCCTTGCAACTTGGCCTTAAACCCCTCCAGGGATGGGGCAGCCACCACTGCTCTAGGCAACCCAGGCCAGTACCTCACCACCCTTGCTCCAACAGCTCCATGTCCACCCTGTGCTGAGGACTCCAGAACTGGACATAGAGCTCCAGGCAGGGTCTCACGAGAGCAGAACAGAGAGGCAGAACCCCCTCCCTGGCCCTGCTGGTCCCACTGCTGAGGATGCAGCCCAGGACACTGTTGGCTTTCTGGGTTGCAAGTGCATGTTGCC
The DNA here is from genome assembly GCA_033558105.1 of Coccyzus lansbergi. NCBI lineage: Eukaryota > Metazoa > Chordata > Aves > Cuculiformes > Coccyzidae > Coccyzus > Coccyzus lansbergi. The sequence continues at coordinate 704,886 of JAUMJK010000230.1, forward strand.
AACTCATGTTGAGCTTCTCATCCCCCAGCAGCTCAAGTCCTTCTCCTCAGGGCTACTCCCAATCCATTCTCTGCCCAGCCTGTGATTGTGCTCATGTTCTGATCTACTACAATAATGAAAAGCAGTGTAATCCATGAGCGGAACCATCAGGTCCAAGACTTTTGGTAAGCATTTTTTCTGGAATATCCCCTTAGAAATGTTTTCTTTAAGTCTGTTAAAACCAGCAAAGCCTGCCCACCCTCTGTTGTCTTGTTTGATTGGTTTCTTTCCAAGTATGACATGATCGAGGTCCATATGTTTTAAGTTAGGGTGAGGCACTTTGCAACGCTGTGACAAAAAAGAGTAAGTCATAACAAAGCCAAGCAGCGGCATTTACATGTTTAGCAAGACCACAGCTATGATTGCTTAATTCTACAGACCAGAGCCACGTGAAACACAGCCACAAATCAGATGCAGCAATGGCGAGTGCAAGTATTTTCTCCTCCATCTTCACACCATCCAGGATATTCCTTTGCTGCTGTTGATGGGAACATTTGCCTCCTCAGTTGTTCAACTGTCAATTCACACTCAGGTCTGGTAAACATCTTTGATGCTGCCACTTAATCAATGAAAAACCAAATGGTCTGGGAAGATCCAAAGATGTTTAAGTGCTTCTATACTGTAATTACCCTCCACACTACCGAAGTTTTCACAACTCAAGGTCTGAAATCATAAAGTAAATTACTGACACCGTTCACAGATGACACCAAGGCCACATAAACTGCAATTAAGAAGTGTTACAATTTGGGCAGCCAGACCTTGCAGAACAGCTTAGGAATTAATACATTCAATTGAATTTAACTGAATATTAAATGAATTTAATATGGTCTCAAAACATTAGTGGCAGAAACTGAAGAATAACTTGAGAATTGGTGGTAAGAGAATAAAAGAAACCTCCTCTCTCCCCCAGTAAGTATTCAAAGAGCCGAACTCCCCAAACACAACAGCCATGGGCTGAATTCTCATGTAAGACTATGACAAACTTGAACTGTGAGGGAATGGAAACATTCTCCAAAAACACAACTGCTCTGAGCAGGGTGTCACAGAGAAGCAGAAATTTCTCAGCAGTACCTACACTGTCATCATATCAGTAAGTATCTGAGACGGACAGTAAATGCTTCTTAGATTGATTTGGGAGTCATAACTGAACAGAGCTTACCAACATTCATGCTGTGAGGGGAGCTCCCAGGCAATGTTCAAGAAGGTGTTCAAGACCAGGTTGGATGGGGCTTTGAGCAACCTGATCCAGTGGAAGGTGTCAATGTTCCTGGCAGGGGGTTGGAACCAGATGATCTTTAAGGTCCCTTCTGACCAAAATGATTCTATGGTTCTATGAAGTTAGTTGGCGTTGGGGTCTGCCTGGACCTATTGACTATCAACTTCCCAGGCAGCAAGGTACTAGGTAATATAAGGCCCGAGTAAACAGGAGCTGCAGGCTTATCAGTGAACTTGAGTGCTTGTTTACTCTGTTTTGAAACAAACCTAGCAGTTATTTATCATTCAGCCTACCACGTTAAAGGAGGTGGTCTCTGTTGACCACTCTTGCTACCCTGGCTCCTGTCCTGCTTGCTTTCTGCCCTAAGTGCTGGTCAAGCATTACCGGATCAAACCAGTTGCCCTCCATGTGTAGTTTGATCTCCTGTATGGATGTCCTGGTTTCCAGATCCCTGGGCAACCACTCACAATGCTCCTGGCAAATCACAGTTTGTGCAAACATCAATATCTTTGGTTCCTAGAGGTTGCTCTCCTTCCCTAGGGTATATGCCTCTCGGTCTTCCACCAGATGTCCTATCTTCCATTGTTTACCTTTATAGAATCATCATCAAGCATTTCCATGAGACTGTACTGCAGCAGCAACAGCATTTGTAGTGGTTTGAGTGAGCACAACAGAGTAACTGAGAACATCACTAGACAGCTCAGCAGCTTGTCAGTAGGTTTAACCACATCATAGACCCAGAGTCCGTCTTTACACTGCCAACAAAACTACGTGTGACTTTTCAAAGAGGCCAGATACAGGCACTGGAATGGATCTTTACAGCTTGGCATTGCCGCTGCCCTCTGAGGAAGAACAGTATGATGAGGTGGGAGAACAGCACTGCAGCTTCTTTTGGTCTAATGGGTAAAAAATGTAGGCAAACTATTTTTAGATGAAAGCATTCTGCTCGAATTAAATTCAGAACCAACTTGAAAAAGCAAGAATAGATGCAGAAACACTTTTAGTAGAAAAATATGTTTAAAATTCTCTAGAAAGAGCTTGGAAGATGCACTTCCTTGCAGACTTACGCAAAGTTTAAAAGTGAACTGACAACTGCCACTCTCTGAGCTCCAAACAGTAACTGAGGCTGCCTGTGCTCCCACAGGAGTTTTCAGAATGCTTTGGCTGAGCACAGCGATGGCATGAAGCAGCATCCAAGTGAAGACAGCAACTACGCATTGGTAAACTGGAGTAAATTGGTGCAAAGAAGGCAGAGTCACAGCAAGAGGCTTTTCAAGAATGGTTGTTTCAAGAAGTCCATCATCCTTTTACATCCTTTTAATTATCCTTTGTCAGCTACAGTCCTTTGTTTCCTTAGTATTCCTGGGCTTTATTCAGGATAAAGGTCTTGAAACCTGAAGCTGGGCAGCAGAGCAGAGAGGGGAGGACTGAAAGGAAGCCAGCCTGTGATTTCTCCCAGAGAAAATCCAAACTGATCAGTTGTGCCAGAGATCATGTCTCCTGTTGTTAGCTCTGTTCTGATGCCTCAAGCTGAGTTTCACAGATTGACTTAACTAGATATGAAGCTTTTATTTAAAGAAAAATAAGTATGCCCATGTTATACTGCAGAGACACAAGATAACAAACTGCACAATGAGTTTAAAGTACTTAAAAGTTGTTAGAGCTGTGTTACTCATCCATAGATACCTTATTTAAATAAAGCTATTTTGTTAGCTCAGAACATCCAGCAGTGTTACTATTTCATCCAATCCAAGACTCATCTCATGAGAACTGCGCTTGCAGAAGTGTCTTTAGGAGAAAAAAAGCAATAGCAGTCAGGACATAACCAGCTTAATCTCCAGGTTATTCAAAGTTACACTTAGATGAGTTCCAGCACCAGGTCAGGCACTACCAGATCACCCGGTGGCACAGTTTGATCCAGATCCAGAGTGGGCATGATCACATTTTTCTAAAATTAGTCTGAACCTCCAAAGTGGAGTTTATGCCAACTTTACACAGCTCCCTGCCAGCAGCAAGGCAACAGCCTGTTTGACCTCACATTAAAGCACACCAATACCGCAGAGAAAACCCGGATCAGAATAAAGTCAATCAGGACAAATTTAATCTACTTAGGTATTCTGAACACTTCTTGGTGAATTTATACTGGGAGGATACTTCATTCTTATCAGGTGCTAGGAATTGTAAAACCAGGCTTACTTTGTTTATAAGCTACGGCACAAATGCACAGTGGAACGGCCATGATAAACATCTGGTTTGGTGTTTGGCACTAGCTGGAAAGAAAATACACAGTGGGAGTGGAAGTGCAGTTTTGCAGAGAGAGCAATTAACAGAAAGTTACAATAATGCAGAACTTCCCATCGCAAAGCACTGCTCCTCATATCAACATGATTCCTTGGAAGAGGATACCCTTAATAGAGCCAGAGGGGATTGCACTCTGTATAATGGAGTCAGTAATGCTTGTTTTATACACTACTGGGTGGGTAAACTTCAGTCTGAGATAAGAAGTGTTAGCAGCAACATAGATTGTCTGACAAATAAATGATGCAGAAACCTCCCACTTAGGACAGGCTGCTGCAGTTGTGCCAAGCATTGTTTTCCTTCCTTCATCCTGGATCTTTCCCTCTCAACCTTATCTGCAATGGAACAGGAGCTCCTTATACTGAGGCAATGAACATTCACTGGGAAAGTGAGAAATATTATCCTTATTTTTGAAGCTAAAGAAATTTTGGGGACCATTTTGTTCTTTCATTCTTTCTTAGTATTGCCTTTCAGTCCCTAGACACAGTGTCAGGCATCCTGAGGTCACTCTGCTTTCTAAGGGAATAGATATACTGTATACACAGCCTCAGGATAAAAGTACCAGCATCTCCACAGGCAGGAATCTGGCTCACCTGCCATGCAGAACAGAATATTTTCAATCATTCAAGTGTCACTCAGCCACATTTTGGAGTGCTGGCTTCTTATGTACCAGTGCTTTCTTTTAAATGGATGACTGATGTGTCACAAGCAGAAATTCAGTTTACAGAAAGCAGCCTCATGCAATGAGATGGACAGGAGTAGGTCATAGGCAGCAAAAACATAAAGCTCTCAACTCTGGCTGGAGAGCTCATGGAAAGAACCTGCATTTTCTTCTAGGGAGTTTTGAATTAAAGTTTTGCTTTCTTTTTTCTTTCTTCAAACCTGTTTTCAATAACTGTGGAGCTAAAAAAATATGACAATAATTATAGCTGTCTGTGCAAAACAGAAATGTCAGACCTCACATTTCCCAGCTGACCTTTCATCAGACAAAAATTCCCACAGCAACCTTCTCCAATCACAGAGTTGGGAATCAGGAAAATTTGCAAAACTGCATTCTGTTCAATAACCTCATTTGCGTTGCAGAAGCAGAGGTGGGTGTTAAAATTTGGTCTAAGAAGCATTCGCAGCAACATAGGTTGAGATTTGATTGTCTTTATAACCACTCTTCAAGTAAGAGAGACAGACTACTCCTTGAGGCTTTCTGTGCACTAGGAATTTTGTGCCATCCAAATTTTGCTCAGATATGTTGTTCTGCATTAACCTTTGGATTATTTTCCATTTGCTAGATCTCTACTTCCCTGAATCAAGATAAAATTGCATAGCAGGCACCAGGGATTTTCCTCACAGCTCAAGTTGAAATACTGAGAAGTGAAAAATGGAGAACAAACAAGCCCCTCCCTCACTGTTAAACAGCAGAGAGAATTTAATATTCAATGTTTTAGCACAAGGCTAAGGTTGACATAAGATTAACATTAAGGTAATAAAAAAACAATCACACTTTAAAAGCTACTCTATAAGAAAACCTGCTCTGAACAATCAAAGAACAGACTTGCTGATGTACTGGGTGTGATATCCAGTACTCGGGTCTTCTGGTTGCAGCAAAACAAATGACAGATGCTGCTGAGAAAGTCTGAAATAATAAAGAAAAAACTATGTTTTTACACAGTGCCTTGACTGGCTCCTTCCACTCATTCCCAAGTACTGCACTGAAAGTCGCCTGCAAGAACGTTCCCAAGAAGGAACGAAGGAAAAGGTTCTCAGTAACTAACCTGACAGTAGAGTTGGCTTGGGTCAATAAAAATGAAAGAAAACCTCAGAAACTCTCAGTCTACATGGAAGCAGCCTTGTACTGGATATCATAAAAAACCATCTTAAAAATAAATCACTTTTTCCCCAAAGCGCTCTGCTGGCTGGGTGTACAAATATCACAGAGTTCATGTATATAGGGAAGAGCATGTATGTATATATTTACAATAGGCTTGGGAAGAGATTTGGTAACTCCCAAGTTCTTCTTTCATGGAATCATAGAATGGTTTGGGTTGGAAGGGACTTTAAAGACCAACACCCCTGCCATGGGCAGGGACACCTTCCACTGGATCAGGTTGCTCCAAGCCCCATCCAACCTGGCCTTGAAGACTTCAAGGGAGTGGACATTCCCTACTTCTCTGAGCAACCTGGGCCAGTGCCACGCCACCATCATAGTGAAGAATTTCTTCCTCATGTCTAAGCTAATTCTTCCCTCTTTCAATTTAAAGTCATTTCTCCATGTCCTGTCACTGCATGCCCTTGTAAAAAGCCCCTCCCCAGCTTTCCTGTAGCTCTTTTCAGTACTGGGAGGCTGCTCTGAGGTCTCCCTGGAGCCTTCTCTTCTCCAGGCTGAACAACCTCAACTCTCAATTCTTATCAACCTGACTACACCTCATACTGTAGACCCAGGTCTATCATCCCATTTAGTTTTCCCAGGTGGATACAGGTTTCACCCCACAAACTGCTCCAAGCAGGAATCAGACACAGCTCCAGTTCCTTCTCCCCAGAGCACATTCAAGCACAGAATCCAGGTTCGATAACTGCCTAGTGTGCCAAGCTTGTCCTTTAACACCCCACACTCGCTCCCAGCCACACATTTTGCTGTCAGCTGCAGAGCTGCCTGCTCAACCCCAGTGTCCTGGCAGCTGCTGTGAAGAGCTGCCCTGTGCTCACCCAAGCATGCTCAGAGAAAGCTGAGCACTCCACACCATCCTCTGTTTTCATATTGCTCGTACCATCCTATAGCCTGACCAAGGAGACCAGGGAGTAGCTTATAGGAAACACAGAACTAGTTTCAGTCCTGTAGTCATTATGATATCTGTTATTCATTGATCCCTTATGAGAGGACTGTGGCAATTACTAGGAGTTTTTCTTGTAACAGACTCTCAACTGTTATGAATCAACATAATTTTAGAGATTTAAAGGCAGCCGTAATGATCCACAGCTGAGCATTGGGCCCATTCTATAAGGACAATGCTTCCCAACTTCCTCTAACAACTGCTCTTCAGATACAGAACTCTTTCTCCTGTTTATTAGATAAGAAACTAAGCTCTGTCAGGTCCTGTGTAACTACAGCAGCCCAGTCTGCAGGATAACAGCCTTCCCCCTCACATCCTACCATGCCCTGTGACCTGCTGTGTCCTGCAGCCCCTCATCAGCTGCAACACAGTCCGGTATTCAAGCTCTTCAGAAGACTCCAAACTAAAAGGGGATAGAGGATGGAGATAAAAACAAATAAGGGCCTTAACCCCTGGTGGTGGTTCCTAATGCTCCATCTTCCTAGCCAAAAGTACAAGTTTTAATAATCACTGTCTGGGATTCATTATCAGTGCATGGTCACGTTCGGAAAAAATCCCAGGGGCTCTATAAATTGCAGCTGTAACCCCAGATTAATGCTCATAATCCCTGATAAAAACTCTGCAATAACACTTCTACAGCCTACAGAAATACTCCCACTAATATTCTTAATCCTTTCCCATTGGACCTTATGGTACTTCTGTGATTTTCAGGCAGTCCATCAGTGACTAAATAACATTTATGACTGAACTCTGCTGGGTTCCATTTCCAGACCAGAGGGGTTTTTAATTTTATTTTGAGTTACACCCACACACATACATATATCTCTTATATACCCAGGAAATGACAAAGAACAGATAAGAGAAAAGAATATGTCTTTGTGTCCTCTATTGCTTCTTCTACTGTCGCGTACCTAGCTGGAATCTTGTATTTCTTGTCAGACCTTTGAAAACAGACCTGACATCATTCTGTGACTTCAACTGCTACTATTTCAGCATCACATCTTAAACTCTGTACTTGCAAAGAGCATATGGGGGACAGGACAAATGGAATGAAGGGCCCTCTATTTTTTATCCCTTTTCATTACATCATACTTAGTCTTATACTTTCTTTTCAGACCAAAAAGCTGCCAATTTTCAAGTGACCCTCATTAACTTTTAAAACCTAAGCTCTGCTAAAGAGAAGATATTAGTTTTCTCCTGGCACTGCCTGAAATTGCAATATCTGTATAAAAGCACTAAATCCTAATAACTACTCAAAGCAAACCAGAAAATACTGGTCCGTGTGAGATCTCAAATCGAGTATTTGTACACAATAAGTTCTACTGTGCAGGAATTTTCGCTGTAGGTGTCTATATATGCTTTTGGAAAGACAAATAACCAAGATGTTTTAAAAGACAATCACCTTTTAAAAGTCAAAGCATAAGAAAAGATACAGCAAATAAGTAAGGATTTGCTCATACAGATATGCAGAGATGAAGTTCTGGTTGTCCTTAGTCAACCAAGCCATGATAGCCCCATGTCCAGCCCGCATCGTACATTGAAACCCACACCAAAACCATTCAAACCACAGTTTATGCTCTTAGGAATGGCTCTAAAACTTAAATCAGAGAACCTAGTGTCCTTCTAGTCCTGTCTCTCTGTGCTTTAAAAATGGGAAGAAGTCGAAAAGGTTCAGAATTTGGAAGCTGCCTTGCAGGATTGCTGCACACAGACTCCCTGGGCGCAAGAGCTTTATGGCTGGCTGAAGCCCTAGCCTCCTGCACAAAAGTCCTGGCTGCAAGGCAGGGGAAGAATGAATTCTATACTAGAGGCTTGTAGAACTACATCTCACCGGTTGGTTTACGGTATCGATGGCTGGCAAACAAGGCTGGAAATACCTGTAAGGCAAAGCTAACTAGCAGCATGAGCATAAACAGAACATCACAGCTAGAAGCTGTTCCTCCACAAATCATTCAAGCACTCTGCACCCCATCAGTTTGGCATTGGTACCCTCATACGCTGTGAGGATTCTGCGATTTAATTAATAGTTTTTGGGGGGATCACAGTGAACGATGCCAAGTCAAATAATTTTAAATCTCATTTTGGCATAACGTAAGACCAAAAGATTCTAGAAATTTCCACCAGAAAAAAAGATCATTTATTTGCTTTTCCTTTCAGAGTGGAATTATAGCCATATAAGCTCAGACTTTTTGATGTATACGTGTTTGGAGTTGCAGGGTAACAAGAATATAAAATCTCAATATGAATTTTTGAAGGTGCTTAAGTGCAAAAATGTATTTAAAGTTTCCAGGAATCATGTGGATTTCAGAATTTTCAATTTATTGCTTTCTCACAGCTCAGCTGAGCCAGAGAACAAATAACTCCAAATTTCTATTGTACAGCTATTCCACCAGAAGAACTTTCCCTATATTTAGGGGAGGGGAAATAGGCTGATTTCAGGGAAACTGTAGCCACACTCTGCGCTTGGTTACCCTACAGTAACTCAGCTGATTTCAAGGGGGTCATTCAGGATTTACGCCATTGTAATGGAGTAGTGTATTCAACTTTGAATTTCTGCTGAAGTCTCAATGAAACGGAATGGGGGGCAGAACTAGGGTTACAGTAGGGTGTGAGTTCAGTGTAGCAAAACCTCCCCTGGGATTCCACACTATATATTCAGCATACTGTTCATCTCTTGAATCTAAAAGATCTCACCCCCAGTAGCAGACCAGGAATGCTGTTTTCAGTTGATGGAAGTATGATCCTAGGAGAACCTGAGGCCTGGTTAGATTTTGTGACTATGATCTTTTGTTTTAGAAGCTGGAAACTTTTATTTAAATTAAATTTCATGCTATGGTAAGTATTCCTTAGTGCTATTTATAGGACAAACAGTAATGCACCCAAATAATAGACATTTTTTTAGGCAACCGAACTCACTCTGGTTCAAAGTCCTATGGATCAGTGCCCAAGCGTCAGGTTTTGTTTTGCCCTAGACCCTGACCAAACAGCAGATGATAGTCAAGGTTCACAAATGCATTTCATTTATTCTTCTGTCTCTGCGCTAAACTGATTGGTTTTTAAAAGCAGAGAGAGAAAATATTGGATAACAGAGAGAGAGTGTTTTACAGAGGCATGGATTCAACAGATCTGAAAGCTATTTGTGAGCTAGACTTCAGGTGAATGCATTTACCTCTTTCTTGCACTCAAACCGTTTAACTCGCACTTTGTGAGAAATAGAGTGGTAGTGTTTATTTACTGGCTGATTTTCACATGACCAAAGCTGGACAAGGAGACACAGCACCACTCACAACTCTGCCATGTTCAGGGCTTGAGTTATACGCAATTTTGTAACTAGAGAGTAACTGAGTACAAAGATGCTGGTGCTGAGCACCAGCCAACCCTTCGTGAACTCGAGTTCTGTGACTGGGACTGTTTGAACTCATCTTGCGAAGACTAAAGGTTTCTTTACACCATTACACCACACTGGTGTGAGGTAATAATAAGGTGCTAGGCTAGTCTCACTTTCCTACCTAGTGGAACGGAGAAAGCAAACAGCAGAAACATCAGCAGAAAAAGAAATGTTTTCAAATAGAAATCAGTTTTTTAAGAGACTGTGTCTCACTAGAGTCAACTCTCTACTTGAGCTTGTAAATGTCAGCACGCATACACGCATCTCTTGAATAACTACTGTGCTGGTGATGAAAACAACTTGTGCAGCTATCGTGCTTTCCTTCAGTTAGAAGGCAGCTGTTAAAATGTGCAGCCAAAGACTGATTATGCTGAAAGGCAATTGTCCACCTTCCACCCAGTCACATGGAATAACATCAAGACAGACTTGCAAAGGATCTATCGAAGGCCAAACTATTAGAAGTCCATGTATTTATGATGCTGTTGAATGAAGCCACAGAAATAATTCAGTAGTAATAGGACTTCAAACCTTCCCAGATGTACTGAATCTGAACTCTAGTTCTTGATTTTTACTTTCAAAAAACTAATGCATCTTCTTCCTTATTTTCCTCCTTAAATTGATTCTCTTTTCTTCCTTTCCTCCTTAAACTGATTCTCTTTCCCTCCTTTTACTGGAGTGGCTAACAGCCAAAATTTCTGGAGTGAAGTCCCACATCAACATTCTACAACCAGTTTCCTGGGAGTGATGTCCCTAAGCAGGAGAATGAAGAGTATCTTCTAGATGTTCATAGCCCTTTCACAGTGCTTTTCACAGGAGCCTAAAGGTAGGCTCCTGAAGCCTGTAGCACAGAGCCCTTCTGACAAAGGCAGTTGGACCCAAACACAAACCATTATGAAGCACCTGACAAGATGAAGATGTGTCCTTAAGCTCAGGAGAAAGCTAGGTATATTTAAGCTGAAAGTCTCTAAATACCTTCTAAAACAACTGCATTTCACACTTCTCCCTGTGATGCCTGCTCTGTCAGGGAGGTAGGAAGATCCATGAGCACACAGAATCCTGAATTGCAAGAAAATAGAGGACATTTTGGGGGAATTACCTGGGTTTCATTCTGTGGCACGGTCAATAGCAGCACAGATGAAACAGTAGATTTCTGCATGATGCCAGCCACTAGCTGCCCTTTCAAACACCTTTTGCAATGTACAAACAGATCCCAAGCAGCTATGTAACTTGCTACCCTGTGCTTAGATTGCACACGCACTATGCATACACACACACACTTTATATTAATAGGTTTTATTTCTGGAAAGCTGCTTGAGAAGCTGTGTGCCTAACTGGGTGTGCTGGCAGGCTGCAAACCGCAGGATCATTAGGCTTGGAAGGAATCTCAGCTGGGTCAACCCAATCCATCATTCTGCTTCACAGCAGAAGTGATCTCACTATCCCTAAACTATCCCCAAAAGGTGGGTGTCAGGCTTAGCTTTTAATATCTCAGCTGACGGGGCCGGTCACCTCCCTTGGAACCTGACTGCATCGACTAACTCTTTAGACAGTTTTTCCTAAGTCTTCTCTGTTCTGGACTTATTGCCTAATCAAAATAATTGGTCCCCGTCCTCTTCATAGCAGTACTTAAAATGTTTGCAGACACTTATGTTTCCCAACAGTTTTCTTTTGGTCTAGACTGAACGTGACCCTTGGATTTTCCACAGAGATCGGAACAGTTGATGATCTCCCTGGGGCTGAGGCTGGGGCCTGGCCATGGCAGGTAACGCGGCTGTTTGGAGGACTCGACCAAGTGCTGGAATAAGCTATCAACATAATTCTGTCACTCACAGAAACAGGTTCAAACATTCCTCTCTTTCACCGCATTATGGTGAAATTTCAGTTTCTCCAGACTCACAATCACAGCTTATTTATTGCCGCTTGGCTTTTTGAAGCAGTCTGCTCTTAAAGAGAAGTAAATTTGTTTCTGCTTTAATACATAGGCTAGAATGCTGTCTACTGTGGCTAAGTGCAAGAAGTTGGCACAGCATCTATGTTCAAACACGGATTAGAGAGTCCTAGCTATTAAAGAGAAAAACTTCAGGGGACGATACTTAATAGAAGACTCAAAAGAAACCAACCTATTCAGCCTATCACAGAAAAAACTCTAAGGAACAATTTGAATGCACTCTTTCAGAATTGTTTCTATAAGGAAAAGGTAAGATGTCTTGAACTTTGCAAAGATAAAACAAGATCAAATACTAGTAGTCAGCTATATTCAAACTAGAAGCAAAATGGAAATTTTTAACTGTGAAGACAAATTATCAAGGAAAGCATCAAAATCTCCATCACACAAAATTCTCCAGTTTTGACCAAGGTCTCTCTGAAAGACACCAGTTCAAACATGTGAAATTCTCAGGACTGTGTTGTATGCAAGAGACCATAATATTAATTTCTGGGAATCAGGTCTGTACTGAAAGGTACTGCATTCTTTTCTCCTCTTTTTTCTATCTGAGGATACTGCAGTTGGTGTAGGCAGACAGAAAAGGGAGGTGTTGAAAAGCAGAAGGCTTTTCTATGTAAAACTGAAGGGAAAAATACCTGTGGCATATTTAGAAACTTTCCCCAAACCTTTTTGTTTTCCTTTTCTCCCCTAGATTTGCCCTAGTCCTTGAGGAGGGCCTGCTGGGACAACTCTTATTCCCATTTCCCTGTCAAAAAGGAATGATACACTAATTGTAACTCTCATCTGATTAAGCATCTGATGAGTTCCCACTTCCCTTCTGTTGTTTTGTTTTGTTTTGTTTCTTCTCCCCTTCTCCTTCCCCAGTATTTCAGATCACCTCTTCTATCCCATCCAGCCTGCTCTTCTCCTCTCTGGATGTCTACCCTTCAATATCATTTGCCACTGGTTGGCAATCACACATTTCTGTTATTAGAAAGGTTTTTTATTCCTTGAAGAAACACTTGAGGCAATGGAATTCCTTCCTTAACCTTATTGACGTCAGGTACTACGGTTGCTGTGGTGACCATAAGGTAAATTAAATCAGCGAATTGGGGTATCTAAAGTTGAATTATAGACCGTACATGTTAGTGATGGGAGTGAAAAATAAATAAGGACCCATGGCTGTAGAAATTTAAAAACACAATAGGGAAAAAATGGCCTTTGCTGTTTGAAATCAAAACACTGAAACAGTGTCGCGCTGCAAAGGGTTAAGCCCTTTTAGAATCATGGAATGGTTTGGGTTGGAAGTGACCTTAAAGCCCATCCAGTATCCACCTCCTGCCATGGGCAAGGACACCTCCCAATGGATCAAGCTACTTTTGTTAAAACGTTACCATTTTGCAGCCTTTATTGTTATTAGTATTTTCTACTGCATGCTGACAGATCAAGTGGAAGGGACAGCAAACATCTGCCATTACTGTCCTAGTGTGCACAGAAAATATTTTCCACCTTTAAAAAAAGGAATTCCCGGTCCCAGGCAGGACTGAGTGGCAAAGCTGCTCTTTTGTAGCTACAGTCACAACCCAAGCATTTCCATGCTCAAACAGGTGCTGCTCAGAAGCACTGCTGTCCCTGCACAGCCAGACAGGCAGGCAGACACAATCAACTGGGCCTCATTTTGTCTTGTTGAGCCCAATTCTGGTGGCGTTGTCAGTCAAAGAACAGTGGGGTGGATTTCAAAGTTAAACAATCATCAATAGAGTGAAGTCTGACAGTTGGGATTATTTTTTTTTCTTGAAAAGACATCATATTAACCCTTACCTTTAATTGAAAGCTGGCTGAAGGCTCCTATTCAGCTCACGCAGTGCTCCCTTGCTTAGCAAATATCTCTGATGTCTGTTCTTCCTGAGGTTCAACCAGTGAGCAGAGGTATGACAGACGAGCCTCCAGCCAGGAGTGCCACGCTCCTGCAGTCCTCTGACAAGCTTACTATACAGTAAAAACTGACAGCTTCACGTGCTGAGAGGCTACTCCTAGTGCTGTGGAAAGTAATTTCAACAGCCTTTGTGTTCAGAGCTGTAGGACAGGCAAGGCACAACATACAGAGTCACCGTCACAGCAAAAGCCTTCGAAGAGTCAGCACTCAACACCATCGAAGGACAATACACCCGATGCACCTGCACTGCCCTCCAACCACGCTTGATGTGACTGGTGTTTGGTTTTACTCAAAAGAGCCTTGGTCTCAAGGCTCCACTGTACCCATGTCCTCCATGAATTAGGTGAAGCTGCTGCAGGAGCCAAGCATTTCATACTCCATCAAAGCATCTACTCACTCACAGGATTGTGTTGCAGTTCAGGTAAAGAACCAGTGAAACTATTCATGTTACTGACATGCAGCAAATGAGAACAGAGCAGCAGCTCCCAGAGGAAGTGGATATTTGAAGAAATCTATGAAATATATTTCTATCTTTACTAAGATTTTGGATTTATCTTCTCTTTCACAGTTTTGTGAATCCCTTCCCTTGAACTCCATAACATCTGCAGAAGATGGAAATATCTATCATGGGAGAACTGAGATAGTTGTTTAAACAATATCAAGGACTAACAAGGGAAAAAATGAATTAACAAGCCTATGGCGTGCTTTAACCACCAGACAATGTCACATCTGTATAAGATGGATCAAGCTGCTGCAACACTTGATAGGGAGGGGCTGTTCCTTGGCAGCAAAAGGCAGCAGAGGGTGTAATGCTCAGGAACTCCACTCTCCCTTGCCCAGCACAACATTGTCATTGAGAGAAAAAAAGAGATGGAAAAACAAGGGAAGAAAAAAAATATTTTGGCTGAGCACATAATGGATAACTTGAATAACTGATATTTAAGTCATGTTCTTGTTTATGCTTTGAAACAGACTTCTGGTGAGCAATCATTCACCTGCTCTAAATTACAAGCAACTGATAAGTCTCCATTTATGAGTCTCTAGTCAACAGCACTTGTACTAAAAAAAAAGCACAAAAGAAAAGTCATCCATAACCAACAGTGTTTTTCCAGAACTGGACTGCATAGAACAGTCTCCAAAGCAGATCTGTACCAGATCTCTTGAAAATCTAGCCCCTAAAAAGAAGAGTCGCAAAGAGTCAGGCCATTCGAGATAGTGAATTTCACTCTTTGTAGTTCCTTGCTAGATGTAGCTTTAGTATTAAAAAAATAAAAAGATTAAGCTGTGTGCTTGAAGACTGTTCTTTTTAATCTTAATATGTTTTGATTTTACACAGTGTAGAACCTTATCCAGAACAGCTTTAAAAATTGAAAGGAATAAGATCAGAGAGATGAGAATATGAAGTAGGATTTTATCCAACATATGACTAGATGTTTCCAACCAGGATACCGTGTTAAGGAGAGGAAAAAGAGACATTAACAAAAAGAAGTATTTTTATAGGAGATCATCACAAACATGTTACCTCTGCTGACCTTTAGATAAAGGTAAAAAGGTTAATGTGATAATTTGGAAATTATTGGCCTGAAAAAGGACCAATTACTTTCTCAGGGTTGTTCCCAGATTTCCCCAGCATAGCTTCTAATTCCTGAGAGATCATTCGAACCGTGTTGAGGCCTTACTCAGTCAGAGGCAAAATATTTGTCTGCCTTTGTAGTGGTTCTCTGAACATATAAAATGTGGAGTTTCCTTTTGTTCCACCTCCACCCCCAGCTGGGGAGGGTGCCAGAGCAGGCTTTCATTCATGGGACTACAGATTTTCCGACCATATACTGCACCAGAAAGAATAATAATAATTGGGATTGACTTCTCCCTAATGCATCCTCTCCAGTTTTAAGGGTTTAATCACTGAACCATCAGTCCCCTCAGTGCATCAAGCTATGCAAATTCATTTTACCCATTTACATCATAGCTCAATTTGGCCAGCAGCTTCCTCTCCCTGTTTTAAATCATTACAGTATTGATAATGCAGACCTAAACAAAGAGTGCAGAAGAAATCCAGAGTTCTGGGTTCTTTCCCAGTTCCTTCATTAACTTGCAATCCAGCTTGGGTGAACAACTGGATTTCTTTACCCTATGATTTACTTCTAAGTTGGCATCAAGCATTAAAACTTCTCTAGAACAGAGATTTAGGAAGGGCTAACTATAAAGAAACATGGAATGACATCTGAATGATGGAAATTACAAAGTAGGAGCTTTGGTAAGGGTCAGAATACTAATTTTAATCAGAAATTCCTCACAATTTCAGCCCTTTATCTTTGCAGATGCAAATTCTCCTAAATCCAATTTCTTTTCAATCTACCTTCCTGCAAAACGCAAAAATGTGAATTCTAAGAGAGAAGACCAAGAATGATTTGCTTTATTGCTACAACAGGTAGCCTACTCATGACTTAGCAGGAGTTGTGTCACTGAGGATCAAGGTATTTTGTACTCCCCTCTGAAATACAGGCCACAGTTAATTCAATGTTACGTACTCTGGAGATGGGAAATTAAAAGAATTAAAATTTAAACTCTACATGATGTCAAAAAAATGCAAACTTGTAGCAGTTAAAACACCCAGAAATCTGGAGTCTAGGTCAAGAACACTTTAGGAACACTACTAACAACACTGTCGTGGATAGTTCATAATCAATATATCTTATTTAGATTTTTGTAAGTGACAGTGACACCTTAAGGAAGGTATGAAGACCATCTTTGGTTTTCTGATGTCACTTTGCTTACTATTTTGTATTATGAGAGAAGACTGCTTTCTGAGGACTGTATTAACTTCTCAATGTTATACCATTATTAACTCTCTTCTCCCCATGAATAACAGTTTGTCTGGAGGAAGTCTAAGTTTGATTTGTATTTCTACAGTAGAACATAAAAGAATAATTTCTGCCTAGGTTTGCAATTCATTAAAATGAGTGACTATAATGCTTCTCTTGCTGATGAGCTTTTTCTTCATTTAAAATAAAAAGGCACTTGTTCCTAAACTTTTGAATGAAGATAAAGTGATTGGATGAGAGAGCAAGCATGAGAGAGCATGCAAAAGTGACTGGTTGATTTTATTCACCAATTGACCTCACTCCTAGCTGATGGCTACAATTTCAGGAGCAAGAAGTCACGCACTGTCACTTTTTCTGACCCAATGAATCCTGAATTCTCCATGACCCATTGGCTCATGGCCTTCCCTCCCCATATACAAGGGAGAAAAGGAACTTTACAGGCAAGTTTTGGTAGCTCACTTCAAATCCCAAGTCACAGCTGACAGTTTTGCGCAGCATAGCTGCTTAAAACACACTCCATTCCCCTCCTCTTCTGTCTCCCCAGTTCCCAATAAAAAACTGGCCTTCATCTCTCAATTTCTGATCTTACACAACCTGTTTCTCTGACAGAGCAATACCCAGGAGGTAATTGTTTAGAAGGGATGGACAGAGAGGGAGGCAGGCAGGACAGGCACCCATGCAGCCTCTAGTCAGACTGACACAGCACCTTTGAAAAGAACGAGACTGCTGATGGACACAAACCACACGTCGCACACACCAGGCGGCTACCACACTAGGTTCCCTGTGGGCCCAGGCAGCACCTGCATTCATTCACATTTTGTCCGTGTGTTCAGCCCTGTAAACTTAAATGTCCTTTAAAAGAAAATGTATTGCAGTGTAGCTACAGGTATTGCACAGGGTATATAGTACAGTGTGCACTGACAGAATTTGGATGTACCATGACCTACTTCTGAAAGAATAAGGGGCTGACAACTATTTCTTTCTCACACAGGAGAACTCTTTTTTTGGTTTCTAACATAAAATAGCAGTGCCAGTAACCCAGTGAAGTTACAGGCTCCTATCAGTTGTCTTAGAAGCTTTCCTGCTGATGCTGTTATTTTCACGAGTAGCAAGATGAAAGCTGAGACCAGAACTCAAACCCAGAACTCTGCCAGCCATGCTAAGTGAAAACCCAGGAGTCCTGACTCAAGCAGTAAATGGTACTGTCTGGAAATTAGGCACGCTAATAAGACTACATGCTGTCACACACAACTTCGAGGATCTCGGATCATTTCTTTGCCCCCTTCCTAGATCTATAACTACCAGCACTAGCCACAGTCCACCTGACTACACCTTTGGTGTAACTGCAAACTGTTTTCAATCTGAGCTTAGTTCAAAAGGCAAACAGTATCTCAAGGAGCGAGCTGACCCCACTAGCTGACCCCTAGGGAGTTAAGAGAGCAGCCAGCAGCAGAGCCAGCCAAAATGCTTGAGCTAAAGCCAGCTAAGAAGCCAGCCAGGCAAATCCAAAGCTGCTGGACAAATACATTCTAGAGCACAGTGTCTGGGACCCTGAGCTACTGCGCACACCCTGTTTTAGTAGATATGGGTGCTGGCTTGAATATAGCAGCACAGAAGAGAGGATGAACAGGGGAAGCAAGATGGACTGGAGTCATGTAAGAGGCCTATTCACTTTTTAATGAATTTGTTACTTGCAAATAGCAGGTATGTTTACTAGAACATAATCTCCTATTTTACAGTAAAAGGGTTTTACAAGAAAAGGATATGTAAAAGGCATCTTAGAATAGACCCATACGGAAGTATAGAGGGCTAGAATAGACAGCTCAAGAAAAGTGTGATGTGTTTACTGAAAGCCTTTACAAGCTTCATAAAGTCCATTTTTCAGTCACTGTTGAGCTAATTGCTCTTCAAAGCCAACAGACAGAAGGACTTAGGGAAAACATGACCTTCACTACCAAAAGCAGCAGGAAGCAAGACAATTCATTAGGATCACTAACTGTTATTCAGTCACTTCCAGATCTTTAGTGTAATAATCAAGCAAACTATTTATGAATTTCAAAAAACTGTGTAGATGATAGGACACAAGAAAATCCACAGACACACGGTCTATTCTCCCACTAATTACTCCTCATGGAATACCACAAGAAAATTAGTGCTTGTCTCATCTTTTTTATCTGAAGGTTACCATTAGCAACAGACAGTAAAAGCAAGACCAAAATGGATTACAGCAGACACGCAAGGTTCTGCTAAACACACATCAGTAAAAAGGGATCACTTACTGAATCAGGATCACAGAAAAGTGACCATAACCTTCTTTAGTAATCACATCCTAGAAAGAACTCCAAAACCTCTCAGAATGCACTGGATTCTCTTATCAAATCCTTTACAGTTGTGTAAGACGTGAGTCAATATGAAAACACTGGTGTAAAAGGTGATAAAAGGAGCTCTTATAAACTACAGTGTTTCCACTTGTTTGTTACTGATCCTAACAATTGCTAAGTTTCTGTCTGAAAAGGAAACAGATTCCCTGACATTTTTCCCAGATAATCTACTGCTGCCCATAAGAAGCCCTGTGAACAGCAGTAGAAAACCACCAGTTCTACCTTCCTTTAAGAGGATTTTTCCACATTTCCATGTACACCCAATTACCCTGTTTCAACAACAAAAAATAAGGATTTGGAAGACTCCACTCTCTTGCAAGTGATCTGCAATTGTCTGTTGAACCATCAGGACAGCTTTGGACGTTCATCTGGCTCAACTGCACGTAGACCGCACATCCGCCCAGCTGTACAAAGCAATCATGGAAAACTAAAGATACGCCCGAACACGCACACCAGCAATGAATGGGCCCTGAAGGATTTGATGAATGAAAAAGAGTCAGTATTGTGAACTTACGTTTGATTTCCACTGTTTAGGGAATAAGGCTGACCTTTTGGTTACCATGCAACCCAGGAAAGTGGGAACTGAGAAAGAGTGTGTCACCCTAACAAAGGGTTTGAGTCAGCTATTGCTCAGCATCTTATGGACCATCTGCTGTCTGGATGCATGTCCTCATTTAAAACCAGCCTTTTGCCAAGGAAATAAAATGAAGCCTGAATTATTTCTTCCTGAAAATAAGATGAAGGAAACACTGTATCATCTTGATACACCACTACAAAAATCAGCTAAACCCCAGGCAACAGCAGAGACATATGAACTGTAAGGGCCTACACAGAATCAGTTCTCCCGTCAGTTTCTCTGAAGGATAAACGCCTACAGAAATTCATAAATCTGAGCCTGATAACAAGAAATGCCAATTGAGCTTTATAAGCCCACCAAGATTGAAAACTGAGTCATTTCACTTCTAACCAAAGCTAATTATTTTATAGACAACAAAATAATCAGGACAGAAAAATACATGCTCCAAAATTCTGCAAATGTTATCCTGTCTCTTTTTCCTTATCAAGGCGAAAAATGAAACAAATCTCTTTAATGACTGAAATAAGAACTTCCAAGTAAATGATCAGTTCATGCAGAGAACCAGTGCAGAAGGAAATTAGAAGATGCATATAAATCTGCATTCCCAGCTAACCTCTATTTTGTTCACTAAGTCAATGCATAAATCAGTAAGATTCTTTGTGCATTTTCACAAAGGTGGCTCTATCAAGCTTCCCTAAAGATTTTCATGTGCATATACACACTGCACTTACAAATGGAGCTGTCAGGAGCAGTACTCTGTGCTATACACTCAGCCCAGAGAGGTGCCAGTGAAATTATCACTTTAGCTGAGTGTTCTCTTGCCAAGAATCATAGAATCACCAGGTTGGAAGAGACCCATTGGATCATCGAGTCCAACCATTCCTATCAATCACTAAATCATGTCCCACAGCACCTCGTCCACCCATCCCTTAAACACCTCCAGGGAAGGCAAGTCAATCCCCTCCCTGGGCAGCCTGTTCCAGTGCCCAATGACCCTTTCTGTGAAAACTTTTTTCCTAATGTCCAGCCTAAACCTACCCTGGCAGAGCTTGAGGCCATTCCCTCTCATCCTGTTCCCTGTCACTTGGGAGAAAAGGCCAGCTCCCTCCTCTCTACAACCTCCCTTCAAGTAGTTGTAGAGAGCAAGACTTCATCTTTTAAAAGCAGGTGAACACCTAAGGGACTTCCTGTCACTTGCAAAGACACAGAAGTTCTGGAGACATCACAGAGCAATTGGCAGTGTTGAAGAGGCACAGAGGACATGGAACAACTAGTGCTGAAGGGATTAACTGTCCTCTTCTTAACTGAAAGAAACCCTGCCAAATGTAATTCAGGTAGAACCTAGAACTTGTACCAACATTTACAATTTGAAATTTCATGCTCAGGGTAAATACTTCTTTCTCCTAAAAAGAAGTGGTTACCCACATTGGGCTTTGATATCAAGACAGTGGTCACTTTCCTTACATGTTACTTCAGGCTTTGCAATTGATTTGCACTGCCTTAATTCCACTTCTGCTAAATATACCTTTCTGCTTTTGCAGGTCTCTGAGATCTTGCCTGCAGGGAAGCTGGGGAGGGGCTCTAGCAGGGAGGGCAGGGACAGGAAAAGGGGGAAGGATCTTCAGCTGAAAGAGGGGAGATTTAGGTAAGATCTTAGGAGGAAATGTTTTCCTGTGCAAGTAGTGAGGCCCTGGCCCAGGTTGCCCAGAGCAGTCACGTCTGCACCCCTGGAGGTGTTCAAGGCCAGGTTGGATGGGGCTTTGAGCAATCTGGTCCAGTGGGACGTGTTCCTGCCTAGGGCAGGGGAGTTTGAACTGGATGGACTTTGAGGTCTCTTCCAACCCAAACCACTCTATGACTTTGTCACAAAACATGGGATTTGCTGAAACTAGATGGGAAATTTCTGAGGCCAAGCTTCTTAAAACTCTCTTAAAAATACCTGCAAAGTTAAGTTCAATCATTGCTGTCTAATATAATGATGGTTACAACAGGTGAAAAAACACATTTCAGTTCAGTTAGGATACATTGGTCTAATCCTAATTTGATAAAACAGTTTTCTGTCCTTCAAAACTAATTAACACTAATTACATTGAAATAAGACATATGACAACTCAGCAGTGCTGGTAGAAGCTGTAAGGCTTACCAGGGAGGACAGCTGTCGTGCTGTACCCAACTGCCAAACCTAAGACAGATGTCACAAAACCAGCAAATAGTGGGGAATGGCTAGAAAGTGAGCTTTGTATGAAGAGAAAGATGTTCAGGATTTTTCTTCTTTAATGAGCCATCTAAATTTAAACCTTTGGCTGCGAAGGGGCTTATGACTTTTTCTTGAATCAGTTTCTGCAGTCCCAGCATGAGGTTTATAATTCTAAAAGTAAAATATAAAGTTAGATAAGCTGAAATAACATCTAGTTTGTTTTTTTGTTGCAGTTTTGCGCAAAGATATTCATGGAAGTAATTTATTCTTTCTCCCTTTGCTTTGAGCTATATGACCTTTCAGCAAAACATCAT
This sequence comes from Coccyzus lansbergi, assembly GCA_033558105.1. Classification (NCBI taxonomy): domain Eukaryota; kingdom Metazoa; phylum Chordata; class Aves; order Cuculiformes; family Coccyzidae; genus Coccyzus; species Coccyzus lansbergi. The sequence goes on from JAUMJK010000230.1 coordinate 726,806, forward strand.
CAATGAGTGGCATCTCTGAGTGACATCTCTTATGCTGAAGGTGAGCTTTCCACTTTGACAGGTCTCACAGTTACTTTTGATGTATACTTTTTGGTTTTGTATCACATACATTTTCAGTGATTTATAAATTCATATTCAACCTTACTTTTTTAGTTCCAGCTTAATGATTTTCTTTGGGAAGCACAGTTTTCAGTAGTCTTTACCTTTACACCGTCACATTTGTTTCTTAGGTTACCGGCCAGCTTAAAGCAAAATTATCCTTAATCAGAAATCATTTGTTTATCTCACTTCATTTTTCCCACTGTTCCTTCCAGAATTCAGTAGTATTACATAGGTCTGTAACACTACGGTCAAGTGGTCCCAGTCTAGTACTTGGCCCAGTAAGAGAAGAATGTCTTACTCAGGTGTAATTCTTTCCGGATGATAAACTAAGGCTAGTAGAGCCACAGTATTTGCATTTATACTGAATTATACAGCCATGCAGTGCAATGCAACTTACATATATCTGTGTGCACGTCACATATCATTAACAATGTCATTACTGTATTGCCTTTTCAAAGACAATTCTGATTAATGGCTTCACTTTTACAGACAATGGGCATGTTTAAGTACTACTTGTGCACAAACACGGGCATATTATATGGGAAAGAAATACATTTAGATTGATGGCTAATAGTTATGAGTTAATTAAAAAATGCATTTAAAGGTGTTTTCAATGTATTGCAACTCCACTGGAATTCTGCCCCTCATTTGTTGTGACGTGAAAACAATCAGTGCCAAAAAGTAATTGGGTGCAGTTCCAAGGTAGCCAGCTAGGAAAATCTCACTGATGGAATTAAAATGTGATTGTTAGCAAAAAGGCTTTCCTTTTTAGTAGCTACTCCACTTCAAAAGCAATTTGACTTGCAAATGAATGTGTGAAACTGTGAAAGACTTCAGGAGAATCTCCCACATTAATGATCAACTTTCTGGTAATTCGGCTGAATTTCAGCAATTGAGCATTTGATCCTCAAACAAGAGAAGAGGAACTTAGCCAGAAGGCTCTAAATAGTACAAACATTTGTGCGCTTTTACAAGGCAGGTAAAGGCCTAAATTATGTTGCTAATTAATTTTATATTTCCTTTGGCTACCCAAAGAAACCTGGAGCTGTTCAGCGTTCATTGACTGATGGGGTTTTGCCAAGTATTCAGGTATGCTTTTAACAGAAGAAGCCAAGAGAACTGAGATCATGCTTTCTACAACAGCTATAGGGAACAAAATCAAATTCAAAGCAAGTACATGCAAAGCAAATACATATATGAGGCAGAAAGAAGACAAGAGTACAAAAGCATGCAAAACATTTAAAAACATGTAAAACCTTAAGGCTTACGTTAGTCTGGAACTATGACAACAAAAACAAGACTATAGTTCAACAACAACAAATACCAACCTTCTGCACAGAAAAATATTTAAGAGAAATTGAGGACAAAATGCTAACTTGATCCACTCGTGAAGGACACAAGACGTGGTTTAGACTATGCACACACTGTCAAAATAGTTTATGTAAGACTTAATTGTTTTTTGTAATTGAGCATGGCACAATCACCCAACCTTTCCTACATACCTAGCCTGTGTAGGTGTGATGCTCTGGAGAGAAACAAGGCAGATACAGGGAATACAAGCAGGACATTAAATAGAATATTTTACCTTTAAAGCTGCTTCCCTGCCTCCTTTTACCCTGAACAATCTTTTTTGTTTTTCCTAAAAAGATCTCTTAATTCAAGTAATGAAAACTTGTGTTCATATCAGCTTTAAAGTTACTTAAACCCTGATTACCATACATGAGTAATCACTTCCCCTTCATCCATCATGTAAAGAAAGCACTGGAACTTCAGTAAGTGCACTAACATGAAAAGTTTTCTCTTACCTATTTTATTTCAGGCTTTGGAATTGGAAATACCCTGTTCTGAACAGTATCAGAAGGCTTTAATTACACATTCAAACCCCCAAACAAAAAAAAAAAAAAACCAGCACATTTTTTATGCCGTTTTTCTTAGTTTGGCTAAAACAGGTCCCTGTCCATGTAACTTCATTTTAATCTATATTTTCCCCTCAAACTGAATTTAAATGTACAGAATGTCACTCAAGCTTTGTTATTAGGATGACCCAAATCTATTTCCCTCTCACTGCAAATATAGAAGGTTTGTGGCACAAATGCATCACAGTTTCACAGTCACCTGTAAAGCTTTATCTGTTAACTCCTGATGACACATCTGCTGGATTAAGGATTTGCTGGGCTGCTTTTGTTAAAGTTACTTAAACAAGACAAACACTGCTTAGAAGTAGTGGAATCAGGTGTTATTTAGCCAAGGACCATTACATTTGACATTCTTCAAAATAGCAGATCTTTATTTACAGCTTCAGCTGTCCTGTCAGAAATCTGATCAAGAATTGCAGTCAGGTTTTCCTCCATTCACAGCAGACACACTCATTCTTTCCACCTGTTTCATATGACCCCATGTTAAGTACAAAAGCCATTCCTTGACTATATCGGAGACGTACAGCCATCCAAGAATCTACTATGTGGATCTACTGCTGATAAAGGTACTTACTTCCTCACTAAAGTGATTTCCAGTTTTTCCATCCTAAATCACTCTAAAATGATTCTCAGAATCAATGCTCTGTCCTCATCAATAATGATAATTTTGACATCAGCTCACTACCGAGCTATATAGAACATCTCGTCCCAGCTCACTGCAGGGGCATTGGAGTGGACGACCTTGAAAGGTCCCTTCCAACCCAAACTATCCTATGACCCCTCTCAGGACTACCACAGGGATCTGCACAAGCCAGGGATCTGCTCACAGAAGTGCTAAACCAGAGCTTTTGCTTTCTTAGCAACCAAGCAAATCCTTAAAGATGCAGATGTACAGGTATGAATTTTGTTCATAGTTCAGCAACAAGTCTTTCTTACTGTGTTGGGAAATAGATGAGGATATAGCAAATCCATCCTACCACTTAATTCTTAAAGGGTCAAAGTTTTAAGCCCCGTTCTTTAAGGCAAAATTTAACAATTCATCCCAGTCACTGTTGCAGCGTATTTTCACAAACATCTCTGTTATTTCTTTCAGAGGAAAAGGGATAAAAGACCCCAAACACCTTGCTCCAACCTGCTCTTCAATGTTTGAATTTCAAAAGTTTTGGCCTTTTTAATGTAAATTGTTTAAGTATCTAGCCAGACACTTTGAGTCACTCTTTTAGAATTGGATTGATCATACACTGTTGAAATTGTCTTTATCTGGTATTATTCAGTTAAGCTAAAAGAACTTAATTCTTAATTCTTGTTCAGGAAACATGCAGGTTCAACTATCTTCATCTCCAATGAACTAAAACCCCTCTCTTAATTACTAAGAAACTGGATGCAAGATTAAGATTCCATATGTGTCTGTTACATGCTGCATACTCTGCCTCTGTACAAGCCTTACGTGTAGCAGTTCCAGACTTTAACCGAGAGGGCCAATGCTAACAAGATGCAATCCAACTACACGTGTTCAGAGACATGAATAACCATCTGAGACAAACGGCCTTGAAATTACATTCTTACGGGAAAAAGTTACGTTGTATATTAAAACATACAAAATCCTGCTTTATGGTCCCCGAAGAAATGGATATAAATGTGCAAGTGCACAGAACATTCACATTGCTCTCCTGCCCATGAGCTGCTACGCAGCAACACAAGTCTTGGCTTGAGGCAACTGTGTTCCTATGCCAAAATTGTATGGAATGCACAAAAAGGTCAAGGCTTGGAATTTACATGTTTCGCAGTTATTTAGAAATTACGGGAAAAAGCACTTGGCTGCTCCTGGTACTGCACAGGTGGAGTTAACTGAAAGTGTTCTATGGGTCACACTTTTCCAGACAGGATTCCACTTTATCAGAAGTGATGTCAATGTGCATATGAGTATTAAAACTGAAAAGATGAGAGAAATTAAGGGATCACCTTCAAAATTCTATCTTTGCACAGTCTTTCCATCAGTTAAGTCTAGGCTTTATGCTGGAAGATCATTATGTGAAAGATAGATAATTAATAATAAAATATTTAGTCTATTTATGTGGAAAAACGCCTAAGAATATTACTCAAAGTTTTCATTTGAGTATGCTCTTCAGTGAAACAAGGAGCTCAATGAAAGAGCTCACTGGTCTTTCTCTCCCTAAGTAAATCCAAACTCCAAAACTCCTGAAGTGTGTGCTGTTATTATTATTATTATTATTGTAAAAGGATAGTGTCCTCCAGCTGTAACAGTGTATCTAGAGACAATTAAACAATTTAAATAGCTGTGTGTCTAAATTAAAACTCAGACTGAGCAGTGTAGAAATTCTCACCAAATGACTGCCGAGACTGTGCTAAGTGTAAGAGAAGTAGGCTCAGCACAGCTGCTTGAATTTGTTTAAACTAACAGATGAGATGTAGCAGCAGGTTTAAAGTGCTGACGCTTCCAGACCAACAGAAGTCAGCTGAAACCAATGTTGTTCTAGAGAGGGGAGCTTGGTTTTACCTGGGAGTTAAATGAACATGAAGAGCTACAGCCTCTACAGCTGATGAGGTGTTATGAGCAGAAGATATCCTAACGCCTGTAGCAGACAGGGACTGTATTCATGCATCAGAGCAGAAGCTATCCCATAAATACAAGATTTGTCAATAAAGAGGCAGAAAGACAAGAACAGGATATGGCACTGCAAGAACTGAAAGGGATGATCGACATGAAGAAGCAAATGTGAGAGTATGCAATAGGAAAAAGGAAAGGAACAATGAGAAGAAACACTCTCGGCAATTCCAAAGATAAGTATTAGGCTGACTCTGAACAGCTGTCAACTACATGGGACTCTAATTTTTGTGTTCTCAATACTGTGCCTGTGAAAAACACTACTGCACATTCTTACCATTTCTTGGGAATTAAACACAGTACCCAGTGCTACAGCATTTAAATTAAGGAATGGATTTTTCCTTTTGAACAAAAATAAATGCCTAAGAAATTCTTCAGGATTAGTGGCAGCTCACGAAAGAGTGTCCCAACCACAGCTTTCCAAAGCAACACGTTCAGCTTTGTTTGTGGGCAAAGCAGCAGACTTTCCATAACACAGAGAGCGCTGCTCAAGCAGAAATCTGTCAGTGCAGGGAAAGTTAAGAGTGTCTGGACAGCACAGTGGTGGGTAATGCGATACAGATGATTTCACCTTTAGGTCTCCAGTTCAAAAACATTCAGCCCAAAAAGTGTCATCACCTGATAGTTTTTACCACTTCTATTTACAGTACAAAATATCCCAGAGGGGCAAACCCAGATCAAGACTTTCTGCCTACTCCCTCCTGCTGTTAGGTTTTGTGTTCATACCAAGTTGCAGATCTGCTCTAGAGATCACACCTTGTAAACAAGCCACAGATACAGAGGACATAAGCACAGGAGACTGAAATGCATCTTCATAATTCCGTGGGTCAGACAAAAGAGATTCTGACTCCCAAGCTGATGGCGTTGTGCTATTCATGTGTTAGGATAACTTCTCCTCCCAGTCCCAACCCCCTCCCCAGAAGGCAAAATCCACACATGTGCAAGATCTGAGCTCCAAGATGCATCAGCCTTTATAGGCAGGCTCATGTGGAATAGGGCTGATACCTCCTAGGACCACTGGACTCACTGTACATTGGGCTGCAGAGATGATCTGTGCACCCAGGGAAAGCACCCAGGATTCCCAGAGACCCAGCAGCCTGGACTGAACTACCACTCGGAGTGTCTAGGCAAAGAGGTTTTTTTTAAAAAGCACTTAAAGCTCATTGTTATGCAGAAGCAGCACCCACATCCAAGATATAACGATCTGAGAAAGAGGTCTTTCTTAATAATTTGATTAAAAGGAGCAGGGATCCATGCTCTCACTTTGCTCTCCTGGTAGCAGAATCACCTAGGATTACAATTATAGAAAACAACAGTAAAGAAACCTTTGAATGAATTATATTCTAACTCTAGGAGGGCCTTGCAAGGAGAAGCTGTCAGGATGGGCAGGAATCCTGCTGAAGCTTAGAACATTGTTTCCACCACAAACTTATATGTCCCAGACAATTACACTCTTTTCTCAGTAAAATAATGATAATAAAAATATTAGAAAAAATGAAAGCCTTAAACCTGAGGGAGCCCATCTAGAATTAAGCACTAACAGCTTCAAAGAGCTCTGGGTTCTCTCTCGACATCGTATCATATCATATCATATCCATATCTCATGCAATCAGCTGCCTCATTGCACCATTCTGCAATAACAAGATGTCATTCTCTCACTACAATTCTATTTCCACTGCAAATCATTTCAAGTCTTACATACTCACTGGGGACTAAATAACACGTGACCTTATCTTACTTAAACATGGTATTAATTTTAACAAGAAAAAAAAGTGATGTATGAAATCCAGGAGCTTAGGGTAACCGGGGGCATGCAGGTCTGCCTCGGGGGGTACCATATGGATTTAATTTTCCCTACATTTTTCACCAGACTAAGAACCACAGTAACGGTTTGCTGCAGGGTGGCACAAAATCATAACTCCAAGTCTTGCCTAGAAGAACCAGGGGTCTGAATACTGCAATAGGCAGAGAAATTCACAGCAGTTGAAGAATTGCAAAAACCTTATGTAAGCTTGATTTCTTTCCAAGCTTTGTCACGGAATTTGCAGAACTTTTAAAAAAATAATCACCTTCTTGCTCAAAAAATAAGAATATGCACCTATTATGAAATATAGATGAAGCCAAATGCTGCTTTCAGATAGCGTGTTGAAGTGTGGAATGAAGTTCCAGTTTTCAAGCTGCTATGACCATAGGTCTAAAAATTGATCCTTTATGAGACCTTTGAGATAATTTGTCAAAAACTGTTCCAATTCTTCAACAGGAACTTTCTGAACTTCAACAGGAAGGGTCTGTCCCCCCTCCCCTCTACCCCAAAGATCACCCTGTCTCTCTATAAACATTTTTCTTTCTTCTATTGGTTGTTCTCTCCTAAAAGTTTTCATGCCACCTAGCAGAGCCTGCTGCACACACATACCTTAAAAAAAGGAAATCTTGACTTAAGTTAGCACTAACACCTATGGTAAAGACAGCCTGGACAATCTCTGCTACATAGTTTATAGGGACGCTAATCAGAAACATTTCATTTATTCCATTGTTTTACTTGTGCAACTGAAAAAAAACTCATCTTCATTGTCTTTTAGGGAGTTTTCAAATAAGTGAGAGGCTGCCCAGGGCAGTGGTGGAGACTCCATCCCTGCAGGCGTTTAAAAGATGGGTGGACGAGGTGCGGAGGGGCATGGTTTAGTGATTGATGGGAATGGTTGGAGGTGATTCTGCCCATGGCAGGGGGTAGAGCTGGATGGGCTTTGAGGTCCCTTCCAACCCAAACCATTCTGTGATCCTGTGAAGCAGAGCACTGCAGGGCTTTACTCTGTGCCCCCTCCACCACTCCTCAAGTGCCCAAATCATGGGGTGCTACCGTTCTGCTCATGCAGTCACGAGACACAGTTGTGGGATGGGCACCCACGATGGGATGCGGGAACGCAGATGCATCTCTCCTTTAATTTCTATTATATCAAAAAATCAGCTCCAAACAACACAAAACATAATTAAACAAAGGTCTGTTGAAGGAAGTGCTCCTTACACATCATCTCTCTCCTATGCCCACCAAAACAAACCCAAACAAGTGCAGGAAAGACACCCTGCTGGACTGTTAAAGACCTTGAAGCCAACAGTCAACACATTAAGTAACCTCATTATCCACTGCCTAGTGCCACAGGCAAAACAGGTGTGAGGATACCGAAGTGAGAGGAAAGCACAGCCCGTTAATAGAAATCTGCAATTTTAAAGGCATTAAAATATTTCCAAATGTTCAAAGAGAAGTCTCACAGTGGAGCAGACATTTATTAACGGAAAGGTAGAAGTAAAATGTGACTTGCTGGAAAGATGCATCACCGTTAAAGCGCAGCTTGGCTTTCCCCTCTCTGGATTCAGATGATCAACACTAAGACTCAACAACCTGAGTTTCATTTTGTGCCCACACTGAGGAACAGCAAAGAGGACTCACTATCTTTTTTTGTGTCACATTACTAAGTTTATAATTTCAGGGGAATGGAGCACTATTGCCCTTTCACAGAAAGGGTCATTGGGCATTGGAACAGGCTGCCCAGGGAGGTGGTTGATTCACCTTCCCTGGAGTTGTTTAAGGCACAGGTAGACAAGGTCCTGAGGGACATGGTTTAGTGTTTGATAGGAATGGTTGGACTCGATGATGGGGTGGGTCTCTTCCAACCTGGTGATTCTATGATTCAGACTCAATGAATAAGATTATTCAACAGAAGAGGTCATACCACAACTGCCACCTTGCCTCTACAGCTTCTGCTAGTCTCCCATTCCCAGTTCACATCTGGAAACAACCACTATCAGAAACAACTACCAACCAGCAGTGAAGTCTAGTGAAGTCAGTGAGATTACACCACTGCAGAGTCAAAGGGAATGGAACAACTACAATCAGATCCCGGAATCAGCATCTGGTGTATCCAATATCTGGGCAAGAAAATAAAGACTGGTAGAGTTCCAAAAGCCATGGTTTTACAGCAACTCTTTGGTTCTCTGATACATTTTCCCAGACATTTAATGTCAGAATTCAGCTGAATTTAGTTTTGTGCATTCCCGCAGTTCCCACACTCAAGTTACACGATTCCATTCCATTTACTACAAATGGGACAAAAACATGTTAACATTGCTCTTGGTGAGCAACATTCAAGAAAGAGACATTGAATTTCATAATTGTGATGTAAAAATTGCTTTCCATTTCAGTTTTGTATTCAACTTATTTTCAACAAAATTTACTTCCATGAGCCACCTGCAGGGCACACTGATGGAATTTCAGTTTCAAAGGACAGCTGATGTTCAGAGCTTGTAATGTAAAGACCACGTGTTTGTTATTTATACATTTTATTTATTTATTAATTTCAGTGAAGCTATAGGATTTAGAGACTGGGCTTCTCCTGGAAAGAATGCTTGTATGTGAAGGGAACATCGTGCTACCTGAGAGTCAAAATCTTTTAAGAATTATTTACTTGCACTATAGAATCTTTTTCACACTGAAAGCACAATAACCCTGCCTAATCAGTCTTTTACAGCCATGCTGAATTGGTTGGTAAGCATTACATGTACAGCAAGAGAAGGATAGAAGGGAGCTAAAAAAAGGATTGCTCTGACAGTCCAGACCAAAAGCTTATCTACCCCAGCATCCAGGCTGTAGTCACTGATGGACAAGGGAAAAAGAGGCAGGAATGGGATGAGAGAGCAAGTGTGTGAATGATTAGCAGTGAACCACAGAAGTTCTCAGTGTGACAGCTGATATTTATACCCAGGACTCTCAGTCTTTCCAGTACTCATTTTCCAATAGATCACAAGCTCCTGAATCATTTCATGAGCACATCGTGGCTGTGCAGGCAGTGTCATCCCTGTGCTCCGACCAGCTGCCTCGTCATGAGAGCACAAAGCAGGATGGACATTTCAATATCCCTCTTAGTTAAAATAATGTGAAAGTAGTCTGCTCAAGCAGATTCCCAGATTAAACTGAAAAGCCCTAGGGCAGGAAATTATTAGCCACATGCTTGCTCTCTTATATTTACACAGGTACCCTTTCCAAACAGGGCCAGAGCTCTCAAAAAATTCACAGAAACATTTTCCCCTCTTCTGGCAAAACTCCATGTAATTTAATTTGCTTGGTTCATCTGTTGCCCTTCCCTGTATCGTAAACAGGCTCACACTGTGCTGTCTCTACTCCAGAATACCTAGGACTAACAGATTACTTGTTAGCTTTCTTCAGGTGCATGGTTTAGTGGTTTAAATGGAAAATGCAGGATAACGAAGCCTGGTCCCTGACCTCGGCCGTGTCACTATTCACCATGGTTAGGTTTCTTGGGACTGTTTGCTGAAACAATTTAGAAACACATTTTGCACATTCTTTCCTTGCCTGTGAAAAAAGTTGGAGGTTTCCTTACCTACTTCTAAATACTGAAACTTGCTGGTGGAAAACGCTGTGCTAGCACAAAGTGAGTGCCTCTTGGTCACGTATTATTCAGCCCTGCTGGTGATTCTAACAGAATCATTTGTGAAAAACTTTTACCTTGGAAGGAAATACTCTTTGGGCTGCTGATTCTTTATGGTGGGTCTCCTCCTGGAACTATTTCCAGCAGGTACATCTGCTACTTAACAGGCAAGCAACGCAAATTAATTTAGCATTTAACTAGAACAAAGTTTCCTACACTTTTTCCACTCTTCCACTATCAATCTGCTCTGGCGCAAACCTGTATGTCATTATTTCCATGGAATCATGTAGACTCTTTTATTGAAAAAAATATCTTTCCAGACGTTTTTGTTGAAACCTCATTTTGAAGACTGTCCACATACAACTCAGAAATGCCACAATTGCTTTCTTCAGCCATCACTGTATTCCCCTCAGCCGTTAAGAATTACCACCTACCCACTCAGGCACATTCTTCCAACTTTTTGCATCTGACCTGGTCAACCAGAAAAATGCCAACTATAGAGTCTTGAGAAGTTCCCCAAGCAAATTCTATGCTTCCATCGATGTTAATTTTTATCGTGGTATGTTTTAGAACAGCTCATTCAAAAGCTGTGAATTCATTACATAGAAAACCAGCACTGCTTTTGACAAAGGAAAGAACAATAACCTCTCTGTATCAATCTTTCTCGTGTGGTTTTAGCCTAAGAAACCAACAATTTCTGCTGCACAAATGGTAGAGAGATTGCGATGGATTAAATGAGAACTCTGAAAGGGACCATCAAAAGACAGTAAGGGCAGCAGTGTCATACCAGCATCATAATACCCAATTACTCTTGACATCCTGGCAACCCACATGCTAAATGATGCTAGCTAACCCCAAACTGGAGCTTAGAGTCTTTTAGAAGAAAATTCTATCAAAATAGAAAGCGCAATGGAAAATACAGATGAACAAAATCTCTGTAAGTAAATTCTGGCAGTGCATCTCCCCTTCACGCACGCGCTTCTTTAATGTTTCTTTTGACTGACTGTTGGGTTGAAATAAGTTCATATGACAAGTATGATTTTTATTTCTACAGATCACTACACTTTTCCAGCACAAACCCCTCCAAGTGTAAAATATTTACTGCTGAAATGCTTAGATTGGCATGTTATCTCATGTAAGAACAAGGTACCAAGTTCTCAGTTGTAGGGATGTGGTGGGTTTTTGTTAGGCAAGTAGCACTGATCTTTTCTTTCTATAATGTTTCTGCAGGATATTCAACATTTTCCCCTCTCTGATAAAAGACACAGACTGATAACTCAGTATGTATACAGTCTTCTTCATTCATGTATTTCAAGATAGAGATAATTTTCACCAATTTAATAATGAAAACCTAATACAAAGATCTCTTTCTTCTCATTCCAGAAGTAGAACATGGGAAAAAAAACCAAACCGAACCCTTGTGAGCCTGAATTCTCAGTCCAATACATTCTCTAAATAATTTACATCCCATTATAAAATAATTAGACTGGCTCAGACTACAAAATGACCTTAAGGAAAGTTCAGGAATTTTGGGTCCTAGGATGCGTACCAGACTCCCACGCCTGCTCAAAACAAGTCTTAACATCAACAGTTCTGTGAACATTGAAATTCTGTTTTCCTTTAATCCTATTTCCTCCACCTCAACAATCTCAGCAATTATTTCCTCTAAGATGGTTCTTGTTGCAGCATCCCCTTTTCTTCCTTCCCCAACTCACATCTCCCAAGCTCTTCAGCTCCCACCCATGCTCTCTGGATAACAGGCAACATGTGCAACAATTGTACCAACTGACCAGCTAATACCAATAATTGTGAGCCTGTTAGTTGGTGAGATGGTGCCTTGGAATGGGTAACATTTGAATTTTGCATACAGGTCTTTTTGTAGGAACACCAATTCCCACATCTTTCCTTCATTCAACTCCTTCTCCATAAAACTTTCAGAAACTTAATTTCCTTGAGACACCAAGCAGAAAAAGAATATATGATACCATATTTTCTAGAGATAAAGGTGGAGGTCGATAGGATACCTCTCTTTAGATACATCACTGGACTGCTGCAAAAGAAATGAGTACTCAGTGAACAGGGTGAGAAGAAAGATGACAGAATTTCATCCCAAAATATTCAGATTAGACATATAAGAAATTATCAAATAGTTCTAGCTTAATTAAATTGCTGATAGAAAGTAGGAATGGCATCACTGGGGCTTTCAGAAGCAAGAGAGTTGAAAGTCCTGAAAGGAAACCAGTTGTAGTTTGGTTTTACTTAGTGGGCAAAATGCCTTAAGAACACACCCATCCTTATTTGCTGAGATCCAGTTCATGTTGAGAGAATGGGGCACCCAGAAAAGGATGGAATAAAGCCACAGATTTAACTGTAACGATCTCTAGTAAACCAAACAAGATTAACTAAAGCCTGTCATCATCTCTGGTGGGTTATGAGTCAAAGCATAAAGAAAATACCAGTTAAAGAACACAGAGTTCACCAGAGTGATTCTATGGGGGTTCAACATCTTTAGGTCTGACCCCAAATTAAAAGGCTAAAAATTCAAATCTGTAGGTAATAAAACAATTAACTGTAAATAGGTTCTGAAGATCAGTATGGTTCATGTTTTGTGCCCTTTATTCAGAACTGTCCACCTTATTTCTCACTGTCCTATCTTACCCCGAGTCATTAAATATTCGGACAAGGGTCTGTTTTGTTACTTTCCTAGTACTATGGGTTTTCACCCTACTTGGGTGAAGTTATGACAAGAGCTGGATGGCCCTGCCAGCTTAGCCAACATGAAGTGTTTCTGACAAAGTCTCTTGCTCATCAGAACAAGGAACAAAATATTTTAAAACCCCAAATGGCCCTGAAGTCCTTTTTAAACAAACCATGTGAGTTTACAGGCAAAACTGTCCAAGAAAACCATCTGATGGGAGACTGAAAACTAAAAATGTTCTCAGTTTATTAAAGAATGATTTGACACCAGCACAGATTATTTCATTTTTTCCCTCTTCTTGCAAATCTTGACACACTTCTCACAATATTTGTGCACAATGAAGTGACAGCGGCCCCTCCAGAAGCATTAGGTAAGAGGTAGAATGTGATTTTTTTGTTATTTCATATCACATTGTCTTTTGAATAAAATGCTTTAAAAACATTAATGTAAGATAGGATTTCAGACTCTTAATCATTTTGACAGGTTTTCGCAGAGTAACATTTGAGTAAAACCCCCCTGCAACACCCAGCACTGACAAGGGTGCAGAACTGGGGAAAAGGGAGAGCAGGGCTCGAGAGGTCTCCACTCTGAAACACATGCATTCATTAGAAGAGAAAATTGCCTGGAAATTTGGCACAAAGAAGAGTGTTTAAACGAAGCCTGCCGGAGGGGATAGCCCTGACTTGCACTCTTACCAACTGCATGGATATCATGTGACCGTTAACAAGTATTACGTACCAGGTAAAGAATCTCTTCGTAAGAAACCACAGCACTGCGCAACGCTGTGCACAGCCTCAGAGACAGCGCTTCCTGACAGAGAAACTATTCCAGATTGATGCACAATCTGTACACAAACACATCCAGGCAAACCCGACAATGAGCCAAACCCAAAACACACTCTGCTGTGCTCTTAGGATGTTCATTAGAGGTGGATTTGGATCTGAACATAATTAACAAATTATCAGGGTTTCAGGTCAGTTTATTTTTGAATGCTGTTTATTGTCATAGAATCATAGAATCATAGAATAGTGTGGGTTGGGAGGTACCCTAAAGATTATCTGGTTCCAACCTCCCTGTCATGGGCAGAGACATCTCCCAGTGGATCAGGGACTCCAAGCCCCATCCAACCTGGCCTTGAACCCCTCCAGGGATGGAGCAGTCACAGCTTCCCTGGACAGCCTGGGCCAGCGCCTCACCACCTTCATAGCTAAAGAAATTCTTCCTTATGTCCAGTCTAAATCTGCCCCTCTTCAGTTTATACCCACTGCCCCTCGTCGTGTCACAACAAGCCTCTTACAGCGACTGGAAGGTCACTATAAGATCTTCTCGGAGCCTCCTCTTCAGTGCATAAATTCATCCCAATCTTAGCTCTCTGAAACGACTACTTAAGCATTTAAATGCCAGAGTCCACGTGCTGATTTACAAGCTCTCATCAGAAAATCAAATCCCCAGCTGAAGCACGGCAATGGGCTCAGTGTGCACTTGGTTTTCCAAACCACAATTATTCAAAAAATACTTCAGAACCAAAACAAAGCAGCCTTCATTCGCACTACAGAAAATTCTTGTATTGGCCTGCAGCCTTTGGTATTCATTGTCCCCCATAACATGCGTTACTAATTTCAAATATTTATAAATAAAACAGAATCTTTCATACAGGGTCTATTCTAGTTCAGACACTCTAACAGGGAACATACACGTAGCTGCTAAATCACAGAATCACAGAACAACCAGGTGCTTTGTAAGCTTTTGTTCTACCTATCTCTCCTTTTTGAAGAAAGTTTGAATGAAAAGAACCTGAAGTGTTGCTTTTCACAACATTACAGTTACCAAAATAAATTAAAAGTTTAACATCCATTTTATAAGTGCACATAGAAACACTGTCAATGTTGCATTGAGATGGAGGCAACCCTCTAACAAACTACCTACACATTAACTCGCCACCTTTGCTCATTTTTCTTTTAAGATAAAAATGACTATTCTGTATGAGCTGCTTTCCTCGAAAAAGCTCAGCTCCGGTTCAGCATCTGGAGGCTGATGAAGTCCTGCTTGTGCCCATTTTCACAGCTGCAGCTAACTCGCAAGAGAAGGTCGAGTGATTAACCCGAGGTCACCGAGTGAGTCAGTGCAATAGGATCATGATCATCAGCACTCCTGGCTGCCAGTCTCAACCCTGTTCTTCTGTTACCACATCCACAGCCTTCCCCAGCTTTGGCACACAAAAATGATGGACAGGTTAACGCCAGACAGAGAAAGAAGAGCAGTGCCCTCTGTACAGAGCAATGTCAGTCCGCTCAGTCTTGGTCTGTAAACACTCTTTAGTTCCAGCTTTGCTCTGCCAACACATCTCACTCCTGGCTGGTCAAACGCTGGCATTGGTGCTGTGGGCCCCTGTGGAACATGACTGCCTGCTGAGCCAGATGCAGAGAAGGCTGTGGATCGACACGATTAGCTGGAAAACTCAACACCAGCTTGCACCTGCATCCAGCAGCTCACTGACACCACAGAAAGCAAAAAGAGTGTGACCAGAGCAATACAGATACAAACCTCATGGCTGGGCTGGGTAAACTGATGTTAAATAGCATTCTGGCACACAGTATTTTGAGAACAGTTAAAATGGCATTACTTAAGTCAGAAAGAAACCCAATCCCTGTCAATTAGCCCCAGTGCTATGGTATACACAAGCCAAACCAGAAATAGATAGTATATTCATATCCCACACCCAGTGATACCTGACCATAAACAGCCATGTATGTTATAGCTAGAAAGACAAATACAACTTCATGCTAAGGTTCCTTCCTCAGTGGAGGAAGCACTGACAGCAACTCCAAGTTAATACTGCTACAATCTTATTTTCTTAAATCAAAGTTTAGGCAACAAATACAATTCTGATTGCAGTGCCCCCTTGACCCACCCCAGCTAGCTTTATGGGTTGGTGCCATCAGTCATGGAAACAGGGCTGCACAGGCTTTGCTCACTGAGATCCCCGATGATGCATCCACACTGCTCTGGATTCATGACTGTTGGTCACCATGACCTTCAGACTGAAGTTTGCTTGGCTGGGCTTATGAGGGATCACAGGCAAGGCTCACAGTGCTTTGCATCCAAAGTCACATGAAAAATTTCCTCCTCATAACCCAGTTTTGTCTGTTCAACAGGCCCGGAACCGTCATCTCTTGTCAGATTTGTGAGCTTTTCTGAAACAAAACTCTGGAGCTCACCTCCTGATGCTATCATTAATCTATCACACCTGATACACTGGGCTTCCTCCACAATAACTAGAATCAGTTTTACTGCATTGATTCCCTGCCAAAATCCTTCAGCTGGTGTCATAGGGCAGTGGCGTTTATCAAGCAACAGCACTGAGGAGGATACAGCTTTAACAGTCAGCATATTTGGCTCTTCAGTCAGTGGCACGGGATCATGTAGAAAGATTCAAGAACTTAAAACAGATGGGAAAGATATCCAGGTTTTGAAAGGAAAATTCATCTGTCCTACACCAGTGCTTAATTTATTTTAGCTTTTCCTGAGAACATTACAGGTATAGCTCAGAACAAAATACACCTGCACAATTTGAATATAGGAATTCTATGGTTTCTTATACACTGTAAATGAAAATATTTTAATTACACACACTAGTGCTATGCAGTTACAATTAGACAGTTCTGATGCTGGGATGATGGAAGAGAAGGAGAAAGCAGAAAACTATCTTTATGGCTCCTGTTGATAACTTCTGAAGTTACAAGACAAACTTAGGATGAACAGTGAGACAGGACTGACCTAAAAAGAAAATAAAAGCAGTTCTCTTCAGCGTTCCACACACAGGCTGACCCTCTATTTTTCTCTGTCAAGTAGCTTGACACACTAATTGCTGCCTGTGCTTAAGTTTCACCTCTCAGAATCTTGGATGAACATAAGCAACAAAGTGGGAAAGAGTCAGACACAGGGCAAAGTATCCAGCAGATTCACCTGTGATTATCCCAGGGGAAAAGGTCACTCTCACACCAGCTGTCTCCTGAAGGTGGCACTTGGCAAAGTGACATCATCTTCATTGCTGCTGCTGCTTCAAGGAATAGTATTTCCAGAGAATTGAGTTCTCGAGCAAATGAGCCCCCAGATTAAGTGTATGCAAACCGAAACAGAATAACAGCACTCACATGGCAGCTTTTATCCTAAGGGCCTACAATACAAAAATTCAAATAAGCTAAATAATGCCTTTAATTTGAAGACAGTTCCTTCAATTTGCTCATAAATAACAGAACCACAACAAAAATTAAGTTAGCACGGTGCATAGGTCCTTATTTACAAGTCCCCATCTCCGTCCTGGGATTGTTCTTTTAAGCCAAACAAACCTGCCTCCAGTTGGCAAGCATTTTGAGTTCTTCATTTCCCAAGCATTCAAGACTTCAGCCACACAGTAGTCACGAGAGCTCTTAAAATTCAAAATGCACACAAAGCCTAATCACATCTACAAACCTTATGTCCTTCTCTCAGCCATCCACATTGGAAGGTGTTCTGCATGAGAAAGAAAACAAAGTACAGGCTTGTAAGTAGAAGGACTGCTTCACCAAAACGGAATCATGATCATCCAAACTCTTAACCAGCACTGGATAAAGAAACACTCCCACGTATAGATCTAACTTCCATCAAACAGAACTTGTACAACAAAGCCCTTAATTTTCAAGTGCTATTTGTATTAGGAAGATCCTAAATCAAATGCTTAGATGACAGTGAAAGACAGGTGCACATTTGTCATAACAGTTTTCAACAGAAGAAATAGAAAGGGGTTTATATAAGTTGTACAAAAAGTCAACATTCCAACTGCTCCCATGCTGCAGCAGGTGACCCAACCCATTGCCGCGCAAGGTGCCCCAGTCCTCTGTTCAAGGGAAGAGACAGGGACTGAGCCCTCCTTAGTCACTGCAGAGAGCACCTAGGGCAGGAGCAAACACCTTGCACCTCTGCTGTGACTAATTGGGACAGATGGAAGGAGGCAGAGATGCCTGTGTTCTTTTTAGCCTAAAAAATACCATTTGCAGCTGTGAAGGTCACACAAGCACCAAGTTGGTAAGGAAAACAGATGGCAAACAGAAGCAAATGGTTAAAATGTTCCCTCCACTGCAACACATGTGAAATCCCTTATTCCAATGGGTTGCAATAAACCTACGACCGTCAGTGCACATATAATGTATTGAAGAATTTTTCTTTGCAAGGAAAGAAATCTGATTTTTATCTAAGCTGGCAGTAAACAGGGTCAAATATTTAACTGTTTCTGTGGCAACTTCCCTATTGTTTTTCAACTTTTCAGTTTGGGGTTTTCTATTGTGCCACCAAAGTCAGAATTCTGCATGGCTACAGATCACAAGGACTGAACAAAGGTGAGAAGAGTCCATGCCCAACATCAGCTGTCAGGTAAGGAAAGCAAACATTTATTGAAAAGAGCAAGCTGTAAGTGCCAGAGAGAGGAACACAGCTTCACCAACCCTGGATTTACTGTTCGTGGTTTAGACAAGTGATTTATATGAATTACACCACATTTTCCCTTTTAGTAGCTTGCCTTGATAATCAAAAAATCTTTTTGTAATTTACATTAATAGCTCTGCAACATTGTGGAAAATATTAAGAAAGACCTTTGTGTTTTTGGCACCTCCTCCTGCAGAGGACTGCACACAATCAACGCTCTTTTGAGCTGTTCCAAAGGGATTGGCAAGAATTTGAGGTACGCCCAAAATGTCATGGAAGACCCTGTACTGAATCTATAGCAAAGCTGGTCAGTGAGTGTCTAGGTTAATTATTTTTTAGACCCAAGGCCGCAGCACAACTCTGCCAGCAAGAGAGTCTTAGGACAGATGCCAAAAGATATCTACCTGCACACTGTGTATTGGAACCCTCTGGCAAATTGTAGAGATACATCTTACTCCCTATTTTTTTTTATTAGCACAAGAGAATGTAAATTAACAACTACGTAAAATGCACAGAGATGTACTCAACAAAACGCTGATCCACAGAAAAACTGGTTACTTCCCATGAGATTCTCAAACTAGCAAGAAGGCTTTGGAACACTGATTTGCTTTCCTAAAGAAGATTCTCTGAGAAGTGTCAGTAAGAAACAACTTTCTGGTTTCCAATTTGTCAAGCTGAAGAACGGTGCCTGCTCACAGAGCTCTGGCTGCACTGCTCCAGCAGTTCTTCACTGTGCTCTGCCAGGGTTGCTCAAATTACATGAGCAGGGTGAGGTAGAACTTGAAGCAAATATTTGCTGTCATTAGAATCATAAGAAGTCCTCTGTTGGAAGGGACACACAAGGATCACTGGGTCCACCTCCTGTCCCTGCACACAGCAACTCCAACATTCACACCATGGGTCTAAGGGTCTTCTCCAAATGTTTCTGGAATACTGTCAGGCTCAGTGCTGTGACTGGTTCCCTGGGGAGATATTACAACGCTCCACCACCCTCTGGGGGAAGCATGTTTTTCAAATGTCCAACCTAGCCCTCCCCTGGCATCTTTCTGCCGTTCCCTTGAGTCCTGCCATTGGTTGCCAGAGAGAATAAAGAGATCAATGCCTGCTCCTCCTCCCCGTGGGAGGAGACTGTAGAGCATGATGAGGTTTCCCCTCAGTGTCCTCTTCTCAAGGCTGAACAGACCAAGTGGCCAATCCTTGCACAGCTTCCCCTCTAACCCCTTCACCAACTTTGCTGCCCTACTCAAAGGGAGGCCACATTAAGGTATCAGGCCTACAAGCTGCATGAGGCCAACACCTAAACTTTCTGATTTATAAAGCTTTCATGTTTAAGTCAGAGTCCAATCTCAGAATCATAGAATGGTTTGTGTTGGAAGGGACTTTAAAGATCATCCAGTCCCACCCCTGCCATGGGCAGGGACATGTCCCACTGGATCAAGGGCTCCAAGCCCCATCCAACCTGGCCTTGAACCCCTCCAGGGATGGGGCAGCCACAGCTTCCCTGGGGCAACCTGGGCCAGGGCCTCCCCACTCTCAATCTTGTTCAAAAAACACGCAAGACCTCTTGCAGCTTCTCCCAGGGCCAGAAATGAGTAAGTCTAGAAGAAAGCTAGAGACATCTAAAATTTTCCCACATGTTTCCTTTTACATGCAGTGAATTGCCCTAGAAAAACTCCTCCTAGGCTTTTGGAGACTAGTGGGATACATACTCAGGTAACACGGTATTCAAACATAATGGAACAAAAGGAGCAAACCTGACTTTTACAGACTGACCCAGAAAGGACAAAAATCTCAGGCAAAAAGCAACCCTTAGTATCATGGAGAGGGGTCCCTTTCCCACATATTGAAATTAAGGAGAAATAATCAGATAGGCAAATAATCCTACTTGTTTAAAAAACAAAGCCACAGTTTCCCTCATGAAGTGTAGCAATGGTCAGCTCTGTTACCTACCCACAGCAGGTAAACGCTGAAATGATTAGCACCAAAAACCAGGCAGTGAATTTTCTCTGGTTCTTGCAGTTCTACATCACTGGGATTCCAGGCATTAGCTAAAAGCTAACTACATATGAAGAGGATTGACTTCCAAATATCTGCAGCTATTAGGGTACCAGTTACTGTTAACATCTGGTTCAGTCCAACTTCAGAATCCACCCAAGCCTGAGCTAATTCCATATTTAATCATATTAATTCCAACCTCAACAGCGACCATATGTAAACCTTGTCCACATACTGAACTAGAAGAAGGAAAGGCAGAAATATATCTCTTAAAATAAAATACCAGTGATTAATAAATCATATGTTTATATCTCTTTGGAGGAATACTTCCAACACTAGGCAATTCCAGCCAGAGTATTCCATGCCAAATCAAATACTCATATGAAAAGACAATTTCTGCCAGTTCCTATGTCCAAAAAAGCTTCAAAATTTGGAAAAATTAAAGCATTTGCCCTCTTTTCATGAAAGCCCCGAATGCTGGGCACAAGGAAACAATGTTCCCACTGATCTCCAGCAACACAGGTGAGTTATAATAATTTCATAGTTATGAGAAGTAATTTGGTGCATTCCCTGTGTGGGAAAAAAAAAAGCAACTCCTTTTAAAACTGCAGAGACTTCCCTAGAAGATAACTGCACTGTGTAAGAATTCACATTTCTTTTTCCTTCTGTATTGTCCAACTGAAGATAAGATGTTTTTCTCTCCCACTAAGCATTTGGAAAAGCTGTCAGAACCACAGTAAAAAGGGGGAAGAAGGAAATTTTACTTATTTGCTTTTAATCTCCAGGGATACAATACAATAATACATAAATTTATATATGTATATATATTTTCCATTTAAGGTTTAATATCTTTCTGTTTAGGTTCTTGTGTGACTATGTTTTACCTTACAGTATGACTGCAGCAACAGCAAGAGTCTGTACATGCTTGGGGAGCCAGTCCAAAATAACTCTTCCAATTCTGGTGATTTGGAAAGGAGATACAAGCTACAAACGCTTCCCTTTTTTAATTTTTTTAAATTTTTTTTTTATTTTGACATCAAGGAAAGTATTTTCCCTAAAAAACAACTGCCAACATGCTGGTTCGCAGACAACCTCCATCAGGCATGGGAATCTGACATACTTCAAAGTTGCTTCTGCTCTCCAAAGACAAATCTATCAAACATCATGGCCCTAGCTAGAGCCCATTCTTCGCCCACTGGCTGTCCCTGAGTAATGGTTTTAAACTGAGGGACGGGAGATTTAGACTGAATATAAGGCAGATATTCTTTGCAATGAGGGTGGTGAAACACTGGCCCAGGGAGGTAGTGGAGGCCCCATCCCTAGAAACTTTCAGGGTCAGGTGGATGGGGCTCTGAGCAATTTGATCTGGTTGAAGACGTCTCTGCTCCTGCAGAGGGGTTGGATTGGATGACCTGTATAGGTCCCTTCCAATTCAAAGCATTCCAAGATCCTTGGTGTTCTCTACTTGCCTTTCCTCTGTTACGGCCACTTCAAGTTTATAATCTCTGTTTTGATAACAGAAGTAGATAGCAAGCCCAAAACCTAAAGTAAACTTCGGTTGAATTTCCAGATGGTGAAGGGTAAGTTCCTGACAAGATGACCCAATTAAGACAAACCAAGCCTTTTTTGACTGAGCAACTTTGAACAGATGTGCCAAAATATTCAACTTAAAAACATTAGAAACCTCACCATTTCAATTTTTTAAATGTTCCCTTGCCTGACAAATTTCAAGTTCCCTAGAAAAAAAAAAAAAAACCACCCCACCACGCCATACATTCCACTGCAGAAATCATGAGCCACACTGAGTCAGTTCTGGCAAAATCTGTAGGAGTTGCCAAGAGAACGTTTTTTTGGAAATGTTGTTTCCAACCGATAACATTAATCTCCAATGGTACAGAGAAAGGAGGCCAAGAAGAGTTAGAAAATACTATTAGTCCCTCTCCATCGTAAGGTTTCAGGTTCTGCTGTAGCAGAAATGTCAGCAACTGTGCTGAAAGCATCTCCTAAAACTTAAAAACAACCAACAAAGAGAGTTGGAGCTGGCATTCTTCCCCTGGTCTTGAAAATACCAGCTGGAAATGACACCTGCAATAGGAAGACCTTTTCTTTACAGGTGTCTCTTCTAGATGTGTTCTGCTTACCTATCTGCCCCTGGTAGCACACAACGCACACAAGTGAGTATTTTTTTTAATATCTGGGCAGACAGAATGACTGCGATTATTTGACTGGAGCAGGAGGGGTTTTTTTAATCCACTCCACACAGCTGTATGTGACAATACAGGCAGTTTCTAGAAGAGATACATGTATAAGATAGCAAAATAGATCAGCTTGAAGGGCCATTCATCCTATCTCAAATGCTGGTCTTAACCAGATATTTAAAAAGGAAAATCAAGAGGCGGGAAAGCAGGCTCCTGTTAAAAAAAAAAAAAGTTATTTCTGAATTGTGCACAACTCCTCGGTTTCACAGTACACAACATGTAGTTAAGCACAGAACACTATGCTTCAAGACACTGCTTACGCTCAAGGTTTACAGAGGTCCAGAGGAAAATCAGAGAAGTTAATGAAAGAAACTCAGAGGGCTTAATGTGTCTGAAGCAGTTCTTGAATGCCAAATTCTAGAGTAAAAGTTTGGGGAAAATGTCCCTAAAATAATATTCCAATATTTTTACCTAGGCGTTTGCTTTTCACTGGATAAAACAAGGTCCTCTGCTAAAAGACCTCACGCGTTAGCTAGGGTATTAAATAATTCCTGTGTCAGCACCAAGACAGATAAATAACATGGAGACTCCTGTGCTCACTGTGCCATTTTCACCCTCAAGCAGGTAATGCAGCCAGCAAGATGCTTCAGGATTCAGTTCTTAGAGTTGACTGGTTTAACTTTCTTTATTAGCCTGCAAGAACTAGGCTAGACAGTTATCTGGTGGTGATTATGGAAAGACCACGGAACGTCTAGGTTGTTTTTCCAGTTTTATCCTATGTGCTTCACAGGACAAGACAGTTCATTTCTCTACGTCTAACTTCCCCCGCTGCAGTAAGCTTTCACCTTTGTTTTCAAGCAGTTGTGCATTAGAATAGAAAAAAAAGTCATAATCATCACACATAATCATTTCTCTGTAGTTATGAAAGCTGCCTAATGTCTTTTCTCCCTGTGTTGTTCTGGATTCTTCTTTAACAGTGCTGAAAATTTAAAGCCATCTGGTAGCAGCTGTGTCTTGACCGCACACCTGTGCTTGAGCCGAAGTGGGGAAAAGTTCAATATGGATTAAAGCATAGGTGCCAGAACGTCTCATTTGTTCCAGAAATATTGCTCAGATATAATATGCCCCCCCCCTTTCCCTCCACCCTTTTTCTCCCCTTGCCTGGTTTGTGTTTTTCTCAGAACACACAGATTAGAAAGACAAAGCAATATCAGGAGAGTACAGAGCCCTTGCTGCTAGGTGCATAGCAAAAGTTTCCATCAATCTCTGTTGATCCTGGACCTGCACTTGCAAAGCTGTATTGATTCAGGACAAAAATAGGCCCTTGGCTAGGTGCAGTGGCTTGCCATAGATATCTGCTCATCAGCAAGCCAAAGAAAACTGTACTAACACTGGAAAAACACCATTCTTAGCAATTAGACAATGCCAAGCTTGGTAACATTTGCAGCTACAGGGACTATACAGCTAAGCACAATCAGGGAGTCCTCTCAAGATACTATCTCTGATTATTTCCTTCTCTATCCCTCCTTTAAATTCAAGAAAATAATTAAGTCATGTACAGAGGGCACAAAGAACCACCTAACAGCCTGTGGAAGTTCAGAACAGGACAAGTGAAACAGGACCCTAGTGATTCTGTTTTATAATGTGGCACCACTTCCCTGCTTCTGAATCATTCACTTCAGTCATCCCTGCAAGGACACACAATCCTGTAAGTACTCTCTGGAGTTAAGCAGTCTAAAATACGGGATTTCTCTCGTATTTTAATCTTATCACATCAAGGCTGCTTTCCAGAATCTAGTACTGGCTTTATCATAGAATCATAGAACAACCAGGTTGGAAGAGACCCACCGGATCATCGAGTCCAACTGTTCCTATCAAACACTAACCCATGTCCCTCAGTACCTTGTCCACCTGTGCCTTAAGCACCTCCAGGGAAGGTAACTCAACCCCCTCCCTGGAGTTATGGTTATGCCATTGGCTTTAGCTTAAATCCTTCCCCCAAGCAGCTCTCATCTTGTTTTCAGCTCTTCTTTATCAAGGCAATGGCCTGCAGTTTCTCCTCCAACTTAGTGGCCATTAATGGCTGTTGGAGCAGACCGATTGCCCAGTTTCATCACCATCCCTGGCCTGACCTGAACTGAAGACAAGGACTGCAGGAACAGGCATTTACAATACCGTTGACATTCAGTTGGTGCACCTCCTTGATATCACTCTTCTCCCCCACAAGTCTGTGTTCTCAGAATGACCTGATGATACAACTCAAAGACTGTATTTAATAAACTTTAACCGATCAGTCCTTCTCCAGGGTCAAGATCTCCCCTGCCATACATAGACTCAAAAAAGATTTCTTTGCAGACTTCCATGCCACAAGCCTTCATTACACCTGCACTATTCATGCTGTGAGTGCCCCATGTAATAGGTTAGAGCACTGAAGACAACCTCAGATTTAGGATGAATGTTAAAAATTAAATTCTTTTGAGTTAATAGCCAAATTGGTTGAAAAACATTCCAAAGGCCAAACTCACTGATTCAGAGTTTCCTTCATTTCCTTTCTTCTGATGAAAACATCTATTCATGAGAATGAACCTTGGTTCAACCTTGATTTTCATAACTAACTCACTCCTAAATAATTGTTATATGAAAACAGTAACCATGTGCTGCTAGAAGGTTATGCAGTGCCACAAATGATTCAAGCAGATGAGGAATCCTGGCTGCTCAGTGCAGACAGGATGTTAAACCAGTCAGAAGTAACCGTGATACCTTCATCACCACAGAACAGAAGCACCCTTCAATTAAGAGTATAGAAGATCTTCCACAATAGAGGTTTTGGGTTAAACTACTTCATATGCACTATTTTATTCTATTCCAGTTTTGATGACGTTCCACTATCATATATGAGTATGAAGTCCCATATGAGCACCAATAAAGCCAACATTACTTTCAGTGCAATAACTGGGTTGTGGTAACGCTTTGAGACTGAGTCTAGAATTCTGCCCCTGCTGTAAAAAAGAACAAAAGACACAGAAATTATCATTCAAGTACTGTAATTCCTATTTTGTGTTTGTGAAGTGATTCACTTGTAATCACTTAGTAAGTTATCACAAAGCGGAACTCAGCCAAGCTGCATTGCTTAATTTGCTAGAGCTTCTAAGAGACTTGTAAGAGATCTTGTAAGCAACCCTGTAATAGGAAGTTCCTAAGAAGGATGTGAGATTAAAATAAAAACCTCAAGACTGTCAAAATGCAGCAGTTGCCATTTGCTTCTGCACAGATCTACTTGGGAAACAATTCCAGAGCCAGTACCTTAATGGTTTACATAGTGTATTTTTTCCAAAAGCTGTTAGGGTCTTAGAAATCCCATAACATTTCTCTATGACTAGAGAACTTTTGTGCCAGGAAAACACTCCATTCACCAAGATGAGGTAGGGGAGGCTCCTCTTTAATGGGGCTGGTGACCAGTTCTCTTAAGGAGGGGCTTTTACTTCATTATTTGAAATCACTTTCTTGAGAATAAGAACAAGAAAATGAAGCATGTAGCAGCCCAGTCAAAAAGCAAACACACAGAAACTTGCGATATCAGAGCAGAAGGCAGCTTTCAGTTTGGGTTTCAGAGACCACTCATTGAATAGATATGGGGAAAGCAGTTTGGAATGGTATTTAAAAAAAAAAAAAAGCAGCTTTGATAAAAAAAAAGAGGTAAAAACACTAAAGAGATGTCAAAGGTATTTACAGATTTTTTTTATCCATTTTAATTTCCTTTCAAAGGGAGTGCAGTGAAATTCATTGTGCAGAAAGAGAAAGAGCAGCCAGGTTTATAAAGTTCACAAGATTCTGCTAAGTGCATCTCTTCTCTCCCAGTTCCACCTACAGCATTGTTAATTAAGAGTTCAAAGTTCACTGAATACAGTATTACTGTAGAGACATCACAGTGATGTGAAGATTAACATATTGACATCTAAAAAAGATAAAATTTGACATCTCTGTGATTATTTAATTCCAGCTACTCAACTTGCACCACTAAATCAGATTTAGCTGCTTGCTTTCCCAAAACATAAAAACATGAAGTAGTGCTAAGAAATTGCACCAACTGCAGAAGTTACACCAACCTGTGGTGTGCTCAATTTTTTTAAAAAATAGTAAAAAATATGCTACTTTATTTTCCAAAATATTTTTTTCCAAATTATGCTGAAGACTGTAGAGATTCCTGTAGTTTGGACCAGCTCCCAAACTCCCAGACACTCACTTCAATTGATGCATGGTGACTTTATTCTCATTTTATTCACACAGTTTTTGCATCAGTTTGTATCTCCCAACCTCTTAATTTTCAAGCAAGTTTGTGAAGAAAAGAATCAGATCCTTAAAGTTCAACCTGTCGAGACGTCTCATATATATATATATATATATATATATATCTCATATTATCCTTGCTACTCAGGTCCAGGGTTTCCCAGTAATTCATTCAAATTATGTAAAGCTTAGTAAAAATGTTGCCATCTTTCTATTCCATGCAAATCCTCAGAACTTCAAGTCAAAAAAAGGCAGCTCATTTACCATCATCTAATGACCTCTAGAACGTCATTATGCTTTTCTAAACAAGAACTTTGAGATCAAGAAGAACAGAGGAAGCTGTGGAAGCGTAGAGGTTGCAGTAAAAGTGTTGATTAATGAGGCACTAGATGGCACCCTAGCATTCAGCTCGTAAGAGGTTTTTACTGCCCTTTCCTCACCCAGACACAGGTACCTGAATTTTATTCAGGTCAAAAAAATGAGGATGTTTAATTCTATGTGTAGGAATGTATTGTAGGAAATACTATCCAATACTGTAGTGCCAGATTACAAATAAAAATAATTAAATCATAATTCTATATTATATCCTCATTATTCTAAATAAGAACATTTTAGAAATGAGTAAGGAATTCCATTAATGCCAGCATTTTAAAAGCATTAGAAAAAAATATTATGTTGATGTTTCTTGCCTTATTGTCACTAAAAAGGCACAAAAAAGTTGTAATTAATTTCTCAAAATCCACCTGAACAGCTCTGTAAGTGCTGGACAAGTCAGCAAAGCTGATGGTTCACAGAGGTTCAGTAGTCCTGAAACAACAAGGTCTTCTTGTGTTTGGCCAAACAAATTGGCACGTATCTATTTCTGGTGCTATTGGGATGCAGGGAGGCACTGTTATCTCTAGACAACGTGCTGATAAGAAAACTCAAGCTTGGAACAACTAAATGATATGGTTAAAACCGTATACAAAAGTCTGCGTCAGAGGAGGAAACGATGCCACGCCAGGTCAGTGACTTACCCTTGCTCCCAGCAAGTCAACCTGATAGCAGGCAAATTCCAATCGGGATTCACACAGCCTGCCGAAGGACCTGACACAAGGTAGCTGGCCCCTAGGTGGATCAGAGCATCCTTTTCAGAACTCTTACAACCGACATTCTCCTTTTCTGAAGCAGGGACAAACCAGGATGTTCCATCTTGTCTCTGAATTACTGTTATGAAACTTTATTATGGCAGACAAAGAGTAATAGCAAGAAGACAAGCACAGAATTTTAGGCACATTGTAGATTACTGGATGGATAAAGGCACACAGCAGACATACAAAGAATGGTTTTATATTATGGAAAACAAGACAAGTAGATAAAGAATAGCTTAGGAAGCTGAGAAACTGGAGGAAAATAAAATCATACAAGCAACAACAAATGAGCCACAGTATTATTCAAAATAATAAAAGCAGAGAGAGCTAGGCCTTGCCTGAGTTTAAATGAGATGATTGAAATTGATTTTTCAAAAACTGCTTAAGTTACACCAGGGTACATGAGGTCAGAATTGGACCCAGAGAACCTAATCTCTCACCATATCAACAAGTTAGCAGGTGGTCAGGACAGTCCAGCTGGAAAAGGGGCTCAGATTTTCAGTGAGCTAATACTTACTAATCTTTCACTTCTGCAGACCAGGATTCAAAACTTCAAATCACAAACTAAAATTAGTCTGTTGGTTTCATTCTAGCCCCCATTTGTGCACAGCACAAAACCACCATGAAAAGTGTCATGACTGGCAACTTCTCTGACAGGCCCAGTTCGGGAACAGCAGGAAATGTTGTAAGTCAGGACTGAATCGCACTGGCATAGCTGTGCATGGAATTTTATACTCTCTGCCCACGTTACGCTTGCCAAAGCCAAGTGTTTTTTCTCCTTGACTTCTGCAAGTGCCATGTAGATGCTGAAAAAAACTGAAAAGAGAGAAAGGAAAGAAAAGACTGAATCATTGCAGTCACTGGAATTAACACTGTGCTGATTCACACTCCATACATCTGCAGTAAAGGCAGCAACCTTGCATAGGGCATGAATTTGCAGAGTTTACTTACTGTGTCTAGGATTTGGTTTAATTATTTTCAGTTGCTTTGCATTGTTGGGTTTTGTTTGTTGATTATTTTTTTTAATATAGTACAGAGCTTCTTTTATTCCCATAATAATGGTTCACATTGCTAAATGGGTCTGTAGCTTTTGAACCAGACTAAATCGAAGTACCATAAAACCAGAAGAATCTCCCACTCAAGTGACTCTCCCAGCTTGGTTGATTAATGTGTCAACCTGGAAACATGTTTTATTTATTTATTAACATAAAATAGTCATTATTACCCATAACAGTTCACCGAACAAACTATACCTGCATAAAACAAAGATAAAGAGCCACATGCCGATAAGTAAAAAATCACATCCAACTCAAAAGTCCAACATAAATTCATGCATTAATTCAGGCAGTCATATTTAATAGTTTGAATCTAAAAGAACAGTTCCTGAAGTATGCCCTGCGCTGTGACCCATGCTCCTAAAATAGTTCAGCATTAAGATAGGTTTTTTGCAAGTAAATTTCTCCTATGCATCGCAAAACTTCTAGCCAAAATGGGCAAGGAAAAACAAGGTCCTTGGTAACACAAAGTAATGCAAAAATGAGCCATTTTGGGCAGTTATGAGATCTTCAAGATAGCAACAGAGGAACACACAAGACTATCTTAAAAGGAAATAAGAAGGAATCGGCTGATACAGGAGCTTAATGAATTGTTCTATTTGACAATTATCAGCCATAAATAATGACTCTGCTACATCACAGAATTGAATGAGGCTAAACTAAATGGAATTAAATAAAGCAGGGCCCTAACTTCTACCAGCAAAAATACAAAAGCCAGATAACAATAGCAGCAGTAGCTGCTGTTAATCCCAGAAAACCATTTTTCTCCTTTTGCCAAAGCAGCCATGTTCCCCCCAGAGCAATTCTCATGCTGAGGCCAAGGTGGTGCTCAAATATAATGAGTACCAAGCACCTTTCTCAGAAGGTACCTGCTTCAGCTCTGCCCCTTCCAATGCGTTCCAAGCCGGGAAAGAGCTAAAACAATTTACTCTCCAAAGGAGAACTTTGACTTCCATGCAAAGGAGTTAGTACACAGTAATGGAAAAGTGCACATGGTCAAACCCATAAGTTTAAAATTCAAATGTGTTACATATTTACCCACTTATCTACAGATTAGGCTTTCTATGAAAGCTCTGCATCCCTCACCTGCAATATATTTTGAGAACAGCTTCTGCTTAAGAAAATTTCTGTTAACTTCTGGATAAGCACAACCACCTTTCTAACGGAGTTTTCAGTCCTGACTCACAGGTTATTTTGTCTTTATGCCACTAGACTTTGCTTCTGTTTCAAAGATCCCAGGTTAAAACAAATACAAATGAGAAAGCTGGAATTTCCTTCCCATCAATTCACAGAATCATAGAATCACCAGGTTGGAAGAGACCCATTGGATCATCGAGTCCAACCATTCCTATCAAACTATGTCCCTCAGCACCTCATCTACCTGTGCCTTAAACCCCTCCAGGGAAGATGAAACAACCCCTCTCTGGGCAGCCTGTTCCAATGCCCAATGACCCTTTGTGTGAAAAACTTCCTCCTGATGTCCAGCCTAAATCTCCCCTGGTAGAGCTTGAGGCCATTCCCTCTTGTCCTGTCCCCTGTCACTTGGGAGAAGAGCCCAGCTCCCTCTTCTCTACAACCTCTTTCAGATAGTTGTAGAGAGCAATGAGGTCTCCTCTCGGTCTCCTCTTCTCAAATTCATTAATACACAGCCTAGTCCTTATTAACAGGGTGCACTTCACTGGCCACTGTTGCATCTTGCAGGCTCCATGCCTCTAGAAACTCACTTCTCAGGAAAAAAAAAGCCTAAAGTAGATGCCTGCAAAGCAGAAAGAGACCAGTCTTATTTCTGTCGCTAGAAAACCAAACAAATAAATAATAAATAGAATATGAAATTGGCCACAGAACTGAGATGTTTAAGCCATGCAATTGCAACATGCTCATTCTGTTTCTATTTAATTGTCTAGCTTAAGTCATACTCATACAGAAAATCTGGAAATAACAGTATGCTTTCTGCAGACTGAGCAGGCTGGACCATGGAATACAATTTTCTGTGGCCCTACCTAAATTAGCACAGGTAACAATTTGTTTCTTAGAGATGGTTCCACTAAAGACTCAATGATAAAAATGGATGATCCCATTCTGCAAAGTTCGGGTTTTATTTCAGGTTCACAGATGTTAATGATCTTACACTGATGCACTACATGAACATGTAAAAGTGACAAAACCTCCAAGGACAATAGCCAAGGAGTTCCATTACAATCCTAATTAGACCATATAGTAAAAATTCCACATGTCTCTCTACGAAAGGTCTCACATGCACATGGTGCTATCAAAGTGAAAAATCGGAGATCTAGATTTTCAGAAGTATTTTTAGTGGATTCGTCAGGAACTCCTCCCCAGTCACAGCTCCCCCCTCAGTCCATAACAGTTTTAGCTGAGCAGCTTTTGGCTAATTCACACCATCCTACCTCAAATGCTTACACAGGTGTGAGCTGCTGAACCTGGCTCTTTTGCAGACAGCTGTGGCAGGAAGGAAAAAATACCCTCAGACTACAGACCAAAAGCAAAGTAGGGAAAAAAGGAAAAAATCAATTGACTTCTGCTACCAAGTAAAAACTTTACAGCTGTTTTAAAAAGGTACTGAGCTACCAATTTACTTTTCTATCACACCACTTATTAGGCACACTCCGGGCTTTAATAACCATTTTCTGCTGCAACTGTTTGTGTAATACAAAGAGGAATACAGGGCAAGTTAAACTTGTTTGATTAGAAATGCTGTTTGCTAAGCATTCAGAGGAAGTCACAGATATGCATGTTTCACTATAATGATATTAATCTAATGGAAGTTTTCTTAAAATAGGATTTGTTTCCCTTACATGAGATAAACATATTGTTCATGCTAATGACAGTTAATTCACATAATAGTGCAGATACCATAAAATTTAAACACAGATACGTGAACAAGTTAGCACAGGGTAAACTAGGTTACGAACCTTTAGGGTACATCACCTGTGCTGTGGTAACGTCCTGTAAATGTTTTCACCCCATGGTAAATTAGAAGTAGCTGATCCTTATTCAAAGAGCTGTTGAAAGAATTTCAGTCCCTTTGCCAGCAAATCCTCTGGCTCTGAACAGATGCGGTCAGAAACTGTATGAGACCAAGTCCTGGCAGGAGCTACAAATCAAGATACTACCATTAAATAAGAAGCAAATACCAATCCTGCTTAAAGTGATATAAACCTTATCACAGGTTTCAGTGAAAACACAATTCTGCCTGCTCTTTTGGGGTTTGTTTCTTAGAAACTTCTTATTCAATGCTTGGAGAAGAGACCTGGCCATGACCTGGCTTGGGAAGTGACCAACGTTTCTGTGGCTGCAACTCAAGAGACATTTTGGAAAACTTTGGTCTGACAGAGTGCTTCACTCAAATTTGTTCTTTACAAACATTATAATGTATGGAGAACATTACCCCGGTGGCTCAAGATGACCTGTGGTCTGCAAGACTAGCGCTGTTATAACTGCAAGCATCATGTATGTAGTTAGAAAGAAAATGCTAAGAACAGGTTAGGTGTGTACACAGGTTTCCATAGTCTCTAGGGAATTTTGACATACAATATAAACAATTACAATGAGTAAAAGAGTAATCTGGATCCTCCTACATCACCCTATAAACATTTTTGCTCATATGTGTAACATCTTGGATAACAGCAGAAGTGTTTACTGGAATGAGGAATTACTTCTGTAGTTTGGGATTGTGTCTAACATAATTAAATATGAAGTCCCTGGAAAAAGCCATCTGATAACTCAACTGGAATATTATTACCTATTATTGATCCAAGAATGGAGCTGAAATTTGGAAATTTGAGATATTTCAGTTAGAATGGAAAATCTTTGAACATCCACAGCTACAATTCCAGATTTCAAAATAAGTTTCAAATACTCCCTTTATCTTTCCTCAGAAGAAACAGTTACAGTACTATTATGCCCTGTGCCCTTTGAAATCCAACAATTTATCAACAAAAAATACAAAACAAAACACCAATCATCTACAAATCTCCACCTGAATCACTCTATTAAAGCTTTTAATGCCCGACTACATCTGGCATTTGTATGAAGATATTAATCATAACAAAATACCAGGTCATTCGTTCATTTTCAGAGCTACCCAGACTTCTTTCTAAATTCCAGAAATACATTTTGAAAACAGTTCATGGTTTGGATGCCTCTCCAGAGAGCACCTTTATCTGAAACCAATTAGACAACTCAGGTATGGAACTTCGAGTTGTATTAGATACTACAGCCTAGTGACTCCGGCTGAACTAGTCCCATATAGAGCAAAGATCATATTATATATCCAGAGTTTTGTCCTCAGCCTTGGTATTTAACTGGCTTAGGCAGTGCTAATGGTATCTCAAAACTTAACTTTCTGAGTTCCGTTGCTGTCTGTTCACCATGCTGGGAGAGGGCTGCATGCTCCTAACACTTAGCTCTGCCTCTCTCTGTATTACTGGGAGTTCTTGTTCTAGTAACCCTTTTTCTTTCCACAGGACCTACTGACCTGCTCCCTTCCATATTTGCAGCACAGATCCTTTCCCTTGTTTTCACAAACAATGTATTATTCATGGAAACCTTCACACATGCCACAAGCTGGATTGGATCAGATATTAAAAGACAAAGTCATGCAAAAATAGTTCCTAGCTTCCATCATACTCATTAAGAGCAATTTCTTTTAACTTCTCCATGGAATTATTAAAACTCAAGTGGCAAATTCTACAGTCTCCTGGATCTCCCTTTCCTAATTGTGCTCTGGAAGTCCAAATGCAACTGAGCAACAACATCTAGACATCCATTCTGGAAAGAGAAAAGATGGGAAGTTCTCAAGCTGCAAGATGCTGAATCAGACCTAACCAGATGGTCTCCCTCTTCACTTGCTGGTATTTAGCTATGTTGGAATTGATGACAGACCCCAGGCCTCATACCCTCTCCCTGCATTACCTGGCACAAAGGTTTTCACAGAGTATATTCTGCAGCATTGCTTGACTTGGGTGACTCTGTTCAGCAATTCAACTAAGATAGAAATGAGAATCTAATATATTAAGTCAGTTCTGGATTGTTTGGACTTCAATGATTTGACCTCCCTACACTGGAAATCCCCTCATTATCAAAAAAGTTCAATAAACATTCCATTCAAGTTCTTTTAGTTCATTAACCCTTTTACATAGCTGGTCTCTGTTGAGAAAGCTCAGATCTCAAAGCTTTCCTAGTCTCCTGTGTTCCACTGAGCTTCTTTCCAATAGGAGGAGCACAGAACTGTCCCTGACATTTCACACTGCCGCATTACAGATGGTTTGCCATTCACCCAGACACAATACACTTTGGTCCTTTCTGGGAAAACTTTACAAGAGGGAATGGCCTCAAGCTCCACCAGGGCAGGTTCAGGCTGCACATCAGAAAAAAAAAATTCACAGAAAGAGTCATTGGACACTGGAACAAGCTGCCCAGGGAGGGGGTTGAGTCACCATCCCTGGAGGTGTTTAAAAGATGGGTGGATGAGGTGCTGAGGGGCAGGTTTTGGTGGCTGATAGGAATGGTTGGACTCAATGATCCTGTGGTCTTTTCCAGCCTAGTGACTCTACGATTAGTCTACTACTTCTCATGAAACCTCCAAGATTAGTCATAATACTTTCTGGAAATTTTTGAGCTTGTCAAGTGTCTCCTGATTATCATTTCTTCTTTGTGATCTAAATAAGCTGGTAGACTCCAGGGTCTTAAACATTTGAATGGATCAAGACAGGAAATAGTTGATAGAGCCAAGTATCTTCATTGCACGTCCTCCCTATTTGCAAAGATCATATAAAGTTGTATATTCCTGCACACAGCAGGAATCAAAAGAGTAGTCATCTGTTTGTAACTCCAGCCTCTTCCTAGGTGGTATTCACTCCTAAGGACTCCTTCCTTCACAGCTTTCCCTTCCTGCCTACCAGAGCTCTTATGACTACATCATCTCCTTTCTGCCACTTCTCATCCTTATTTCCTCACTTTCACCTTTAAATAATAATATTCTGCTACCAGTATTTGCATTCCACGCACACTTTGCAGACCTGTGTTTAGATGGGAGGCTTCTAATCTTCTCCTCCTAGTTAGTGTTACAGGGGAGAATCCCTGCTGAGAGCCACCTGGCACACAATTTAGGGTCCACCTATACCAACTTTCAAGCATGCTCATGGTCACTTGTCATGGTTCAGCCAACTGCAAGTATGCTGGTAAGCCACCTTAAGTCAATTACATTCCTCACCCAAGAGGATGAAGTTCTGTCTTTGAGTCTGCTCTTCTTCTGGAAGGAACAGTAGCACTGGTTAAACCAACCGGAACGCTAGTTTTTGCCACTGCAGCACTAGCACACAGGGGTCAACCGAAGCATAGAGACTATTTTTTTATGGTTTAAACTAATGATTGAAGACTTCAATCTCAAAGCAGCTACTCAAAGCAGGTGTTTAAGCTATGGCAACCTCATTACAACAATAAGATAAAACATGTTAACTCCTATGTCTTTCGCTCCCAAGAGTTTAACCAAAGGCATTGCATACTTTGCATTTCTGACACTCTACACCCATGGACACTGTTGGGTTCATTGCTCCTATGACAGTCAACAACTTGATGAAGTTTACTTGGCTTAACAAGTGTCTGAGAACTGAGTCTTTCATGAACCGTACTGTCAGGTCCCCGAGGAGGAAAAAGAATACAGTACTCCTCCCTCTGCTGTTTAGACTGAACATCATGTCCCCACATCTGGCCAGCAGCATCTCAGCACTGCATAGCTGTCTGCACTAGGCACTGCTTCACTCAATGGGAAAACTAATAAAGGAGAATAAAAATAAAACATTTTTTTAAGTGTTTGAGAAAGTGAGCATCTCTTTAGCTGTCAGTTCAATTAGGAATTAATTTGTTGATGTTTCCACAACTACAGCTTTCCAAAGCCCACACAAGAACACATTACATGGCGGGGAGGAGTTTTGGTTTGTTTTTTCAGATTATTTACAGTAGAGCTCAACAACTGGGAAACATGGATTGTATAAGAACTACTGCAAAATCACAACCTTTAACATGTTATTCTATAGAACATCTACCATGATTATTTTCCAGCTGAAACCTGTCCAGGTTTTCTTCTACCCAGTGCTCCGTGTTTAGTCCAGGAACATTCATGATGAAAATCTAGACGGCGTTACATTCCCTGAACTATTAGATGTACACGATGATATTTGATTTTATATTGCCTTTGGTTGAGTTCACAGAATTTATATTATCTGAATTATGGTTAGCATCTGCTGTCAAATGAGTAAACATTAAATCAAACTTAAGACTTCATTACAGAGATGAAAGTCTGTTTTCCTACAGACCTGGTGTACCACGTGATGCAATCAAACACATTACTATCTGTCAAGCATCCAAAAGTGAGCTCAATGACTCATAAAAACAATAAATAAGACACGGTCTCTGCCCCTGAAATACCATACATTGTAAAATTAAAACAAGACCCCCAGAAAGACTGAATCCTGGGGATCCAAATTAGTCCTTCAATGGAAAGGAAGGATGTGGGTTACACAATACAATCAAGCACCAGGGCACTCCTGCAAGGGAGTAAGAGCATCACTTAAACTGCCTCCAGCTGCATTAGGCTCATAGTCCCTGTGCAGGTTTTCTCCCCACAGAAAACACGAGTTACCTTATTCAGCAATTATGTCCCGATGTTTTCACATTATCCATATTTCTTTGGGCAGGAGATTCCAGTTTCCCCCCCACCAGTGTGTCTACTTCCCTGCATTTAGTGTAATACCCTACCAAATCTGTGAGGCTGTCACAGGACATTCCTGCTTTAACTGGGTCCTTGCTAGGACTGTCAGATAGCAATCAACTGGTATTTCCAGCAATCAGCACTAATCTCTCTTCTGATTACCAGTTGTTCATGTATAAATAACTCAATACAGTTGAACCTTGAATGCTTACAAGCAAAAAAACCAAAAATCACAGTTCTGTGCAGCAATAACCAAAACAATCATAACAGTAGAGTGTGCTCAGCAGGTATCCCTACGATTTACAATAGAGTCAAATAAAATTACACCTCATGGAGAAAGGAGAAGAATCTTACCTTGTCTCACCATGCCTGGGCTGTGTGACAGACGGCAGCTGCCACTGCTGCATTTTGCAGAGGGCAGGGTGTACTTCAAAAATACATTTAACCATTCAAACATAACTGTAAACATACATTACTGAACATACATGAAAAGAAAGATATGAGATAATGACAGAGGTTTCCATTATACTCACTACTTACACTTTGCCATTAGGGACTAAGCCTTTTAAATTTCAGATATTGATGCATTTGATTTTTATTGGGAAGGTTTAATGCTTCTGCATTCACTTAATTCAGACTTGCTAAAACTAATATGTATAGGTATTTGGACAACAGCAGGCACAAAGATCCAAACCTCTCCTTTGGTTACAGTTGCCAAGGAGTACAGTGACACTGAGAACTGACCCTGGGGAAAAAAGAGATTTTATTTCTCCTCCATCCCAACTACACTAGAAAGACACTGAAAAAAACCCCATATTTAGCCCCATGCACCGAACTGGCAGACCTGATTTGGCTTAGGTTTAAAAATTAAGAAAAAAAATCTAACTAGGATGGAAAATTTCAGCCCAAGGAGTTAATATTTGGAAATATCTTAAGCATCAAAAGACATCTTCTAGAGATATGTGCCAGGCAACTTAATCATAGGCAACTGAGCCAGGTGTGCCTACAACAAAATTGCTATTCCTTTGTGATTCCACAGCCAAAGAGTTACCATAAGTTGCCTACAGACACAAATCTTCCAAAATACTGTTTTCAGTATTAGGAGCAACTTATCACAAACACAACATTATATAACGTCATTTTTCAAGTAAGAAGTGTCCACCAAGCTTAAATCAAATACATGCATTTCGTTAGCAGCAATAAGACTTCATAAAACTTCAGAGGCGTTAATGGGTTTCCTTTCCAGACACTAACCAAACAGATTTTCCTGCATGGATATAGAAAGCCTCTGCATCTCAAAGTACCAAATCAATACCTCAATGCTATTAAACAAGAATAAGAAATAAACCTGGTCAGGAGACACTGAAATCTGGAATAATAAAACATTATTTTAGTATATCCCTAGAAACAAAACTTTAACTCAGCCTATTGCAGTAGATATCTTGCCAGAAGTAAAATGCAAAAGGAAAAGAAACTACACGAAAGGTATTTAGCATCTTTTCTTTCAGATGCAACAATCATGAGGCCAACCTAATTTTTCCCAATTGACACATCTTTCCATTAGCAGTCCTCAAAACTTCTGCAGGATCGGGCCCTGCGTGTTCTCTGCTGCTGGCTGTACTCTGTACGCTTTTGATTTAAAGTACTTGTACTGCAGGGTGAGGCTCAGGGGGCCAAATAGATGAGACAGTGCTGGTGGCATCATAAAAGTAGTCACATAAAATGTAACAAATACAAATACTCCTTTATGTTAAAACACAAGTGAACTACATTTATTGGCCCTTAAAAGGACAACGTTTAAACCCTCCAAAGGCCACTGAATCATGCTCCCTCTTGGATACTTTCTGCGGAACCTAATCCTTTTACTG
The DNA here is from genome assembly GCA_033558105.1 of Coccyzus lansbergi. Taxonomy (NCBI): domain Eukaryota; kingdom Metazoa; phylum Chordata; class Aves; order Cuculiformes; family Coccyzidae; genus Coccyzus; species Coccyzus lansbergi. The sequence continues at coordinate 765,314 of JAUMJK010000230.1, forward strand.
TATTGAAAGCATTAAGAAGTAAAGCTCTTTGCAGTTTACCATAGGTTTGCACTCAAGTTAGTGTGGCTTAGGGCTGAGGCCTATACTCACTCATGAAAAAGCAAACATAGAGTGGACTGTAGCTGCTCTGATACCCGATTGACTAAGCATTAGCAAGCATCTGGGGAGACACAGCGAGGACTTGTCACCTCACAAGGAACTGGCAGCATGGGAGGGGTTGCAGAAAGGCTTTCCCTGCCTTCCCAAATCCAGCTCCACTTTGAGTGTTCTCATCTGCCAGAGCTCAGTACAGAAGGCAACAAATGCTCTGCACTGGCAATAAACATATCTTCAGCCAAGAGATAAACCCACGCAATAAGTAGTGTGCAAAGATTTCAAATATAAAGATACATATACATATGTATGAAAAAAGTCTTTGAGTCCACTATTTGAGAGTGTGCATGATTTATTACCATCAAACGAGGTGTAAAAAAGCACAGATCTTGGTTGGCTAAAGTTGAGAGCAACACTAAGTGCCCATAGACTCTGCCTGCCTGGAGAAATCAGTTCCTGCTGTAAAATAACAGACTTTAGCACATTCTGTAGAATGACATCATCCAAAGAGGCCTGCCAAAATTGTTACTTCTACATTTATTCAATAAGATGATTTCCTTTTACTGCTCTTTAATTTTTTTTTTTTTTCAGTTAGTCCATCGTTCAAAAATACAAAAGTTCTAAGTATTTCCAGGCCTACAGATTAGCAGATTTTAACACAAGCAAGTGACTCTACCTTTTGAAAATGTTGCATATATCTATAGAATTTTGCCTGGCTTTTTTTAGTAGATTTACATTTGCAACTCTGTTGAGCTGAAATAATACAAGTTGATGTGATTACTGTACCAAAATGACTGGTTTTCCTTTTGAAAGGAGATTGAAGAATATTCCATTTTATGTGAGCAGTTGAAGTATGCTTACCCATTCAGTGAATTGTAGGTAACCCACTAGAAATTAGTGAATGTAATAAGATAAATCAATCCAACAAGAAAGCTTTCCTGTTCTCCCGGAAGCTGTTAAAAGCTCACTGGATGACAACTGCAAGCAATGCATTCCACCCTTCCAAACAAACAAAGAAGTTGATAATTTACTTACAGAAATTGTGATTCTCTCTCTGAAATACTTGAGATGAGCTCTTCACTTTTCACTCCTGATGAGGGTTTTGCATCTTACCTTTGTAAGGCCACAGTTGAAGAACTCAGAAGGTGTTTTTCTCCAGCTCATATTATTTTCAGGTGTCACCGCATCCTCCAGCAGTAAGTTGTATAAAGGCAACATGCAGTTTCTCACTGCAGAGTTCTGATTTCATGACTAAGTTCGAACCTAAATAAGATAATTTGGTATCAGTTAATGCTGTGAAGGCTGGGCTGCTTTTTGGAAATCTCAGAGGTGAGAAAAAAAGAAACCTCAAAATTTCAGGGTGGTCAAACTAGGGGGTAGGTAAAGAATTATATATGCAATTCAATGCTATTTCCTTGACTTACAGGAAAATAAGTTCCTCTTTTGTATTTCTTGTTTTTAAGTGAATGAATAGAACTCCTACCAAAATTCAGATTTTTCAGATGGGGCTGAAGTAGTCATAGTCATAAATTTGAAGCACTTTGTATGGTACAGGAAATAGAACAACTTCAGAGAATAATCTAGTGTTATGAAAGGGAGAGAGGAGATGGTCCAACGCAATGCTCGAATGTTTTCATCCAATGCTGCAATGTCTTAAACACCACCAAATCTGCAACAGGACTAATTTATGTCTATAATAGGCCCTATTTATCTCATGTATATTTGCATAAGGTCTTTTAAAGACTGATCTTTGGAGGAAACAATATTCTTCAGTTATTTATCTCAGTGCTTCCACATTGATTATTTATTATAGATTGATTACATGAGGAAAAATTAGAGCAGATAACAAATGCAACTACTTTGATTTACTCATATTTCATGTTCTCCAAGAACACACATAACAGTGGTCATGGAAAAATTTAACCTTTTTAATATTTCTATTTATTTATTTAATGTCAAAGAGTCCAGACAACAGTAAATTAAGAACCCCAAATTTGTACTGAATTAATTTGCCATCTATGACTACTTTAATGTCAACCTTGGAAACTTCCACAGTTACTTTGGGTTATCAGCAGTTGAAGGAGAGTCAGGTTTTAATAGACTAATTTCATAATTTGCAGCTCTTTCTTCTGAGCATCATCCAGCTACAATTGACATTCAAGATGCTTTCTATTGTCTGTCTTGAGATGACTGATAAAAGGCTGGTACCGTGAAACTGGCATTCTGTTTTCTTGTGACAAGAAAAAAAAGGCATGAAATGTCATAATATGCAAACATAGTGATCCCAGTAGGGCTCAGTGAAGTGAATGGAGTCTCACGTAGGCATAAAACAAACTCATATTTGTTCTTTTAGCTTAGCAATTCCAGGTACCAGAGCATCAACTTAGATTAAGTATGTTTATAACATGGAAGGTATTTTAAATACACAGAGAAAAACCCACATGGGCCTGTCGCACAAAGAATGGGAGATTTGATTCAATTCTGTATATGATATAATATTTAGGAGAATTACAATTACCTTCGAGGTTAAAACAACGTCCTTGCATTTACAATGGCTTTACTTGCAGATTGTAGTCCTCTATCTTGACAAGGCATCACTGCAAGGTAAGATTAAAGACAAACTTTATAAAACACAATTTTGCGGCATTAACTGTAGAAAAAGAGAGGAACTTTTCTCTTCAATACTTGTCAGGGCTCCTGTAAGAACTTCAGTGCTAAATGCTCAGGTTACACATAATCCTCCAGCTGCAAGGCGACAATTAGCACCAAAACCTGTAGAAAAGCTTTCAGCTCTCAACAGGTGCCTCGCCATTGTGTGTAGATTTAAATCAAAATCCTGCAGAGTGAATGTCCCAACTCCTGCCACCGCTCCCCTTTGAAGCAGCTCTCATTACAGCCCCTATCAGAGCAACTCCACTCTCATGTTCTCCAAAAAGACCAAGTGTGACTTTCACTCTTTTGTTTGAGTGCTTTTTTCCATTATCTTCCTTCATCTGACTGAGAGATCTGAAGGCAGGAAGTGGAATTCATTTGTTGTGTATTATGTGTTCTCTACTTCTCTCCTGACTGGTGAAAGCAGGAGCAAATCCTTTCAGACCCACGTAATTACATGGACAAAAATCAGAAAGTCTTTCCCTCTCTCTAGGCAGTTTCAGAAATGACAGTCCAGTAAAACCTCAGAAGTTCATCAGTCTGTAACATTAACATTGTCATTGCATTAATGTGTGAATTATACACTTGAATTACTCTGTAATATCATGCTTTATAGAATTTCCTTTCCAGTCAAAAACCATAACCACTCTTTTGATTAAAAATTGTTTCTGTCCTTTAGAACACCTTCACAAGGCTGGACTGGCAGAGTGCTTAGCACTCTGACTTCAACACTAAGTACAAACACCATTAGAACACTTCTCAGAAAATTCCCCCTTTTTCCAGCATAGAGGCACACTCTACCGAGAAGGAATATTTATGAGAAAGAATTCCCTCCTTAGTAGCCAGTCAAGCTTTTCTGATCCAGTAACAAATACTTTTTGGCAAAATAAGCAATTTAGAACCCTGCAAAGCTCAAGGGAGGCTACTTGACTAGAGAATTAATCACTTATAACAAAGAAAATTGTTATGAGAGATATCAAAAGAGATAGTAAAACACAATGACATTTAAAACAATAAAAAACCCTGACGTTTGATTGGACTTGTTTCCATAAGGAAACAAGATTGATAATACAAACCAGATATTTCTTTGGTGCAATTCAGTTTATAAAGTTAAGTTTCCACAACAAAAACCAGCAAGTACATTAATCATGCATAATTTCCAGTTTTGCTTTCTGCTCTCCATCACGCAGATCCTTTTGCCGTTAGCTTTCTGAGCTATGCTCATGACTGCTCCTCCCAAGCTTTTGGTGCTTTCTGGTTTCTTTGTACCTCTGGTGGACAGATCCCTGGCAATCGGTCCCCAGGGAACTCAGCTCTCAAGACTGACATCTGCTAAACTCTAATTTATATCTATGCAAACCCCCATGCTGCAGGATCCCTGAGAGTGAACAGTAGCCATGTTGCTGGTACAACAGAACTCAGCTCTGGATTCTACCCTAACCCAACTATCAAGTGGTACAGGGGATTTGGATCACTGGGTTATACAGCTCTAGAGTTACCAGCATGCAATCCTTCCTGAAGAAGAGACATGCAACCTGCTTACTACAATTTTTTTTTTTTTGAAGTATTTCAACTTAGGAGAGTCTCAGTTGGAGACTCAATCTACTGGACTCTAAAACAACCTAACAGTGTGGCAGTTATTGGAAAGAATGGTATCCTAGGTAGTGTGCTTGCACTTCCTAAGCCATTAATATTAGTTATTATTTTTCCTCATCAATTTAAATTTAGCAATAATTAATTCCTAATTGCACACACACATGTCCCTGCCTTGGACCTGAAGCCTCCAGTGAAGGCAGGAATGGTCACGTAAATATCATACCTTCCACATGCAACTGAAGCTGTAGCTGTTCTGCACCTCTTATAGCAACCATCATCTCATGGTCTTAATATGGAAATAACACCCACTTATGCTGCAATTTCCTGCCATTCCTTTAGCACTGTTATCAGAAATAATTAGTCTCCTGTATGGGAACAGGTAGCTAAAATAATAGGAATTTTCAAAACCAGTACACCATGGACACATCTTACCCAAAGCAAAAAAGACAGAGGGGTCTGCTTGGAAGAAGGGACAGCTTTGGTGAAGCAGATTTTGAAAAGAGGAGTGGTTGAGACAAATCAGTCTGAGAATATTAAAACAGAAGACAAGAACAGAGAAGAAAATCAACATTGTTGACAGTTTGCCATTGGCAGGAATAAGCTTCTGTGCTGAAAGTATATTCCTATAAATGCAGCAAATCTACTTTTGGCAGCTCTGTTTTGTAGAATTCATAAGACACAGTTCAACTAAGTAGCAAAATTAAACTTTTTCTTATTAAACATCAAAGCAAAAATTCAATGTCTCAAGTTTCCATAGAACCAAATTGACTCAAACAAAAATGGCATAGAAACTTCAGTGTAAATAGCAGATCCTCTTTAATTGCCTTAGCGCAACCAGTATCACTTTCAAGAGGAAAGGCTCAAGTCTCTCCTTCTGAAAACAGGTAGAATTGTTATGGACTTTTATAATTTGCTTCCTCCACATTGTTTTAAAGCCTGTAACTTCATTGAAACTGATCTCCTCCACAAACACCCTTTGGTTTCCATAAAGCTGCAAATTGGTACTGAAAAGAAAATCTTCACCTAAACGTTTCCAAGCGGCATTCCCTGCGAGAGGTTTAGTGAATAACTTGATGTGGTTGCAGGTTGACACAAAAAGCTTGCCCTGCCCACTTACTTCCTCAGGCAGGTAATCAGCAGAACACACACAAAGCCAAAGAGACAGGATTTGGACTCCCAACCACCCTAGATTTCATGCCAATTACCAGGATTAGTGGACAACTTGAAGTCACCACTGCATTATACGCTTTGTTAGAAAATATTCATTGTTTTTAGATATCTGCACTGACTGCAGCAAACATCCTACACAGGAAGATGAATTTCACTATTCTGAGTTATGTTACCAACAGCTTAGGTTTCACTATGAGTCTGAAGCACAAGCCAAGGTTTAATTGTCCTAGTTTTTCAGCAACTGTAACAAAAAGACAGGTCTCTGATCCAAATTGCTTCCAATCTAAAGAAGACTGCAGATAGCAAGCAAACACTGAACAAGTGTTGATTACCATAAACAGAAGTAATCTCAGGAAGCCAGAAGCATATTGTTGTTGACTTGCTACGCAAGTGGAAGAAGAAAGTTAGATTTATTTTGGGCTGCTTCTAAGGAGCCTCTCCAAAACACTAAGAGAACAAAAGGGAGAACATAAAGGCACTTGATCAGGAAATGCATTGAACATGTGACAGAGTTATCATCACAGCACTGATAGAAAGGAAAAGCAGTAAGGAAAAGACATTAGAAGTAAAGAAATCAGAAAGAAAAATGAAGAAATCATGTAGCAATTATATAGGGAAATAAGCAGACAAAGGAGAAAAGGAATCTTAAGGAATGAACTGAAAGTAGTGCAAGAATTGCTGGACTTCAGAGGTGCAACAGTTCTGCAGGTTCACAGAACTTCAGCTGTTTTGCTGAGGAGAGAGTAGAAGTGATGGATGCAGCCCAGTGTGGGATAATCCTAAAGTCAGGGAACATATGCTTTGAGTTTAATCCAACTGCAGAGTTCTGGCAAGCATGCTGCATTTATAGAGGCAAATACATCAACTTCAATTTTTTAGCAGCTGTGCTGCCCTTTAGTTTCTTGTACCCTGAAAAACTCACTTGTACCCCTTTTGCTTACACCTAAAAAGCAGATGACTGAGAAGAGCCCACCCTTTATACCAGAACCCAAGTAACAGCTCTTGCACTCTGGAATTTTCTTTGAGACATACAGTTACTTTCCACTTGTTCTGCCCATTTTCTTCTTAATATAACCCACATTCAAGTGTCTTCCTAGGAAGGCTGAGCCACACCAGCAGGAACCAAGAATCTAGTTCAGCTGGCAAGCTTCTCCCTAGGAATCCCAGCTTATCACAGATCCAGAAAGCCTCCTCTCTTTCATGATTCAAGATTCTCCCAGACCCACCAGCTCCGTTAGCTCTGCTTTAATACCTCCATGCATTTCAGCTCTAACCCTATTAAGTGTATCAGAGCCAACTGCCATCAGCAACAATAAAAGACCACTACTAATTGCACTTTTCCTTCCTCCCCTCAGCTGAGAATTTTACCCACACACCTTGAGGTCACTGCTCTGCAGCAAAGCCTAACTGCCAGACCTCTTCACAGAGTTCAGCAGGAAGCAATACCTACACCTCTCCCCAAACCCAATCAAGCCTTCCCACCAATTAAGCTTATTGACACCAGATTTTATAAATTCCTTTACAATGTCAGCAACACACTTTCTTAAAGCAAACAAACCCCTTAACATGGGAGCATGGCACAAGGTCCCTAAAGGTAAAGAAGTGATGGCAGTTGGTTCTGGCACGACAGCTCAGTCCCCTTGAAGCCAAAGAGGGACCAAAGGATGTTGCAAAAATGCTATAAAAAGGAGGAAGCATTAATGTTCCACCTGTTGTTGTTTTCTTCCCCTGGTAGTTGAGGGAGAGGAAGAGCTACCTGAAAGTGATGGGTGCAGAAGTAGGAACCTGCATTTTAGGGTCATTGAGGGCTGGAGACAGGCATTTGCCTGGGGTAGCAAATGCATAGGAGGGTGCACACTGCTACCCTCTTGGTCCTTTGGTCCAGGGCCTCCCTGGTTGCTGGCACCTCAGCCCTGCCAGCAGCTGCAGATGGTGGGGAGGAACATCCCACAGGGAATGGGAAGGAAAAATCCCATTTAAAAGATGGTTTAGAATAGGATCCTGGGTTCTCCCACTGCCTCCCACACACACAAAGGAACTGTGAGGCAAAGCTGCCTGCTTCCTGCACCTCAGGTTTCCATTTTACAGACGCCACTAGTAACACCTCACAGCTGCAAGAGGCTTCTGTAAGGATGAATTGGCTGGTGGTAGTTCTGGTTATGGAGATGTTTCCCAAGGTCAGCCTCTTGTGCAAATGCAGTTAATGTCTAGATCACACAGGATGAAACTGCTGTACATGCACTGCAGGTACCTGCAAATCATACCTGCAGAAAGATATTACCTGCAGGCCTGGTTTTATGTTGGTTTGTTTGTTTCTACCATTGTTGAACCTACACAAACTCCACTGACATGAACAGGCACAGAAGCTCAGTGCCCCTGAATGCCAGAGCACATGGAAATCTCAGCCAGCTCCTGATCAGTTAAAAAGCAGATGTCCCCTGGCTCACTGATATAAGAGATGCCTTTGTAGCACAGATCAATCTTGCATCTGAGGCACACCTTGCAAATGCACCATATCTCTGCCCACCTCCGGCACATGGAGGAAATTCATCTGGCGGAGAGAGTCGGAAATGGTCTTTGTGCAGCACGTCAAGCAGGCTTCCAGTATTGCTTCACCGAGACATAAATTTCAGTCTTGTTTGTTCAGAAATGACTACTGCCTGGTGTTGCCAAGAAAACCTGGTGTTGCTCTCTGAAACATACAAGCTCTAATTATTTATTAAGATTTTTTTGGCTCCTCTTAAGATCTGTATTTTGTTTTCATCTATCAGGCTGAGAACTGGTTGGTGGTTTACTGAACTAGACTATGACCCCTGATTCACTTTTCCACCAATTCTCTTCATATCTCTTAATTATCTTGATATAGACAGACTGCTGCACAGTAATTAATGTTACTGTGAACTTAGACAGTGTAAATCCTAAAATGATTAGATTTCTAGACAGCTGAAAGAACCAGTACCTGCAAATATGATGGTACATAGTGGCCTGAGCACAGAACTTCAAACTGTAAACCGCTGACTTCAAAACCTGGGTCCACCTTGCTGTTCCCCCTCTGTCCTTCCCTTTGCAGAAAATCCTTCTCTTTATTTACCTGCCTCCCAAGTCAAGGAAATCTTGAATGTGATCACAGTGCTAACACTGTAATTAATAGAGAAGACTTCCCCTGCTCATCTCAATCTATCCAACAATAGACGCCTATCGCTTTGAAAAGACCAATCAAGATTTAAAAATCAATCATTTCGTCCAGAATACTTATAAAACAGAATTTTTTGAAAATGGAAATGGTGCCTGCTGTAGAAAGACAGGCCAACCCATTTTGTTCTGAAAATTTAAATGGAAAGCTTTTAGGACTTCCTTTTTTATGATTCTTTTATAATATAAATCTTTCAAAATCTCTTATAAATGTAGAGGTGAAATAGTTTTCTTGGTGCTGGTCAATTAAGACATCATTTGTGATGCCCATGAGGGGAAAACTTGGGATTTACTGCTTTAAGACACAAAGTGTCATGGAGCATTAAGAAGAATCCTGCACAGCTGCCTGGCCTTGGGCTCTGTGGAGCACCCTGTCCCACAGCACAACAAGGCAACAGCCCCAATTATACCTTGTGCTAGTACCTTGAAAATAAATCCCACAGGATTCTGGCCCACAGAGGGTGGGAAGGTGGTTGCTGAGGTGACCGATTAATCTCTAGTTATTGTATATTGAAACAATAATTTAAGCAATAGAGGAGAAAGACAAAGATAATTGCCAGAACAAGTCAGGATTAATGTTTTCTGTCAAGTGCACAGATAGGTCACATATAGACAAGTACAAACCTGAAGCTCTCACACAACCTTCTGGGTGAACTCCAACAAGCATCTACAGAAAACAGAAAATAGTCCATCATGTTCCCACAGTGAAAGTGAAATTGTCAGTTTTGTCAGTTTTACATCATTAGGATTTATTTTCTCTGTGTTGTGAGACCTGAGATGCAGGCTGTAAGACAACAAATATTCCACAACAGGAAAATGAAACATTCCATAATATCCTATTCCAAGAGAAAGGTATTTCAATATTCAGGCTTAATTCTTACTTTAAAAATAATATAGAGATAATTTGGTTATTTTATAAACACCCATGTTGGAGTCAGGCTAAAAATGTTGATTTTTTTGTTCTTCAGAGTTTCAGCTTCAAGCAAACAACTAAAAAAAGCTTGTCATGAGTGGCAGCCTTTCTTACAAAGCTTAACTTAGAGTTGGATCTCATCCATTATTTTCCACGAGATGAGATCCCTAAATCCCACTATCACATCATGCAGAGTTACTGATATAATGTAAAACCAAATTTTCCCATCCATAAAGACATCAACACCCAGCTCTGCCCAGACATGGATCCTCTCTGTCAAGGAGTATTAAAAGACACAGGAGCATAGCTTGATACTCAGGTAGATACAAGGAATGAAATTGTAAAATGTTTTAAGTTCATACTAGAAAAATGACAGCAAACAGGGCTGGAAGGTACAGACTGATTCACTGAGAAATTATCAGCTGATCTTTAATATTTTCATGAACATTACAGAAGGAGCTGTCTGCAGAGTTAGTCAGGATGATACCTCACTGTAAGAACCTGTGTTGTTATTTCATGTTGATACTGAGTAGCAGATGAGCAAGTCTGCAGAACCAGAACTTCTAAGAAAACTGGTCTCTCAGCTACCCCTCTGATATATGGCAGTGATTTCTGACAACTGAAAACCAGCCATCACCATGCCAGCTGTCTGAGAAGGAAAAAAAACACTTGCGATTCAAGCAAGTAATTAATGAGATGAAGAATATTTTTAATTTTATAAGTGGAATACCTGCACCAAGAGTAGGTAAGAGTAGAGATAATAGTCAAATGTTGTCTGATTTTTAGAAAGTATTCAAGAGTTCTAAGGTTTCATGTTTAAAGTGGTAATTACATTGACTGGTTTACAATGTATATCTAGTATGTGGTGATTAATGATCCACTGCAGAGAGAAACAGTTACATAAGTGCCAGGTCTCGAGGAAAAAAATGAGGTACAGAATTGATAATTTGCCAGTTCTTCAGGGTTCAAGCTCTAGGTGAAATGGGAATGTGAATATGTTACAATATAAATTTTCCAGTGCTGTATATGAAATTACTTTAGTGGTCACAGAACAATTTCTGATGCACAAGCCCCTGCTGTACAAAACTGTACTGTTGGCTCTGAATGTCCTTTTTGCTAACAGTCTTGGCAGAGAAAGCGAGAGTTCACAGATAAGAAGGGACTCTTATCTCCAGAGGTGGTCCTCAGGTCAGAGTTGAGGAATGTTGGCTGGATAGCATGGTGAGCATGTGCTGCCGCTGTTGCCTAGAGTATGTTTGTCTGTTTCTCCATGAGCACTCAGTGCTCCGTGACATAATCAGGACTGAGAATGGCTTATACAAAAAGAACCAAATAGTTCATCAATGACAGCAACATCAAGAACTACATCACTAAGAAATACAACATTTTTGAACCTCAAGAGAAGAATTAAAAAGGAAATAAATCCTCAGACATCGTTTTTTAATTACCAGAGATTAGGAGAAAATATTTTCTTTGGGGGAGTTCTTCTGAAACCAGCCATTTTCATATTCCTTGTGCCTCTTTCCCAGTACTGGAGGTAGAGTGCCAGCCTGGATGAACAAAGACAATCCATTGTCAAACCTCACACGCACCTCTGAGACACTTAACACCTAGAGACCATTCTTCAGTTTCTGTCACAGTTACTGAAGCAGCAGAAAGGAAAGGCAGCCACTAAACAATCACAAACCCCACTTAATCTAGAACAAGCAAACCCAAGTGCTTCTTAATCGAAGGTTGAGCCATTCAGTGCGACCATCTGAGAGCCAGGAAAGTGTCAGGAGCTGGAGGGGTCAGGAGCAGAGACCATATAGGGGAGTTGCCCCCTGCAACAGTGTCTGTGCTTACGGCATAAGGGACACCAGTAGGACATTGCCAAGTCACTAGCAGTGGCAGTATATGAGGAATGAACTGCCCAGCCCTCAGGCCCCAGGGTAAAAAGTAAGAAAAGAATTTTCTTGCCGTTCACATCTGATGCGAGGTCACTAAGAGAAAATATACATAACTGTAGAAATTTGTATGTCTTCAGTTTTAAGTCATCTGTAGAAAATCTAAACTGAAATCTTCATGATTTTTAAGTACTTGGAAATGCTGCTTCTCCCTTTTTCTCCTTCACTGAGCAGAAACTAATACAGCACTGTGTCAATTAAGGTCAGCCTTATCTCAACAGGCTCTGAACTACCAGTTCTCTCTCCCAAATGGGAAACCCAAACCTATTGATACTGGCCGCTCTTTCCACAAAACAGGATGTGAAATGAGGGCTGACAGCCCTGAAAGTAATGAGAAAACTCAGAAGTTTGCTTTTGTAATGGTATTATCAGCTTCAATATCATGACAGATTTTTAATATATTGAATAGTCATGGAATATTACAAGACAATACAAATCAGAGACATAAAAATCAGAATTCAATATTCAAATGTTGTATATATACACAACTTCTATATGTATATACATATAGAAATCTATTGTGTGTGTATCAGGAATTAGTTATATCCACTTGCATATTTGCGAGCTAAGAATTTTCTTTGCTTATTACCCTTTATGCACAAAAATAACAAGCTGTCAAGTCCTCAGAAACTGCCAAAAAAGGATAGTGTTTTAAAACAGCCTTCTTATACAGTCATCAACTTCTCTCAGGGTCCAACTACACAAACAATTACTAAATATGTAGTAGACCTTGATTATTGCTTTTAGAATTTGGTTGCAAAATTAACTTATGCTGAAACAGTTTAGTATACCATACCTACCATTGTCACATGCTACAAAAAGTACTATTATAAAAATTACAGATTTACAGCAATAGTTTGTGATCAAAGGTTTTTAGGTTGCTATTGCAAAAAAAAAAAAAAAAAAAACAACCCCTCTGCTCGGCTGTGGAGGAGCATTACAGCTCTTCTATTGTTCGCAAACACAGCACAGGTCAAAGAAGTAGCGTAACAAATCAATTAATGTCCTACCTGCCTCCTTCACTAATTAGAGACTTAGTCTCTCTCTTTTTCTGCTCTTGATATTTGAAACTTCTCAGAAGGTGAAGATTAAAGTAGCAGCTCTCAAACTCTTCCAGAGGGTTTCCTTTTTAAGCCTCACCTTCCCTGACAAGTATGGATTCTGTTGAGGTGAAAGAGCATTAGGAAATTTTTCCATCTGTGCTGCTTTTATTTATTTTCATTCACTCCTGTATGCACAATCTGTATAAACACTCCTACAAAGGAATCTCCTTATTATCTTTCCTCCAATTCCGGTTCTAAAAATATTCAGATAAACCAGAATATTAAACCTAATTATTCATGTTCCTCCATGTTCCAGGAAATAAGGACAGTACACATGCAATAAATGCCCCATCAGCATCTTTGGTTTCATAATCACCTCTCGGATAGACAACAGCATTCCTTTTTTTTTTCCCTGAGGGAAAAGTATGTGTCTCTGAATTCACACCTGAACTTTTAGATACAAGTTTTCTGCTCTTCCTCCTGGTCATTCTGCTCTGAACAACCAGGACTGCTACACCTTGTCATTGTTATTTGGCTTCTTTTACTTTCCTTACTGTCACAGTTTAGCCCCAACCCGTGTAATTTTGGCAGCTCATTACATAAGATGGCAGACCTAGCAGAATCTTAGATCTCAAAATCTGGACACATATCAAAACTGAACATGAGCTTCAAATCTCACTCATCATCTGAATAAAGCATATACAGCTATTTCTATCCAACTTATTCTCAGACTACCAAGTCTAGCAAACCTTTTGGATGCTTCTCTTTCCTTTTACTCTCCCTCTGTTCCAGGCATGTGAATATATCTCACCACAATCAGCAAACTTTAGACACAGTGTGACATCAGAACCATCAATTTCTTTGCTATCTTGACAAACGCAGACAAGGAATAAAGATAGCGAGCAATAGTGTTGAAGTCTAGACATCAAATAATAAGAATAATATTATCTACTTTCAGATACAGTCCCAGAATTGCCCATCTCCATCTTCACTTATATTCTTGTACCTATTTTATTGACTGGAGGCATGGATACCTGAGGAAAAAAATAAAATACATAAAAATAAAATACACAGTCCTGAGTGCACTTTGCTGCAAAGACTCCTTATACAGCTTGTGCATAATATAGGCAAATTAACAATGTGCAGAAGTGGTTCGGGTAAGTATAGGAAAATAATATTAAGGTAAGAAGAAAAACAAGAGCACTGAATCCGCATCTGATGATGAATAATTCCTGAAAAGATTCTACTTTGTCCTGGAATGTAAAGAATGTACCTAAAATGGCTTTAAGCTTCATAATGAAGGAAGAGGCTTTAGATGTTAATGCAATGGCCAAATGAAAGAGAGGAAGTTCAACAAGCATTACAGAAGAGAAGGAAATAACAGTTAACCTTAGAAGTACGCGAACAATTTATTTGTGCAGTTTTGTCTCTATCACTGCCTTAAAGACAAGCAAGAGTGTTTATGCACTTGATTTAGTTGCTGCATTCAATATACTTTGCTGTTTCAATATACTTTGCATTCTGAAGCAAACAGCCTGCCTTGTGATTTCAGTATTATAGGGACATTAAGGGAGCAAACCGTATAAGAAGAGAGTATTGCAAGGCAGTCTTGCGTGACCCTCTGTGCCCCCTGCATCTTTACCCCCCATACATTATACTCTGCTAACTATAGCACTACTCTTTATAACAAAACAACGTGGTTCCTAGAAGTGTTCTACAATAAAGGCAGGTATATGAAAACAAAACGTATTTGCCAAAATCTAAATTTGCCACACATGTGAGATGTTGTCACACGGATCAGACAACTACTCATCTCTTTCCAGGCTAGAATGTGAAAGGATGGGCACACTCATTTCTCTTGAACACAGCTTTCATGCCAAGAGAATCACCACTCGGTACCAGCTGATTTCATAAGCTGCGTGAAAAGGTTACTTGCCATTGCTTAAATCAAAACTCAGTCATTTTCTTTAATATGTGTTGCCAGCGTTAGAGCACAGGGACCTAATCCAATCTAATTATCAAACGTGCAGGGGTTTTTGTTTCCATTATGCAACTTTTCTGTGTGTAATATAAGAATTTATTCTTTGTTGGTTCATCTCCTTAGATGAGCACGGGGTTTGCATATGGACACACAATCAAATGCAACACAGGTCTGCACCCTGCATATGCACGTATCACACATGACTAAGGGCTTCTCCAAACATGAAATGTGTTCTGGAGTGAGGCGGAGAATGATTACCCCTAAATAAATGCCTGTATGTACAAACCAGAGACAATAAATTAGGAGCACTTTTGCAGGAATTCTGGCTTTGGAAGGGTTAATGCAGAACTTCAGTGTTCTTTGAACACAGCACTTATGAACCAAAGCCACAGAGGCTCAGTGCACTTGCAGCATTTACTGAAGCCAGTGGGAGTCTCGGCTTCTTTCAGGAGTGAGCCATACCCACACAAACTAAGCTAAAATATATTGTTTACATACTGCAAACCTAATAATTCACAGAATCCTTGGCATTGGACTGCATGAGTTTCTTTCAGACACAGCCACTGCTCCAGAGCTTTTCACGTCTTGGTAGCAGTTGACCCTAGAACCATTCTCAGACATCAGTCAGTGTTTTCTTAACCTGCTGGTGCCCTACTGTAAGCACGTTCATCATGCAGCTGCACTCTTAGGCAAAGCCCCTGGGAAGGAACCACTATTATTGCAGAGTTTCACTCTTGGGATTTCAGCCATGTCAGCACAGTGTGCCCTGCCCAGAAGCTCCGCACCCGCCTGCTTGGGGACCACAGCAGATGGGGGTTACAGTCCCCGTCCTACAAATGTGTCCAGCACTTCCCAGAGGAGGACAGAGCTTGCCCTTTCACTAGGCTCCCACGATCACAATTTTTATGCGTTTCTCATGGAGCTAAGCAGATACATACAGGAATATGAATAGCAAACAGACCACAGCAGGGCTAGGATTATTCCTGACAAGTATCAAATGTGCTACCTTATTTTCCTATTTTCTCAGTTCTGACGGTTGGTGGGGGTTTTGCTATGGTTTTATTCATTTCTTCCTAATTTCCAAGTGTCATAGAAGCTAAAAATTGAATAAGCATGTTAAAGTAAGTTAATCACCCTAAAATTTATCTCAGCCTTAAATATCCTATCAGATACAAATTACAATATTAGTTGATTGTTAGTTTTGTTTCAACCAGACCCTTATTCATGGTCACCTCTTGCATTAGAGTCCAAATTTATTTCAAAGTTATCAGCTCCTGGCTGGAATAGCAGTTTTGAGAAACCAGTGGAGAGTTCGTCCATTAAACCAAAGTTATGGAACGGTTAGCAAGGGCTTCTGTTACTCAATAGTGAAGATGAATGATGTAACTCCATCATAAGTTAACAAAAAATGTATCTAGAGGGAAATTCTGACATCACTCTCAAAGGAGCAAGTCTGTTTAGTTATCTTTTTCTATGAGTAACTTTCAGACAGACCTTTAGTTCGAACTTTTCTTAAATCTTTCTCCTGTGACACCTCTAACAGTACAAAATGTTTTAATAGAAAAGAAGTAACTTGAGCAAGATGACTGCATAATTATAAAATATTCTGATTTTCCAAAAGCAGATGGGAAAAGCTTATGTTGAAAGACATTTTTCAGGAAATGTTAGAAACATCTTTTCTATGGATTCTATGTTGAAGGAAACAGAAAATGATATAATGAGAAAGGACAGAATCCAATTATTCTAATATTTTTTTCTGTCAGAAGCCAATTTTAGGCATTCCAGCGAAAGGCACAAAATCAGTTCTGAACCATACAGAGACTCAGTGGAAGAAGTTAAAAACCGGAGCAGGTGTTGGAAAACTGTATCTGCCCTTTTTTTTCTGTTTGTTATCCAAAAATGCAAATTGCTTTTTACCAGAAACCTTCCAGCTACATTTCAGCTTGAGAAAATTTAGCTGAGAGAGAAAGCCATAAATGCCAGCGTATAGAAGTCTGGATTTTATAATCACATGTCTCTCAACATCCCCCTGCATAACACATGGGATTGGGTAATTACAGAACAATTTAAAAAGATCTTAAAATTAAATAAAATTAGGATAGAGAAAATAGAGAAGCATGGAAAAATTAATTGAGGCTGCCAAGTACTTATACTTGGCCCCATTTTCTTAAGTAACCGCAATATTTAAACACCAAAACTATAAGGGATGAACAATTTACACTTACATATAAGATTCTTTAAAATGAAAAGGTATCTCTGCTTTGTTAACGGCTTCAATACTCAGAGCTCCGACGTCTGGGAGCCTAACATGCAAAATGCTATTTCCACAGTCACAAGCAGAATTCTTTCCTTGTTACAGGTGCCCCCCCCCCCGCCCCATCCTCAAACTTCAAACATCACAATTTTCTCAATTCCTTGGTCTAGCCAGTGTTATTAAAAGTGCATTTTTTCTCTTTTAAACATGTTCATGCTGCAGGATGGGTCTATTTATTGAGAAGGGGAGCAAGTGAGCCACATAAACTAAGCGGAGTTTGACCTAAGGTTTCACGCAGCATCCATCAAAGTGGACAGTGTATCTCCACTGACACCAGTGGCCCTTGCTTGTTCCTGTGCCATGCATCCTTCTGGCAGATAGCTGTGCTCGTGAGCCATGCTCTCAGCCTGAAGCACATCCTCAAAGAACTGTACAGACTAATGGCACAACTCCCCTTGATGGCCTGGGCAAGAAATGCTACACAGATTCCACATCCAGCCTTCAGTACCTGCATGGCATTTCCATCACAGGTGCTCTTCAAACACATTGCAATGCCAGATCAACAGCACCTGCTGAAATTCCCACTCAGCCTCACCAAAAAGCAGCACTCTAGCTCTCAGAAGAGTTAGAACTGAAGGATGAAACTACTGAACCCACATCCTTCAGTACTTTTTCAAAGGTCTTTGTCCCACCTGATCTCTTCACTGTATACCGACTGGCCTTTGTTCTCTTCTCTTCTCTTCTCTTCTCTTCTCTTCTCTTCTCTTCTCTTCTCTTCTCTTCTCTTCTCTTCTCTTCTCTTCTCTTCTCTTCTCTTCTCTTCTCTTCTCTTCTCTTCTCTTCTCTTCTCTTCTCTTCTCTTCTCTTCTCTTCTCTTCTCTTCTCTTCTCTTCTCTTCTTCTTTTTTGCAGTAAAATGCATTTAAAATACATGGCAGGGGGCTTAGAAGTATTCACACAAGCATCTGATGTGACTTCCTTTCTAAAGAAATAAGCAAAAGGAAACCAGGCCTTACCAGAGGTGAAAGACCAGCACAAATCTCAGTGGACCACCAAATTCCTCTCTTTTTTTCTTTCATTACGAGTTAAGTGGTATTTCTCTAATCCAGCATTAGCTTAGAGCTGTTGCACTATATGTTTTGATATATATTAATATGGCATCTAGAGATACTTTCAAAGAGATACAAAGTTTTCTGCCCCACAGATTAGCCATGTATCTCAAAAGAAGGATGTGTACTCATTCTCCCATATATGATGTTGAGGTTTATTCTTTCAAGTCTGTTGAACACATATTTTCCACTCTGGGTGCTTTATTTTACTTCCAGAGCTGGCTAGTCTCGGTTATCCACAATATCTTTTCTCCATTTGGGAACTGTTCGCACAAGATTCTCTTGATGACAGTTCCCATTAGCACACATTCATTTACACATACTTTTTTTTTGCATTTGTGAAATTCCTTTCTTCATCTGGATATGAAAGATTATTCCTTTAATAGTCCCTTCCCCACAGGTAGATAAGTCTCACGTGGGGAAGTTGTCGTTCACCATGACCGCTAGATCAAAGGGGCTCCAGCAGAAAGACTATCTCTGAATCTAAGGGCTCACTTGTCCTCTAAGTCCTGGCTGGCATTCACATCAAATGATGGAATAATTCCATCCCGCCTGTTTTAACATGACAGTGTGGATGGAAGAGTGGTATTTTCAGTAATGCTTCTCCAGGCCAGCTTACATATTGATCAATAATTCATGAAGTAAGTTAGTTCACTTGATCAATGTATCTTCCCTCTTCTTCTGGGCACAAAAACATCAGAAAAATTGGGCTGGTCACCACAGCTACGGTGAGATGATCAGCTGCACATTGACACAAATTTTGTCCTATGGCCACCCTGCATAACTCAAACCAGAACTGATTTCTGGTCCCTGTGAAGATCAAGTGCTGACGTTTAGCTGAAGGCAGACCTAACTTACAGGAGCTGTGGCAGTTGAAGCATGGTCTTTGGTAGAAGCCAAAGAAAAAGCCTGCACCTGGTTCTGAGCTTAGCCACTATCAAAGTGCATCACAACTTTCAAAGAGATAGTTTCTACCTCTGACGGACTGCTTTTCCTCACTATAAAACCTATTAACTTTAACAAAGTTGTCAGGTCTAATTATAAATTAACTTCTTCAGAGACTCTGAGTCGCCTCAGCATCAGTTTTCAAACTTCAGATACATTCATGGCACGGATCAAATCCTGCTTCCTACCACCAGTCTCTCTGCTGAGGAAAAGCTCTTCAGCTACGCAACTGATCAGGCCCTTTCTGTGACACAAAAAGGTGTGAGAAGGAGATCTGTGAAGGCAAGGAGGGACTGAGAATAAGAGACGACATTTCAGATTCGCTTATCTGGTCTTACAATGTGACCACAAATAAATGTTTATGCAAAACATTTGTTCAAAAAACACTGACCTGGGCAATGAGCAAGCTCTTCCTTGATGTGATTATGTTCCTTAGGAAGGAATACCATGTTTCTAAACAACTTTCTCATTTTACCAGTTCTAGTGAATTTTGTCTGTACACATCAAACACAGAGCATGATAGATTTTTACTGCAAACCTGCAAGATTTATAAGATGGAAGCAAAACAAATACAGCATAAATAACAAATGATGGGCCAGAATATGCAACCCCCTTTCCCAGTTTCTCTACTTTTAAGATGTTGTTCCCTTCATTCCTTCAGAACACAATGCAAGAGGGAGAAAGTGGAGGTTACAGACAGTAGAATTTGAGCTCTCAATGGAAACAAAAATGTTGCTCAGGAATACAGATGGGACTTAGACATTACTATGAAAAGTAAAGTATTAAATCTAAAGTTCTGAATTTTCTGCAAAAAAAAAAAGGCACGCAGAAAGGAAAGCTGATTGAGAAGGGCCCTGCTGGTACAGGAACAATTTCTGGAAAGGAAGATCAGAAGGCAAAATTGACACCAGTGACCAAAATTTGATTCTGCTCCCATGCAAGGAGCAGGCTGAAAAATCCTGAGTACAGCCAAAATGTCCATTTCTTACCCCAAATAGAAACCAGAATTATTAGTAGGTCCCAAGTTCAAATTTAGACATTTTCCTTATGGGCATTGCAGCAATTTTGCAAAATTAATAATCCATAAAATTAATAATTTGAAAAAAACCCATCCTCAAATACAACAATAAATAAAAATCAGTTCTAAGTAAGTCCTTAAACTTTTCTATTTTTGCCATTGCAAAGTTTCCAAAAAGCAGAGGGACACACAGGGCTTCGGTTCAATTGTAGCCCCTTGCACAATTTCAGATTCAGTCCAGCAAGCAGTTGTCCAACTGACTGGCTTTAAAAAAAAGAAAAACTTGAGAAGCAAGTTGAGAATAAGTTTAGAATAACATTTGACTCAGAGAATCTTGTGAGGTTACCCTTTCAATTCATCAGTTTGGAAATTTTGGGGAATTCAAAAGATCCAGTAGGTATTTTTTTTAATCACAATGAAATTACTTTTTCCTCACCCTCTATATTAATACCATGTATTACACTTAGGTGGTTCATTCATCCTGAAGGATTGCTAAAGCCCTCACATATTTTCTAACTTTTGAATCTCAGTCAGACACATAAAAAGCTTTCTCACATTTTCACTTGGAGTAGAGCAGACATAACAGAATCCAGCACCAAGCTTGACAAAATTCCAGATGCATTTGGCCAATGCCCTCAGACCCACGGTATGAATATTGGGGTTGGCCTCTGCAGGGACAGAAGTTGTTTCTGTGTCATTTGTATTGATATGAAGTGAAAACAAATGGTATCTGAAAGGTAGAATAGAGACAAAAAAGTCTAGTACCTACTAGTTCAGAAACACAGGTAATGAATATCCTGAATTTCATTTATAAATCCCTAGATGGTTACCAAAGTTGGAATCCTTACCTGTATTAGAAGGTCACAAGTGTTACAAAGCCACATTAAAAAATAAAGGAAAAAGAACCCTTCAATGGTAGCAATATTCACTACACCCTTTCTGTCCCAAATCAGCAGAAAGCTGACTCCAGTTACAAAAAGCATGATCCTGCCTCTGGAAAGAACAGGTTGTAAGAGTGATGCCAGCTGGGCAACCATAGATATTGTCTTTTCTTGATGGCTAAACAGGGTCTGCCTTGGACTTTAGACAGAAAAGACAATGCTTGGAACATCTTAACAGGTCCTTAATACACAACAGAACTGAGACCAGCTGGACACTTGCATTTATTATTGGCCATCATCCTGCTTTTAGAACAAGTCTGTCGAGTACCATGCACCCTGAGCAGACAACTCAGTTGTTCAATTTGCCTATAGTTTTCTTCTTTCTCTTTCTGTAGTTGAGTCTGAGCTGGGAATTCAGCTGCAAGCATTTCAACATTGATGATTCACTGTTTGAAGGACCTCCAGGGAAGTCCTACAGTACCTCCAAAGTTCTCGCCTCTGGCTTTTCTTGGCTTGCAGGTTTATGACCCACTGGAGAGTTTAGACTTATAATACATCCAAATACAACTTAAATTCCAGGCTCATACATGTGCTGATGGACCCTGGAGCTCGTAATTATAATTACATATTCATATCAGTGATGCTAAATTACACTCTTGATCCCACAGTGTGCCTCTGCAAAAAGCCACAACCGATCTGGATCCTCAACTGGAAGAATGGGAGGGAGTGCAGAAGATCCAGCTGTGGCTCATATGACTCAAGAAAGAAACCATTTTCTTTCTGATGTGCAAAATGAAGAGAATAAAATAATGTGAGCAAAATAACATTCCCCACCCCTTCATTTACGAAAAAAAAAGTTGATGTTTTCAAACCAAAGGCTGTAACAAAAAGACAATGGCATATAATAACGGGAAAAGCTGCTAAAAAATAAGTTAATGCACGTTTTTACACTTTGTTTCCTCCTTGAAAGTTTGGCCAAAACAAATCTTCCTAAAATTAATTTCTCTCAGGAGTAATATGGTCAATGCAGCATTACACATTCATGCTCTGGATTCCAATAAAAAAAGAAGTCGTTACCATAGCAAAAAGTATTGTTGCAAAGACAACACACAATGTAAGATTGACGAAAAGAATCTCCAACAATATTTCCAATCATCAGCAATAACATAGGATATTTTCTTCTAATTACATAAAAATGAGCACTCACTACTGCTTTGATAGTCCTACTGTGATGAAACACACTGGCTCCTCTAAGACTCATTTTTCAACATGCAAATTTCTAAATTATTGTTTTTTCCAAGGTTGCATACATTATTTTAACATGATGTATATCGTGCTGCTGCCTAAGGCCAGTCAAGGATTGGAGAAAGATCTATTAAGCAAGGTCCTGCTTGTGAATTTTTAAAAAAGCAGGGCATGCTTTATACACTGGAGTAATTTCAGAAAAAAAGAAGAATAAAGGAGGGGGTGGGAAAGGTGAGAATTGGGGTAGTATGAATGGAGAGACAAAGCAGCAGTCATCTGGATGCAGATGCTCACATAGTTTGGCATGCCAGTACCTAGTCAACCAGCACTGTTCAGTAACCATTTTGATAGTTATCAGAAAGGTTTCAAATAATAATAAATCTTTAGCTTTGTAGGCTTTCTCAGACATCTCACAAACTGAGAGAAAGCATGGAAATGATTGCAGGAGTAGAACAACATGTGGGAAAAACTTGCATTGCTGGAAAGTGAAGACATAAATCATGACACAGTGCCACCTGAGACATGGGAAAAGGTGAAAGTGGAAGGGAGAAGAGCAAGGCAGTAGACCATGTGAAATAGGATGAAGAGCCAGGAAACTACCTAAGTCACAGAATTTGAATGGACTTTGCAAGGGTGACATTGCAGAAGGCACAGCGAGGGAAGAGGAGCCCAGAAAAGCCTTTGTATGTGAGTGTACATGGTTATGTAAAGGGCAGGTTCTCTGCTTGCCATGTTGGAAGAGGTAGAGAGATTCATCCCCAGACAGCCTGGGTGAGTCTAGAGAAGGCCAGGCTTGACAAGAAACCAAGATATGGCCTCTGGCAATGGAAGAATGCTGTGTCTGTTCACAGGAGTGAAAGGAAAAGAGAATGCACAAGAAAGTGCAGCTGCAGGTACAAGAGCTTGAGGGAGATAATCCAAAAAGAGAAAGTAAAAAGGAGCTTAGAGAATAAGGGCATGCAAGGGGAGAAGAGCAGCAAAGACGTTCATTGAAGACGGCAGCGATGAGAAGGAAGATGGGAGCATGGGATGTAGGAGAGGTACATGGTGAAAGTTGTAGGTGAGTGGTGAGTGGATATAGGAAATGAATAGTTAAACCCCACGAGCCATTAACATAATGTTTACATTCTTAATTAACCACCATAAGACCTTTGACTTAACGTTGTAAACATTATGTTAACAGTTTGTAGAGGGAAGGGAGTATTTACTGACATGACTAAATCCTTCAAAATGCTTACACTGGAAATAAAATCTCATCAGGTAGAATTCCGCCACACCAGGTGCTCAGCCTACCAAAGACATGCAATACGTTCTGCTGCACTTTGTCACTAGAAGCAGATGGAGAAACAAACAACGCCTTTGGGTTTAAGGACAGAGCCACAGTGGTTCTGGAGCACTCCAGTACCCATTTCTCTGCACTTTCTCCAGAGTACCCTTTCCAATTTTCATTCCTTTTCTTTTTTCATTGTTTCTATATCCTTGCCTTCCTAAGTTCTTTTTAATTTCTTCCAACCTCAATTCTATTTTCTTCCCACTCTTTATCTCACCCACTGTCTTTCCCCTTTTGCAATAAAGGAAGGCACGCTCCTCTGCTGCCTTGGTGCTAGTCAAGAGAAGCACAGAGAGCTTAGGAGAGTTCGCCATTCCTGTTTCTGTCCAGACTTACTACAGTGCAACCAGGAGGATGCAATTGCTGCCTACACCCTCTTCAGGCCATGCTCAGTTTATCTGCCAAGGGGGCTGCATGTCTGCTGTTTCCATGATGAGCTCTCCAGTGGCATCTGGCAAAAGCATAGTTGGTAATTTCAAGAGCTTTTTTTACCCACTAGTCCCAGCTGGAGAAATGGCTGAGCATTTTGAGAGTAAACTTTCACAAATATTTGCCTACGGCAGAGAGCATGGAAAATTTTGGCCCAAATGGTTTAAGTCTGGCAAAGTTATAAGCAATAGAAAACAGGATCTTATAACAGAAAGTGCTGGGCAGTCTTATAGCAGACATCGCTATTTGTGCTGCTTGTAAGACTTCATTTTCCTTAATAGGAGCTGCATGGCTGGGCTGAAATACCCTGGGGCTTCCTGTCTTTAATTTCCTTTGAATGTAATCTTGGTCTTAAGCCTTCCTTCCTAAACAACCTCTGTCTTTAATTATTTTTTTAAGCAAATTACAACTTAACAAGCACATGTTCTCATAAGACAGAGCCTCTAATTATCAAAATGACAGCACTTCTTAGAATCTGAATTTCACAGTAATTCAGTGACCAATTTGATAGGTCAGGAAATAATTATACACCATCACTGCCAAAACCTAATAAAACATGATATTATAATAATGCGTTGTGTATACCTGCACCTTGCATTACTCGGTCACTTGGATGATTCTTCAGAGGACAATTCATAAAGTGAGCAGCAGGGAGGTGTATAAGAGCAGTCCAAAGCAGTCGCACAATTAATGCATATTTGGAAGCTGTACTGCATTATTTTGAGATAAACTCTGAAGTTGTTCCTCAGTCCTCATCCAGGCAAGACTGTCACAAGTACCTGTAAGAGACATCAGGATGTGGTTCACCACTCTTGGATACATTAGCTAAAATTATTCTACTAGGAGTGATTTTATATTCATCATCTTGTTAGGAATAATTTTTAGATCCTTAGAACTGATGGTCTTATTTTGTAGGATTGGCTTCATAGATTATCTAGACTCACAGACTTACTTTATCTGACATAAACCAGTCAGTATTTATGAAGCCAGGGTCTTTTACATCTAAGCTAAGTTTGCAGCAGAGTCCTTAACACCAAAATCTTCCACACCTTAAGCCAGAATATTGAATTGCATTTTGAATGTCTGTTGGTTGCTTTGTGGCTCTACTGTATCAGTGCTCAGAAAATTCAGCATAATTTCTTTATGCTGCTTAAAGAAATGTGCCCAGCTCTGACCCTAAATCACCGTCAGTATTGATCCATGAATTTCAAAGTTAGTACATAAATGGTACAATTACACCTGAGGAGAAGAGACTCAAATAGTGAAGGAAATAAAAGTGGGTTCTATCTAAACTATGGGGTATTTAGGGAAGAAACTCACTTTGGCTAGTTCCGAGATCACCTACTCTCCATGACCTACCTCCTTTCCCACCTTTCCCTGCAGCCGTTTTTCTCTTTGCTCCTGCACACAGGCAAACACATTAGCTTTAGTCTAAGAGGAAAAAAGCTGTTTCAGTGGCATGACCCTTTGCAAGGGCTGTAAGGAAGGTGTTCATTTGTTGTCCTGGATGAGGACTGCCTGGAGCAGCTGCAGGCTGCCTCATGAAACCCTCCTTACACACTCCTTAGTGACTACTAGCCTTCACTGGTTATCAGCTTTGGACCAATGTGACCAGCTGACTGAGGACTGGAAACCCCAGCATTCCAGTAGTAAATTTCCCTGAGTTAAACCATGCAGCTCCTCTACAATATAATTTTATTTTTCATGTGGTATGAGGGGCTTGTGTACATAGAATATAATGTGGCTTCCCTTTAGTGATCACCAAAATTATACAGTAATATCCTTAGAATAAGAATTGAGTTTCAAGTTGTTTCGAGTACTTTATGAGAGTGGAAATGAGTCTAAAATTCTTAAATCTTTGCTTAACTTAACCAGCACAATTACACAACAAAGTTTTTAATTGTCAGTTTAAAATTCCTGAAATATTTGAGTCACCTTATTTATGATAAAGACCTCACTCAGGGAAAATTGATCCATCTTGAAAGCAAAGTAGAAAATAGGGCTGCTCGCATCTTTATATGTGTAATGTCCTCCAACTAAAAAGAGGACTAACATCACCCTAGATTCAACTTTCCGCAGCAATTAGCTAAACTATCTCAATTTATCTTTCCCTGACAGTTTATGATTTTAAGGAAATTTGAGATGTTTGAGTGGTTGAGGGTTTTTTCCCTTTTAATGGACATTTTAGCACCACCTGCTGGTGTTAAAACTTACTCTGGAAACGAAACACTGGCTACCTGCTTAGTTTTAACTTCTTTAAGGCCTGCTTCTGGCTCTTATTAAGATAGGTTAATTGCTCGCTTTCCTACTACAGATTCGAGGATTGGATGAGTAATTCATCTAATGAATCATGCATCCATATGGCCTATATCTTCTGAAGGCTGTGTATCAGTAGCAATGCACTATTAAAGAAATACCGCATCTACAGCTACATCAAAGAGTAAATGCAATTCTTGTTTATGATGTAAAAATAACACTTCCTCCACCCCATTCCTTAAAGAGTACTAGAAATTATTTTCCCTGATTTATTTTGAGTCGATACAATTATTTGGACTAAAGAAATATACTATGATACTAGGGATTTATCGTCTGGTGTGCACAGTGAAACACTGACCTGCCAAAACTACCTCTAACTGTATCCTAATACAGAATTAGATTACTTATGCTATCTAATTGATCCTGTAGCTTTTTCATTTCCTTAGATTGCTTCTGACTCAGCACCAGTTCTTTCCTGTTTCAAAACGTCTTGGGGCACAGATAGTCTTGAAAGCGCTTTAGGAAATGGTCACACTAGGTCTCAGCTGCCCTTCTACAGCACCTGTCCTGCATACATGAAACATCTCTCACCTTCAGTACAAGCCTGATGTCTGCCAAGCTCTCAGAATTCCTCTCGACAAGACTTGCCAGATGTCTGAGTTTGACTGACAACACAGACCACTAACTTCATGGACTCCCCTGAGGGAAGGATTGGTATCGACCCTTTTCAGTTCAGGCAGCTCAAGCAAGTAAATGCACCAGGGGAATTTCAAGTTGTTCTGTCGCGGCGGTTCTTCATATCAATGACTCCTATGACAGGAAAAACTTTCTTTCAATACTCAGCATTAATCTTTGTGGCCCATACTTTAATCTCAGTTCTATCGTGATGATTTCCCATCCACTATCATCATAGCCCTCTCTGTATCTCTATCATGTACCCCTTATGCTAAGGAATACACTCCCTCTTCTACAGTCGTTAGTCTCTCTTCTCTGTTGACCCCTCTTTGCTTTAGAAACTCCTCCATGCAGAATATCCATGGTTTACAGTTGACAATCAATTGTCTGAACCTTAATATGACATAGAGAAACATTCATAATACACATAAAACATACAAAAAGTACATCCCAGCTTAATGTAAGAAGCTGATGTAAAAGCAGCATACAGTATGGAAGGTCAGTGTAACAGCATGGCATGTCAAGATATTATGGGCTAGCAGCTGGGCTGGGAAATTAGTCCCTTGTGCTGCAGCAATGTTACATCTTTGTGCATCCTTTCTACTATAGATGTAAGTAGGCTCCAGTAAAACAGCAAACTGTCATGGTCAACTTAGGCAGCAGTTGTCCCAAGGAAGCTAAACAGCTGTAAGATGATTAATTATCTTTTGCTTCCAGCCATGCATATAAGGTGAGGCAAAGCCCAAACCCTGCTTGGCCATAAATTCTCTATCCAAGAGAGTAGTGACTGAAGACTTTTCAGATAGATGGTCTTGAGTAAGTTTTCAAAGTTGTGCTGAAAAGGGTCAAGTCAAAAAATAAATCCCATTATTTGTTAGAAAGATTTGTGTGCTCACCTCCCACATTCACTGCTTTGAAATGGACCCCTTAATGTCTGGAGGGGATACAAAGCCTATGGCTCTTCTAAGGTTTCAGAAGGAGGAAGAAAGGCCATGACCTTTAATAAAGATTATTCTGCAGAAATAGGTCTACTTGCTTTTGCATAATCTTTTAGAAAATAACCTTGATGAAAGGTGCTAAGCAGTAAACTAAACCAATTCCTTAAGAGCTGTAAAGAATCAAGGAGGACATTGAATGCATTATATGCACTGATGGAAAAATGATGATCAAGAGGTTTAGGCCAGAGACATTTCCACTTGCAGTAGCCAGCCTCTCTGGATTGCTAAATAGAGACTTATATAGTATAATTAGCCCAATTACGTCTGCCAACACTGGTGAATATAAATTGAAACTCATTTCTAAATTGCTTCTTTCCACATTAATATCCTTCAAATCTAATTTCTGTCAATATCAGAGAGATTCAGAAAGAGGTTTATCAAGAAGAGGTGATGGGCAGGAAGGGGTGAGAAAACTCCTTACTGTTTCAGTGAAACAAAAACTATGGAAGAAAATTAATTTGGGCAAGTTTCCCATTAAAACAAAGCCAAAACCTTTCGAAACTATCCAAATGTCCCTTCCAAAATATTTTGAACAAACGAGTTCCTTTGAATTGCAATCTACTTCTGCTTTTCAAATCTAGCTGAACGTATATTCAAATAAAAGGTCAAAGGTGAAATGAAAACTTTCCAGATTTAATGACATGAATTGCCCTGATCTCCTAGATAGCATTAGTGACAGGAAGTCACTCCGTGCTTTGGGAACTCTTTGTGCACTGAGACTCAGGCAGCAGGGATCTCCTGAGCTCCACCACACTCTCTTCCTGTGGCTGCAGGCACATGGGAAGTGGGAGTGCAAGACACTGCTAGAGGTGTCTTTTAAAAGCATATGGAAAGTTAAGTGAGACTGGTAAGAATTGTACTGAAAGACGTCCAAGTGCATGCAGAAAACTGGAGTAGTTTTCAGCAAGAGCAGGAAAGCATCTGAACTACATGCAGCAAATTTATCAAAAATAAAATGTGTTCTCATAACATTTCCCTACCAACAGACATTTACATTAGAAAATATGCATAATTTAGCACAATTTTTAAAATATCTGAATGTAGCTTCTATATGTCCATTAAGAAAGCAGGTAGATATATTTCAGGTAACTGAAATATATACAGAATTCCTAATTATTCATCTAGAGCTCTGATTCTGCTTTTCTCATGTCTTGAGTCAGAGGATGAGATATTGCTAACAATATGTGGAACAAGAGATAGAATAGACTATTCTATTGGTTTCATTAAACTATATGACCAATCAATTGTAGAAAACATTTTGCATTTTAGAAGTAGTGAAAATCACAGATGTTAGACGGAACTAAACCAAAGACTATTTTACGTGTGTTTCTCATTTCTTGTCTCATCCTATAGGCAGAAATTTCAGATGTATGAGTAAAAGTGCACTAAAAATCTCCAACTATCCCTCATTCCTGATCTTCTGTCTCAGATAAAGGAACAAGATTTACTATTTCAGTTGTCGAAGTTCTTGAAACTGTTCCATGTTAGCCAATGTCCTTTCAGTGGCTGGTTTCAGGTGTGGTCACTATGTGAAGAAGAAATATCATACTTGCAAATTTGATGCGTTCCTTCAAGTTTTTGTAAAGAAGAACTTTTTTCTATGTATAAAATATTTTAATGAAAAACTGGCTTAATTGCAATGTTTTCTACCCCATAAAGTACAACATGGCAAGGCATGAGGATTTTCACAGGCCACAAGAAAGAACTCCAAGTTGTAATGGAGACTATTTCTGATAGGTGCTCCTCATTCCATGGCTTCTTCTGCCCATTCTTTTGGGCTTTTGCACTGGTTTATTCCCCTCATTCTTGTCTTAGGCTACACAATTTACTGACAATAAATAACAAACCCATTTAGGTGGTTGAAGCAGACAGTTTTCAATCAGCCTTACCAAGGACAGGTTTCACCGGGTAAACAGGGACAGCATTGGATCAATTGCCCTATACCAATATGCCATTTTGTGGTTATTCACTTTCCACTGTTGATTATTAGACATCAGCAAGTAATTGCCCATCTTTGCCTTTAATCTAACTTGGGCATTCCTCTTCATGGCTGTGTTGGCTGATGCTGGAAGAACACAGATGTTCTCCTGTTCAATTTGGCTAAGATAAATTATATGTTTCCTCTTGGAAATAATCCAGCTTCCACCAAAGGCAACAAAAAGAAAAGACAATTACTAAACTATGAGAGCATTTAACATGTAGCAAGTATTGCTCTGGAGCTTTTATTAGTTCACTTCCTAACCAGCACTAATGTTCAGATAAGTTCTGCTCCTCCAACCTTACGCAACAGAACTAAGAGTTCACTGAGCCTTTACTTAGTTAGTTAGACAGATAGACAGAGAGATAATTTGACTGAGATAATATCCAACTGTTCTATTCACAGCTGGAAGTCTGCGTTCCCCACATGGAAATCCTGAGTTGGGTCCACAGTCGCTGTCACCTTAGCAGTATTCATAGGTTACTGTGCATGGATAGAAGATGTGACATGGAGCAATACAGAATCATAGAACGTTCTGATTTGGAAGGGATCCTCAAGGATCATCAAGTCCAACTCCTGTCCCTGCATCAGACAATATTGTCATTCTGGTTCATGACTTACAGGCAAAGGGAGCTGGTATATGTTAACAGGCAGTATTAGTGTTTCAGATCAGTAAAACTGTATATGCTATGACAAAACTGAACAGGAACAACCTGCTACTTCCAAATAAGTTCCTTAATGTCAAAGTACTTCTTAAATGGTATTGAAATCAAAATGTACTTGCAAAACATAACTGGATTTCAAACCCTTTATGTTTAAGGGGAATCTATAGATAGCAATTCTCCTTCCAAAAAGCACAGTTTAACTGTGAGCAGAAGAGATCACAGTCACAGACCAGAAGAGATTTCTGTGTACATGGAAATTTTTAAAAAGGAACAACTAGCACACTGTACCACAGCCATGCTGAAGGTGACAATAATTCAGCAGCAGCAAAATATTATTTTCAGAAGTGTTTTTCTTAACACAATATAACCTGATAGCAGAAAAAGAGGGCCCCCTCCCCTCTGTGATCATTCAGGTGAAAGAAATATTAAAATCTTGAGCAGAAATCCCTCCAAAGCATCATGAAAAAGTCTATGCGCAGCCTTGGTGTAGTGCAATGAAATTAAAAAAGATGTCGTGTAGCCATGTCAGCCACATCTGTGACCCATATGGTGCATGTAACAAGAGCATATGTCTATACCTAAAGAGAACATTATATGCTGTACGAGGCTAGGGCAAACGTAAAAATGAAGTAGAACACCTTCATATTACAAACCCAGTTTGTTATTTGTGTCACATCAAAGAAAGAGTCTCTAGGAATTATTGGTCTCTGAAGCCATTTAATTATGATTAAGTGAACTAAGAACTAATGTAAATGGTATTTTATACCCCAGTGAATTAAAGTATGAGATCTAGTCAAGGTGGATAAGATTTACAGCCAAAACTCATGCAACCTTACAGTAATTTCATGACACTTTTACTGCTAGACTAGATATTTCAGTTCTTGAAATAATTAAAAGTACACAAGAAAATTTTATTCTTTGGGAGCTTATAATAAACCATAGACAGAAAAGAGAATAGGTTGTTTCTCAAGTGATTTATGCACTTCTACTTTTATTATAAGAGATAAAGTTAATGCAGGGCATATACAATTCTCAGAGCTTACTACACAAAAGAAAGAGAAAAAGCAAGCATAGTAAGATGTCCACAAATCCCTTTCATTTGGACTAAATCTGACCCAGATTAAGGTCTCAAGACTCATCTTTGACTAATCCCAAATACCTGTCTTCTAAAAAGCCACATTTGTTACGCTGAAGCCACATGCATAATACAAGAAAGTAAAGTCATCCAACCCTGTAAAGAGACTGAAGGTCTTCTCACAGATTTTTAATGCTAAGGAAAACTATTCCCAGGTATTTGCCTTCAAATACAATTAAGGGTGACCAAGAAGAAATGTATAACTTATCAATGAATAGTTATATTTCACAGCTTTTCCAGCTGGAAGTAAATTCATTTTCCAGTGACAACTGTTAATCCGTTCTCTTCTGGAGTGTCAGTTTGAAAGGCTCCAGGTAAAGAACAGAAAGTTGGCTGACAGAAGAAAGAACCAGATGGTTGCTGGGATGGGAAAAAAATTGAAGAGAAGAAAACAGTGAAATGTGAGTTGTAGAAATAAGGATTGAATCACAATCAAAATGTAAGTAGAGAACCAGAGCCTTTGGATTTTAACAGGAGCCATGTTAGCAACATAGCATCTACCCAATTGGTAAACCTGATGGTCTCAAAGGCCCTCAAAATGCAATGCAGCATTTAAAAAAAAAAAAAAGCATAAATTATGTATATAGAAAGTGCTCATTGAACATGCTCTTTTGGCTGATGTGGCCAGACACATTTTTGCAAACCTATCTCCTCTTATCTAAGACATGTGAACATGAACATTCGGGACTCAACAGTCCCCGTCTGATACACGTGAATGGTGCATTTCTTCAATCTTTTTTAAAAAATCTTACATTCCTGATAATCTGTGTCGGAATCAAAGGGACCAAAATTCATATGCTAAGAAAGCCCTAACATTACTTTTCATGCTGTGGCAGCAAGCATTGGCTTTACCAGAGAATGGTGGAAAAAACAGAAATCTGGGACCAAAGTTTAGCTCCAAAGAAAAAACATTTAACTGACTCAGGAACACAAGCAAGAGAGTCTGGGTTACAAAACACATGTTCTTGACCTCCCCATAGCTCTAGATACTAAAGTTAGTAACACCTTCTGAGGGTTTTTTTCATATATCTGTCTCATTCTAGATTGCCTGCAGAAATGCTGTCCTGAAGGAACCTGCTCATTCTGCATTAATATCCACAAGTATCCAGATTTGTATTGAATTTTGCACTCTTGCAGTGTCTCCCCAGCTGGAGATAAGCCTTTTGATACAATCCACTTAAAGAGCAGGGCCACCACTGTCAGCTGTGCTGGGTGACAAGGGCTCAGGTATCCATTTTACATCCATCCACAAAACTGTGATTGGGGAGAAATTCTTTCAAACCTGTAGACTTACAACTCATATTGGTTTATGAGATAACAAGTGCTGCATGTCATATAGCAGACTCTTACCTGGTTTCTCTTACCTGGCACAGACACCCAGGCTCATCACAACCACTCTGAGATACAACCCTTCTGCCACCTCTTTCTAAACACAGCACTGTAAAACAGCCTTCCAGAATATACCCACTCCCCCTTGCTTTTCTTCATTTGACTTTCCCTTCCATTAGAAGATCCTCAGCTTGACTGGTATGAGAGACTTCATTAAAAAATTCCAGTCGAACTGAACTAGCCGATTCTTAATGCCAATGAAATTGTTTTTGCTCAGAAGTCTGTGTAAAAGACCAGCACCTGGAGACACTAGATCACTCAAGGGATTGGTAACAGTGTATGGAATATTTAACCTCTAGAGTATTGGCTTAAATCCAGAGTCAGGACCGAAGTAGAGGCATCAGTCTCTCAGGTAGGCTGCCACACAACACCTTTATAAATCATCCCCTTTCACTCAGGATAGCCCTTACCAGCCTTTTGTGGAGACATTTTTCCTCCCTCCAGTCTGAACCTTCCAGCTGAAACCATTATGAGTTGGAGGGCTACAATGCAGAGATGTGCAAAATGTTATGCCAACACAAAATAAAAGTTTTCGTGCAACTGTATGAGCAACCCTACAAGCCAGTTTCAGTGGTCTCTCAGAGGACTGACATAACAGGTCATGATTTTGCTCTCAATACATGCTATAACACGATAGACAAATGATAGAACTTCTATCTGCCCAGCACACAGAGACTACATGTAATTATGCCAACAATCTATTTTCTCCATACTGTAACTTTATGGATCAAAAGCCCAACGAAAAAATTCATAAGAATTAATAATTAATAAATTAAACGGAGAAAATATTCTTAATGGAAATTAAAAGGTAGTAAGGGTACAAAGCCATCAAAACTAAAAACCACTTAAAGCCAAACAAAACAATTGAAGTCCAGCCTGTTTCAAATAGAAGACCCCTGCACCTTTTCCCATGCACAGCAGCAGCAGCTGTCTGCTCCTTCTCTGAGATGGTACTGGAAAGAAAATTTCTATGGCACTCCCTTCTCTCCTTCTGTGTTATCGTTGTCCACAGCAGATTTCTTCCCACCCTTCATTAAACCTGATCCTCTTACTCTTTGAGCAAAGACAAAATGATTTCCATTTGATGTTTTGCATCACTGTTCATCTCAACAAAAATACAGTAACTCCCTCTGTTAGTGACTCCCATCTTAGCAGGTCTGACTGTATAGTATCAGCGAAAGTGCAGCTGGAGAAATAAAACCTGAGTAAATAGCTGAAAAGATAGGTAAAAGTCTGGGCAGTGATCCAAAAACACTAAACTACAGACTCCCAACATCTGGTTCAGGGTGGATTCCAAGAAAGGCAGAAAGACAGAAAAAGACAGACAGAATGAAAGGACTGATTTCTCTGTATATTTCTTACATAATGTTTTCATTTATTTTTTTAACTCATAAAAAAATCATTCAATTCTTGTGGTTTAATTTCTTCACCTTACTGCATCCTGTTGCTTTACTGTTTTAGCTCTACTAATAAGAAGGGAGCAGTGCCTTGAACGGGAGTTATAAGCAGCCCTCAGTTTCATACTTCCAAATTTTACTCTGATAAAAGCAAATTACAGACTAAAAACTCAAAACCTGATTATCCAGCCTCTTTCTTTAGCTAGGACTGGGCTTGCAACCCCTGCGTGAGACTTCAATATCGATTTTCAGAGCTAACCCCATCACAGTTCCTCAATCTGCCTGAACACTGCAGACTCCAGAGCAAAGCTCACTGCAAAGCACCTACAGGAGGCACCCAGAGCTCCACCGCTTTGAATAAGGGAGATTTTATCACCTTGTTCTAGTATTTAAAGGGTGGCTACGATGAAGATGGAGACTTCCTTTTTACAAGGAGTCACATGGAAAAGATGAGGGGTAATGGGTACAGGTTACTCATAGGGAGATTCTGATAGGATACGAGAGGAAGAGTGTTCACAGTAAGAACAAACAGCCAGTGGAATGATCTCTCCGGGGATGCAGTGGATTCCCCAGCATTGGACACTTTCAAGATTCGGCTGGCCAAGGTGCTGGGCCATCTTGTCTAGACTGTGCTTTTGCCAAGAAAGCTTGGACCAGATGATCTTTGAGGACTCATTCCAACATGGTATTCTATGATTCTATGACCCCTACTGCGTGAAGAGCAATTTTCTGTTTTGAATGGTTTCATTAGCTGGGAGTTTCTGCTGTGGAATTCAGAGAGAGCGTAATTTTCCAAAGTTCTTATATGACATAAAATCACCAAAGCACTCTTTTTTAAGGGATATTTCTACCCTTAATTGAGATTAGCTCTTTTCAGACTCCTGCCTCACCATGTTAAACAAGCATATCATCCATGCTATGTGATTGCCACACAGAAAGCGTCAGGCTATCAACAGAGAATGTCTACCACCGATATGTTCCCATCATCCTTCCCCAACTTTGCTCAACAGAGAGCTGAAGATGCTGTTCTGACTCTCTAGAAAAGTCTTACTGCTGTAAGGACTCTCTTTCAAGCAAGAAGCGCTCTGCCTAGTCTGGGTGTCTTTAATCAGCAGTGGGTTTTGCTTTGTGTTAAGGGACTGGTAGCAGAGATGCCACTGGGCCTCTGCACAGCTCACACTCCAGCTTTGGCTCTGCTGTTTACCAGGACCCCTTCTCTGGGTCACCCAGCAACTGTGTGCCTGCCTTGCAGATAGGCCTCTCTGTCCCTCCACCCGCTGCCAGCAGCATCCAAACCTCGAGGACTCCTGAAGCATGCACTCACAATAGCCATTAAATGCACAAATAAGATAATCAGAAGCCCTGAAGTCTCCAAAATATTTTAAATTTGCCTACTTTATGCTTCAACGCTGCCTCACATGGGGCAATTGTACAATTCTCCTGCCCAAAGACCAACTACCCCTACACCTAAGCAAGGTATGCATTCTCTTACTTTCTCCTCTCTCAAAACAAAACAAAGGTTCAGGACGGTGTCCAGGACTTGGCACCAAGCAAATGCACAGCCAGGCCTGGGCATAACTTTCTTACTTCTTCACCAGTGCTATGCCCTAGTCAGGGGCACTAAAGAGTTTATTTCCAACAGAAGACCTTTCATGCAATAAGTGAGTGCCATTCAGGTAGTATTCACCACCAGGAAAATGGCAATAGGCTGCTGCTCATGTCTGTTAATCCACAACTCAGCTTTCCACTTACAAAAGGAGACAATTATATTACTGAAATGGGAATCCTATTAGGGCATGGACAGGTAATACAAGATTAATTCTGTCTCTCAGAAACAAAGTCACTGAGAAATAAGGAAGCTACTGTTCTTGAAGATCTATTCAAGTTATTCTTTATGATTGGAGCCTAAGGGCAGTAATTACATATGCATATTATTCAAACTTGAGTTCTTTTCTTGAAACTGTTTAAATTATGCCAGTTTACAAGACTATCTTTTCTACCTTTTCTAGCTTACTGCCACAGAACAATCATCTTTCTCCCCCAGCCCACTCTTCTCCTTGCCCATTTCATCTCACTTCCTTTCCATTAGTCCTGGCTTTGAACTGACCCTTCAGAGAGCACATTCAGCTTTCTAGACCACCAGAAAACAACTGACTTTCACTCTAGAGATACTTGACTGATGTTCCACTGCCCCAGGCAGAAGAAAGAATAAAGCAGCTTGCTGCATAGTTGACAAAGCATGAGTGCTTTGAAAAATGGCTGCTAGGCCCTCCACCCCATACCTTTGCGCAACCCACATCAGTCTGAATGCATATGTTCACACCCGGGCACCTAGATCACACACTGAACTAAAGGAACAGTCACAAATGAGAGACGTAATTTCAATTCAAACAGAATTTCCTCGAGTTACACCAACAACACTTTGTAATGGAAGCAACAAAGAAGTATGAAATGCCCTGATCAAATCCAGTACCTTTTACCCCATCTCCTGCAGTTAATAGATTCTTCTGCTATCAAGTAGTCTGGCAAAAAGCTGACCCCAAAGGGCAGGCCAGGACAGGACAGAAAGTTTTCATCTGGATTTATTTGCAATGAGTTTGGAATAGTTAGGTTAGCTTGGATATAGCAGGTACTTGCTGATATGCAGCTTGTGCATTAAAAATGGGGCAAAGAAGGAGAGGGAAAATGTTTAAATACAGCCTCCATGACTCCCCTTGTCAGGCAGAATTAATTAAAGTATTTTGCAAATATTTACATTAGACTAGCTAAAATTCTAGCATTCTACAGAATGCGTTTTTGCAGCCCTCGAGCCACTCAAAAAGATGAACCATGACACGCAAACCCACATCTATATCCTTCCTTTACAAGGTTCTTGCTTTCCAGGCAGATTTATATACAGTCAAGCAAAAAAAGCTAGCCAAGACAGTATGGCTTCATCAAAGAAGGCAACACACCAAGTCAGTGAAGCTTAAAGAAAGTCACTTTTTTCTAAATTCCAGCCCTCTGGCTTTTCAGCACCTGGACACCAGCTCTAAAACAATGACCTCATCATTTATCATTTTACCTTTCAGTGCTTTACTTAATACATGACCTGCTTGGTAAAATATTTGCAGACTTGGTACTCTGGTACTTTATCCCATTACAAAGGCACGCATAACATTTCTCATCTCTCTCATGCAGGTGGTCCTCTGTTCTAACTCAAGGCCAAACAGAATATAAAGTTAGGCTGGTTCAGCAGCGTAGGTGAAGCATCTGAACTGATGGGAGGGAGTGCGGTAACTGCAGATGCCAAGCTTGGTTATACATTTCAAAGATAGTGCTAATTTATTTATTTGGCTTTCAGTGACCAATTCCATCTGTCCAGTACAGATGATCAACCACAAGACATCTAAGAATTGCTACAAACCAACATTTTTTATTAAAATTGCTCACATATGTACCAAGGAGCCACAGAAAGGTGTATTAAAAATGGTCCTGTTCTTTCAGGCAATTCCACTCCATTAAATTTTATGAGTACGTATCTGAGAAGGACAAGAGAGGATTTTTTTAAAAAGTATGTATCAGTTACTTTTATGTTCCCAGTTCATTTTTAGAATATTTAACAGTGCAAAACGTAATGCCCTTTTAGTTCATTTCTACATTTTCATCTTCATTCCAATAAAATATTTCCTCTGCTAGATGATCTCTCTTTCTCTCAATAGTTTTATGCTGGATGATCTAGTTGCAAATATGTGCAGACACAGCAATTTAGATTTACAACCAGCAAGTAGAACATTTTGATGAAAGTACCTACACAGAGGAGTTACTCTACATACAGGCAGGAGGCATTTCTTTTCAGCTTACTTACAAGACGCATTTGCACAACTGGTTTTGATTTCTATTTATATTCCTCACTAAGGAGATAGATGCGAATTTGTTGCTTACAGCTTTCAGTGCTGATTGATAGGTACTGGGAATGCTGCCACATATAAAGATGACACTGTAAACTGCGGGGACTGAGCCACATACAGGCAAATCTGCCCTTTCAAAAAGGAAACACAACAAAGACGAGTCAGGAAGAAGACTTCCTCTGCAGCCTAGCTTTCTGTAACACATCCTTTCAATTCTTCCACAGAGGGTGCCTGAGCAAAGACTGTCACAAGAGTAAGAGGGCAGATCCAAAGACATACAGGTGACCGAGTCTAAGAGTGAAAAGAATTTTACAGAGCCCTTTATTATGAAAGGTTACTAAGGAAATTGTTTAGTCCACAGTGATGTACTATTCATTCTCTTTTTTTTTTCAAAGACTGCTATTGTGCTCTCAAATTAAGATTTGGCTTTGGCTTTTAGAAAGACACGAATAATAATAAAACCATATTGCCGCACATATGACTTATGATTAAGCAGCTTGCTGGGTTAAATACAGAGGAAATGTCTGAAAAGGCACAGGCTGACACTTATCAAAGAATTTGGAAATGGAAAATACAGCAAAAGAAAGTAAATTAGCCAAGAATTTTAAAAGAAACAGGATATAATGATCAAATAGATGACATCAAATTAAAACCCCAGATCAGGAACCAATGTGAAAAACCTCAGGAAGACATACTTTCAAGACAGTGACATCATATTTATTTATGCTCTATGTCATTCCGACATATTCTGGTGATTTCATTAGAGATACAAAGCATACCACTTTGACCTCCTATGTTTTTGTCTGTATTGTGCATTATCAGCTTTCCAGGACTTTGCAGATTAGTCAATTCCCTATTCATAATAGTGTTGCTCCAAGTCAATGTTGGAAAGTCGTGTTTTCCAGTACTGTGCTTATTGTGGAGAAAGAGCACAGCATTTTTCAAGACATGAGTTAATGAGTCATTCTGTTTGTGTTTCCCAAATAAATTAACAACAACAACTAACAATTCATTCTTTAAGTTCCTGCATGCCGACAATTCCAACTGACTGCAGCCAGAGCCAGAAACGCTCTGCAGTTTTGAAAATAAAAGTCATCCTATGTGTTCCAGCAGAAATGTCTACAGATGAACACTGATGGTCCTTAAAGATGACACTAAAAATCCTTGGAAACCAAATTTCAGAATTAAAAATCCTAACCCAGTAAATCACAATAAGCTTATTTTACAACATAGTCTTTTGAGACTATTATTCCCTTTACTTGTGCAATCTGCCACCGAGTAGCAGATCCTGTATTTATGGATGTTGTTAGCATTGACATTATCATTACAGTCATTTATTACTAATTATTCCTGACAGATTATTGACAGCATTGGTAGAGCAATTCAAATAGAAAAATGCTCACTTGTATTAATGCCCCAGCACCTGGTAAGAAAAGTTGAAACCTGTACTCATGTTGAGGACGAATCCATTTCAAGGGCACTATTTTAAATGTGGACATCTGCTTTGTAAGGAACATTTTTGTGCAAGGATATCTGAGGTTTGGTGCTGGGGGGGGATTGCTTCTTTTTTACGAACTGGGAGTTAGCATTCCCTGCATGTGGAAAGAGAAGAGGTGGCTCAGGACATTGCAAAGGTTTGCCCAGCACAAGGCATTTCAATGAAAATAGCAGCAGCCTCACATGCTGGGCTCCAGCCTGCAACCTTCCACTGTCTGTATTGCTGAAGGGGACTGCTGTGCAGTTCTTCTGGGCAGGGTCTTTACTGTCCTGAATTGAAATCCTACAGTAACATGCAAGGTCACTTTGGTTTATGCAGGTGTTAGTAAACTGACTTAGTTCTGACTCTTAGTGTTTAGCTGTTAGAAACAAGAAATAGAATCAGAAATGACGACTGACTTGGGTACAGTAAGTCTGGATAGTAGATGAGGAGGGCGGTGCTATTTTAGTGAGGGCAGCCGGCAGTTCACCTATGTGGGGAGAGGAAGGTGGCGCAGCGAGGGTTGTATAAGCAAAGTCACTTGTGGAATGTGCAGAATGTACA
This sequence comes from Coccyzus lansbergi, assembly GCA_033558105.1. NCBI lineage: Eukaryota > Metazoa > Chordata > Aves > Cuculiformes > Coccyzidae > Coccyzus > Coccyzus lansbergi. Next base: position 805,534 of record JAUMJK010000230.1, read on the forward strand.
CAGAGGGTGTGCCCGGAGCGAGGGCAGCACCGGGAGCTGGGGGAGCGGGAAGAGCCTCTGAGCCCATGTGTAACAGGTTGCCTGACAAAGGCATTTCCAAAATGCAACCCCTCTCTGCCCTTGCTGCTACTTCTGCCCTTGGACTCAAAGCCACACAGGTAATTGGATGTCAGTGTGGACAGTATAGTGTATAATTTAATACTACTAAGATAGTCTTAAATAAAACGGTCATCTTCAGCGCCCTCATCTCCCTTCCTGACACAGGTGAGACTTGCGTTGTCGGCCAAAAAGTACATGTGAGATATTCAATTGAAGGTAAAGGAAAGACTTCATATCATTTCTGGAGCAGAGTCAGTTTTTTGCTCTTGCTGCTTTGGTTTTTTTTTTTCCATGACTGATTAAGACATCTCCTCCTAAAACCTACCCAAAATCCCAGGCAATTAAAGACAAAACAGAGAATATTTCTATTTTCAATGAGTCTTCTCTATCCACTGTAATGCTCCTTTTGATTCACTCTTCAGCTACCCCTTGAAACAACTGGCAAAGGTATTGAAAGTAAGTCCACTTTAAATTTACAGATGTTTGTAAACTGTGGAAATTTGTGTTGAATGCATTTGCTAAATACTTGACTTCTGGTTTTGTGGCCGTGCTATGGGCATACGAAAGAGCACATGATTATCCTCTGACTTAGTATGAAATCAGCAAGGAGCAGAATTCCACTCCTTCCTGCTCAGCTACAGGGCTTTATACTGTGTTTTGTGATTGCCAGTGAGAAAACAGAGTTAAACTATTGACAGTGGTACTTGAACTAGCTCTACTGGTAAGAACTAATTATTAGAAAAGTTAACATGTTGAATGTCAAAGATGAATCCACAGAGGAAATAAAACATGAAACATGTTCCAGATATGTTAATCAAAACAAATCTGAAAAAAGTAAGGTCAAAGCACTTGGAGTATTTTTCACAGAGGCTCTACAAGCTAAGTGGTGAAATGGCATTAAATAAATTACATGGTTTCAAATTACTAACGATGCAACTACAAACTACAGAAGAACATGGCTCTTTTGGAGTACCCTACCTGTAGCAGGGAAAATCTGTCTGGAGAAACATGAGAAGAGCAGGAACTATCAGGTACTGTTTAACCAATGACCATGACTTATATTCTGTTCTGTAAACACCAACCAATCTCTTCTTCAGGAGCAGGATTTTGGATGAACCCACTGAACAGTTCTGCACTGAGAAAATGTGAAGACAACCATCAATGGGCACCAAGAACAATGCATACACATCATCTCATTGTAGAGAGAACCCCAGCAGCAAATGGACAGAGGCATGCAGACCCACAGGCATCTCTGCAGCCTTATCATACTGGCTCTGGGCAGAACTCATTATAGGACTAGGGCACTTAACTTAGAACCAGACATTGTTAACAGCATTTAGTTAATTTTTCAGGTCCAAAACATCACACAGGACAACCATTTCTAGAGACAGCATTGATCTTTCCCAAAAATGATTGTTTACTATGCATTCAAATTCTGTTGGAAAAGGGATCCTCACTTCTGGAAATGCTATGTTCTCAAATGCCTTTTTTTCTAGAAACGGCCTCATTTTTGAGTTCATAGAAAGTGGGAAAAGCAATAAAGCCTTTAGATATGAGGCAATTTTTCATCTTGCTAGAAATACCTTAGCACAATTCTAATTCACCATCATCTCAGGAAAGGCTGCCTAAAACACACTGAAAGCCAGCTTGGGCTTTAAGCCAGCAAAGCACTTCAAGCATGACTTCAGCTTAAAGCTCAGGCACTGTACCACTGACTTCAGTGAGATGACTTAAAAGTCATTACAATTAAAAAACTTAAATGGCTTACAAGTTTGGAGTCTCGGCATGAACTTCCTATGAGTGTCATAGCACACAGCTGTAGCATTTTGAATTTATAATGCCCTGCCACATGACCCAACCTGAGTAAGACCCTACAGATGAGCTCCAGGTGAAACTTGATGGGAACAGACAATGCTTGCAAAAGGCCTTCAGCTGAGACCTTGGTATTCAAGAGTCTCTTATCCCACTGTAGGTGAGAGTATACTTTATTCATCCCAGGAGGAAAATAACTTAGTCAGAGAGCTCTCTAAGAAAGATAAAGGATACAGACAGGAAAGCTATTGTGCATAAATCCAGGTGGAGTCGTAAGTCTTTCCAAAATGTTGGAAGAATAAATCCCCGTCCCACAAACTACCTAAAAAGATGTGGTTCCCATCCACAACTGAGTGGCAAAGCAACTTCCCACATAGTCACATCTGCCTCATTTTTCCTCTGTTCCATCACTTAAATTCTTGTCATAAGAGTAAAAGCAAAGGGCGGCAAGAGCTGTACACACACATGGTCAAGGGAGGGGAAAAAATGGAGAGAAGAGGATTTGCAGCTTAGATCTTTGCATATGAATTTGGCTTCAGCCTTCATGGCGTTTACATGCCTTTGAACACTTTCTGTTTCTTTCTGCATTCTTCACTGCTACATTTTATTTATTTTCACCTTCTGCTTCTCAGATCTTCTGCCAGACTGCTTATTTAATTCTACTTGTTGCACTAAAAACACCATTGTTGTCATCCAAATTAATTCCTGAACATAATAAAAACCTAAAAATAACTCAAACGACCAGTTTTCCATCCTTTGGTCTCACTTGAAGCACAGAATAAAAGCCAGTACTTGGGAGCTCTGACAGTTTACACAGGATCAGTCCGAGGTAACATGGCATTTTAGCAGATAGGGGACTTTTTTCCTTCCCTATCATCTTCTATCAGTTAAGACTGCTCACAATCCTGCCCCATCTCCAGCCCAGTTAGACCCACTTCCAACATAATCCATTGCCAGACGATGTTTTTTAAATAAGCTCAGTACTTTTCCAATATTCATGTGGCCTTCTGAGACAGGTTAGCTGAGAAGCAAGATAGACTGAGACCAACTTTACTTTTTAAGTATGGGGAAGGAGAACTGCCTCCCCAGAGCCTGTGGTAAAGAGGTAGGGCACTGCAGCTACAGATTTCCCTATTAAGTCTCTTCTGTTCCTCCCCATTTCAAACTGCACAGGGGAAAAAATGAAGGGGGGAGGGTGAGGAGGGAAATAAAAGAAGGTAACACGATAGGACCAATATTTTCCCCAAACCTGTATCGTATATCTGCCCTCATCCTCAACATTTTTTCCTGTGAAGGCTTCTCACTGATGAGAAGGGCTCTGAAAAGGCTAATCATTCTTTTGCTGCAGATCAAATATCTACCCTTTTAACAGGATCAGGATGGAAGGGAGCTAATGTGAATGAACCCAGCACTCCACACCACTAACTCGATCAAGCATTTTTTTTCAGGCATCATGGGGAACAAAAGGGCAACATAGTTCTGTTTGAGGAGCCGGACAATCCTTCTCAATCTAAAGCTTCTGGTGCCAGCTGTGCATGGGAGTCCTCTGTGGCATAACGATGACTAAGAGCACAGACAGATGAAGCCACCCAGCAGATGACACAACACGATCACAGGATAGGACCTTGTCAGCCTTTCAAATGCATAAACTTTAAATACTAATTTTTTGTACATTGTTTTTAGGGAGAAGAAGAAAGTGGCATCTACTGAAAGAATGGATTGCTAGAGGAGAGAATGACAATACCTAAAGCACTCAGTTGCACAGACACTACTTAGTTTTCTTACAAACTTCAACCTCAGTAGTTTTAAAAAATAACAAGAATTCTGAAACTGCAAATAAAGGATTAAACATTTTGCTGGCTTTGGCCAGTCTGTCAGTATTGCATTTTCTCAAGGGTAGCTTACTGATTACCTTTGAGCCTTTTTCTTTTCATCAATTTGAGCTAGATGGTAAATAAATATCATGAGGTGAGTTTAAACAGCGCATCAGTGACAAAAATACCCACTTAATTATAAGCAAAACACTCAGACTGGTTCTACAATAATTTTTGAAGTTGTTCTAAGTTTTAAAGGACCACTTTAGACCTTTTCTTACAGTCTCAAGGATTCCCTTCCATTTCATTTTTTTTTTCACATAGAATTTACAGTTATTTCTACCATTTACGTCGTCCAGTAGCACTTCTAAATTAGAAAACCAGACTGGAACTTCAACAGCCTGTCTGAGTATAAACCAGTCTCAGCTCCTCCACTCCAACAAAGCCCTGGCTGAGAGATAAAAAAGAAACACATACCTGCTCGTTAAAAGCTATTCATGCCAACTCTTCTTTCTCCTTTCTACGATTCACTAATGGCAAATTAGAAAGCTTTTTAATGTTGTCAACACAAAGAGCTTATGCAAAGCCAGAGGAGAGAAATAAATCAGAAAAGCAACAGAATCTTTGAACTTACGCTTATACTGCTTCAGCAAAGAATTATTTGTCTCGAATGTATGTGAGATGCTTTTTAGTTTGTGGATACATAAAACACTATTGTAGCAAACAGGGTAGTTTTTAAAGTAAGCCCTTACAATGAAAGTTGTGATTAAGCCCACAACATTTTAAGCAGTCACATTTTTACTTTCAGGATTTCACTTGATTTTGCTGTTCACTGTTTCAGGAAAGTCAAACTAGTTTTCTGCTTCGCTTACTTACATACAAGGTTCACTTTCTAGCTCTGACACTAAACACAGCAGGACTGAGTTTAAATAAAAATATGCAGTTTCCAGTGGTCTTGTGGATACAATTTCCAACTCACAGATATTCCCACTCGTATCAGACTGTAAAAAGCAAAACAAAAAGCAAAGTCCTAAGTATCTGCCAGTAGTCCTTTAATCCTGAAAGATAAAACCACAAGATCACTACATTCATGAAGAGAAAAAGCCCTCCTAAAATAAAGCCTTAAAACTGTGAGAATTTTCTCCTGAGTATTTTATCATGCATTGAAATAGCCAATTGCATCAGAAGGTCTGAGACACAAGCAAAAGCTGGTTTTGCCATTGACACTTCCAGCCTCAGCATAAAAATTATCTTGCCATTTCAAAAAGTATTTACCACCTTGTAGCTGCTCTTTCCCATGCCAACGTTTGTCCTCTCAGAACTGCTTAGGAGGGATGTTCTTCCTTATTTTAACTTATCTGCCATCAACAAAAGGTGGCTGATAGAGAAGTAGTAATGTACACACCTGCCTTTCCACAGCTCTGAGACCCTTTGAACTAGAAGCCCCTCAAGGCTTTCACTGAAAGTCAGGCATTTTCACTTGGACTGGGGCTGATATCCCTGAACCATAATATTTACATTCTTTCTCTTTTATATTGCTTTTCCTTAGCACTTCCATGAAACACTTAAAAGTAAGTGAACCCCTGTAACTAGACAGAGGCTACTTCATGGTACAGTGCTCCCCATGGCACGTTCACACCTATTCCTTTGTGAGGAGCAGAGGAAATGCCTACCAGGTCTGCTCATTATAGTTTCTTACCCAATATGTTTACATTTCAGCTCTTTTAGTGTTATTAATTATGACATTCATGCTATTTCCGTTAGAGTTTCACTATAAATATATAGATGCCTACATGCATGCACACACACACACACGCTTATGTATTTATCAGTGGTGTCTGATGACCGTGTTTCTGGATCAGTGTAACAAACACTGCTGCAGTTCACACTCCTGTCATGTTTAGGACTGCAGTTTTCCACTCCTTCCCATGCACAGGTATTTATTCCACAAAAGCAGAGAAAGCCTATACTCAGAAGCTTTTTCAAGTGATTTTGAGAGTATGATATAAATGACATTGAAGTCAAAAGATTCCCACTGCAAAAGCATCTCAGGTGCTTGGTGAACCCATTATGCTGGCAGCTAAAACACTGCAGACAGTTGTTGATCACACCCATGAGACCACGACTTCTGCAGAGCAGTACGGACCAGAACAGTGAGGTCTACACAATTTAAAATGCTGGGGACCCAGTGCTATTTAAATATCCCCCGACATTGACAAAACCAGTAGGTGCTGCATTGGCACTACATGTGGCTCATAACTTTAAAAGAACACTTAGTCATTTGGCAATGACATCCTGTGTCTGCAATAAATTGCAAAGAACGCACACCACTAGCTATCAGTTTGTCTGATGTTCCTTACAGATTCCAAGTATCCTCAATTTCATTTCCACTTTTATTTCTTACAGTCTTCCCATTTCTCCCTCTGTAAGTTTGTTTCTTCCATGGTTTATTTCGTGACTTTTTGCTGCTCTTTATGCTCAATTAGTCTTTCATTTTGTCGGCCAAGTGCCCTCTCAACTTAGATTCCTCCTCAAAACCATTAATTTCTCCACCTCTACCCTTTCTTTTAAATGTCACCAATGGTTTGGCTCACTTAGGTTGCAAATCTTTTCACTAGGGCCTACACTTTCAGTGTTTATTTGTACAATATCTGATTAATTTGTAATCCTTTGAAAATTCCCTCTTATATTTTAGTAGGTTTTTTTCCCCCCTCACAATTAGGAAGTGATACAGTGTTTGTCTTTTCTGAAGCCAGAGAGATAAAATGATCATCCATAACTACAAGTACAAAGCACAGTGGAAAAGTAGGTGGTTTCAGCCAGAAAAACTAACAATCAAGAACCTTTTGGCAGGTCTGAATTTTAACTTAAAGCTGCAAAATACATCATTTGAGACAGTTTCAAGTCTTGACCAAATCTTTACTGGAAATTACAGTAGCAAAACAAAGCAGAGTCTCCTGAGATACCCTCACATCTCAGCAAACACTGTTAATCACCTGGCAGCATATAAGCGTTTATTTCACGTAAAAGGGAATGTTCCAGATGATTCTGGAATTTGATGGAAAAGATTGTTGAATTCAATAATATTAAAAATTCTGGCAGCACTACTCAATGTCAAACTTGCTGGACCCAAAATATCATTTCTCTTCAAATATTATTTCCTTCTCCCACAGTTTAAACGCTGCAAGGCTCCAACTTGAACTTGTTCTTTGCAAGACCAACTGGCTAGAAACTTTACAGACAAAACCCAAACAATTCACCACGGGGCCCCACCATAAACAAAGTCATATAGGAATGTTATTTTCAGTACAAAAGCTGTAAAGGTTTCCTGGAAGCTCATCTGTGAAGCTGCTGACTACTACATACCCAACCACGATTTCCATGATGCTGCCTCCAACTCCATAGACTTCCCAGGAGACAGAAAGATTTTGAATATCCTTCTGTTCCAGTGGAAGTGCTCAGGTTGAAGGAGAGTATTATTAGCCAAATCTTATAAATTTATGATTGTGAATAAGCATTCTTTTTTTCTTCTGAGGTGGCAGTAACATCCATGCACAGAACACTTAACTGCCTTTCTTGACTTTTCATTTCTGCACTTTCATTTGATTGCCTGCAGAACAATATTGCTTTTAAGTGGAAGATGTGACAAAGAGAGACATCTTTCAGGTGTCTTTAAAGTTAGTTAAACAAAGAAGTTTGTTTCCCTCTGTTCCAAGTCTTATCTCTCAGTTACTTGCCCAAATAGTTCTAGGTGATGTTTTTTAGCATATATCCAGTTGTCTCCTTTCTAGCATTATGCAGACTAGAGATCACTTTACCCTCCCTTCTCCTCCTACAGCTTGTAGTGTCTTGGACTGAAATTTCTCAGAGGATCAACCACACAACATGTTCAATTCATAATGCATCCAACATGTAACAGATGAAGCCCTCATCCCAGACAGTCCTTGGATGCTATTGTGATACAAAGTCACACCATATATTTTTGGTTTTAAAATAAGATTACAATTCATGGCCTCTGTTATTGGTAAGACTATGTGTGTGCAACAGAAATAAACCGTGTGACAGTTTATGGGATCAGAACAGGATCTGTTTTAGGCTGTACTCACAGAGCAGAAATGAGAGGAAGGGGAGCCAAACAAGCAGCACTTCAGACTTAATCTTCCTTGCCTCCCCAGCCTTAGCATGCACCTTAGCCTACTGCAGGGCTCTGATACCATCCTTCAGGACTGCTTGCTGGCTGGAACTGCTGTTCGTTTCACAGTGTCATCACTCAACACATTTTCAAATTCTACAAAATAAACAGCATTAGTTGTTACTTCTTGCAATCTAAAGATGAGTATCAGTGAACAAGCTACTGTCAAACAGGCAAGCTCTAACCATCTTTCTAAACAGAGATTACTTTGTTGAATAAAAAGCATTTCAGAGCCAAGGAACGATCATGTTTACTTTTTTATCACCTTGATGAAACAGAACTAATTTATGTTACATTGAAAGAGATTTTGTTCGGACAGCTCAGTTTTTAGGACTGAAGCTCTTGGCACTCCCATTAGAGTGCCTCCTTGCAGTTTAAACTGTTGCCAGTAAAAGACAGAAAAACCTGCTGGGTGTGGCCTGATCCAGGAGGCTTCTCAGACCATATGTTTCTAATGGTTCTAATCTATGATTAGGTCAATCTGAAAGAACAAAAGCTGTAGAAAAGGAGAAAAGAACTTTATCTAGAAATGAAAGAAAATTCAATCAAGTGTAATATTCTGAGATACTTTAAAGGTGCTGCATCTGCCAGCAGGTGCTAAACACAGGCAAGTCTTACCCAGTGATCAGTGCCTCCCCCCAGCGCACAGATCAACGGTTTCTGGTCCTCATCCACAAACCACAAGACTAGTGAGCAACTTTTCTAGAAAAAAAAAAAACAAACATAAAAGGATTTGCTCTTTTTAAATACATACATAAATAAGATAAAAAAAGACCCTCTCTCAAAAACGTCATTTGTTCTTCAGAACCCTTTGGAAATCCACTTGCTAGCCTTTTCTTCCTATTTCCAGCTGTAGAAGTGTTGAGGGTTACAGGGCAATAAGCATGTCTGAGTTGTGTGTTTGCATGACATGACCTTCATCTGTGCAGAGATGTAGGTTAATTTACACAGAGAGGTACAGAATTTGTAATGAAGGTAGCATGGTATTTTAAGGAAATACAATAATATGCAGCCTCGGGTACTCAAGACTAACACTTTTCAAACCAGTAAATACAATTATCAGAATAACCATATTTATAACAAAAATTTACATACTGGAATGTTCCATAGTGGTGCCAAATTACAGCATAAAAATTTTGAGATCCCACATAAAATATTTCATACCAGGTGCTCGTAACAAGAGAGTGAATTTACAACTGAGCTGCCTGTCTGTAGTGCTCACTTGGCCGAGGTCCCTCTGAACCAGTGACCCATCCCTCTGCCAACACAGCCTGCCCTGCCTCAGACAGCTCTCTCCTATCATACCGCACACCTTTTGCCCAACTCTGCACTGCTCTGCTGTCCACATCAGGTACAGCAGTGTCTTGCTGCCCTTCCTCTTGGCCACAGTGGACTGAGGACATTACACTTTCTGTGTGCACCAGAACAGGACGACACTGCTTGATCACTGCAGAGGCACCATTAAACTCCTAGGGAGAAAAACAGATCTGTGGGTTTCCATGTGCTATGAGCCTCTCCCTGCTGCATCCCCAGAGAAGCCAGTCTGAGACTAAGGAGGGAGGTGGATGAAAAGGATCACTAGCTCATTTTGCTACATCACAGCACATTCCTAGGACCCCAGCCCTTAGGGGATTTGCTGAACTCCCTGTATATTACACTCATTTGGCTGTCTCATTAAACACTGTATTTGGCAAAATATACCTGCCTCAGGCCATGTCTACACCATAAAGCTTTGCCAAAGGTTCTGCACACCCCAGGTCAGCTCAGGGCATAGAAAATGCACATAGTGTGGTTGACAGTGTTACACTGGTGGGACTCTAGGGACTGATACATCTGTGCTAGCAACAGAGTCAATGTCAACGTACCTTTTGCCGTTTAGGAAAGTGAAGTTCCTAAACCAGCACGAAATCTTTCAATGATGGTATATGCTGTGCCTCCATGAGGCAGTCTGTCTTGCAGCCACAGCAGAATAAGTAGTTTTTGCTGGGTGCACAAGACCTATTAATTGTATGTTCTGCTACTACATTCCCATCTGGCTTCTCTTTGTTCAGTTTCTCTTCCTTATACACCACAGAGCTCCCTAACATTTACTTTGGAAAAGACCCACTGTTGCCTCAGGATGTAACAGAAATTCTCTGTGAATATTTCATGTTGTGTTTACAAAATACACAGGTTAAAACATGCTTTTCAAGCTCCGTTTCTTGTAGATATCAATTATACGAAGGCTCTTTTTGTTAAAAATATTACCAACATTTCACGGGGGAAGACATGTTCAATACCAAGAATGCAAACTGATGGGAGCCAAGGGAGTCAGGGATATGCAAAGAGGGCAGCACTGGGGCTTTCAGATTGTCACTGACACATCATGACAAACATTCCCAAACGTGGTCTGTGCAAAATAAACTGTGCCCTTTCTCCTTAAAATAAACATCCCTGATATACTTACTGAAACCAGGAATGTGCCATTACTAATGATAATGTAGTGCAGGAGACAGCTTTTCTTAAGGTTACCCAGAATATTTTTGCTGCTCCATCAGATGCATTGTTAGAGCTCACCAAGCTCAGAGCAGCAAGCAGTGCACCTGTTTTCTCTCAGACACATCTTATTTTTCTTCCTTGGAAACCCCAGCTGGCGTCCAGGTTTTCTTAAATTGCTGCCAGAGCTAATTGCTAAATTGCTACCAGAGCAATGCCCAGAAGATGGGGAACTGCTTTCTGTGGTAAAAGGTGGACAAATAGGTAGGCTCCGTTGTCCAGAATGGCCATGGAGACGGAAAGAGCCAGTGCAAACATCAGTGTGGGAGGGAAGAAGGGATATAGCAGTTGCAGCCAGGCAGGCAACCACAGTGGTTTGAGGGGCTTTTACTTAGGGGTGCTTGAGGCAGGAATACCATAGAGAGGCTCAGGGGAGAAAGGGGTAGCTTGGGGCTGGTAAAAAGCTGGCAAACAGGTGGTTCTGCTGGGAGTGCTCAGCTGTGAAATCACAAACTCAGGGAAAGTATTTACTGAAGCCTAGATTTGCTCCACCTGAAGGCACAGAAGGAAATCTGTTTTCTTCATTTGTGTTTTATTTCCTTTGCTTGTTTGGATACTCTGATATTATTTATATATTATTTTTGAGAGGTTTCTTTTAAGGAGATCCTGAATTCAGCCTAATGGAATAGCTGCTCAGCCAGGGACTGGACTCTCCAGCAGAGAAAAATTAATCTTACGCCAGTAACTGCAGCAAACACAGCAGCAGAAATAGCAAATGGCAAAAGCTAAGAATAGGCAATGGTTTTGAATTGGCATCCAGTTAGGGAAGAGAAGTGGTGTTCAACTCATCCAACAAATTCACAACTTGGTAACAACTTTGTTGAAACACTTGCAGAGGAATTCTTGACCACATTCAACTTGTTAAAAACAACAATAACAACAAAGAAAACCACCACTAAATCTGTGATCTAAGGGGCCTATAATACTAAAATAATAATGATAATTTAAAAAATTAAGTAAATCTGGGCAATTGTATGCACACACAATAGGAAAGACTTCTTCCCTGTGATAATCATCTCAAGTAGCTCTATCAGCATTTTCACACTCTGGCTTCAGGAGCCACATCAGGAAATCAAACAAATATCCCAGCGTGCAATGAACAACTTCTTGCAAAAAGCAAACAAGAGTTATTTTCTTAACAAACAGAAAACAGACAAAAGCACTACCAAGAAAGATCATAAGACTAAGAACAAAAATATGATACTGATGGAAACAAAATTTTGAGGGGAGTACTTGAATGTTTCCTTCCTTCCAGTGACAAGTGGCTAGGATTTACATAAGCCAGTTATGGCTGGCGTTGCACTGAGGCAGCTTTGCAAGTTGCTACATCCTCTGAGCATGAGACTTGGATCACCTCAATGGAAACCAAGGTGACCACTTCATGCTGCTGAAAGGACCTTGGAAAACACCCAGAAGCAGTAAAGAGGAACAGATAGATGATGCAACCAGACATCTATAGGCTCAAAATGCCCAGTCAAAGCTAGATAAGGCTTCTCTTCTGTGATTTGATCTCAATAAGAAAACAGTTCTTCATAAGAAAACTCCCAGACTGAAAAATACAGAAACTTGACATTTTTCAGGGAGGGACTGAGGGATTTCAGGGACTATTACTATACAGCCTGTATTACAGGGCATGCTCCCTGTGTGCAAACTTGTGAAACATGGTAAATGTAATGCGTATTACAAAGGATGAAACTTGATGAAAGCCTCGGCCTCACCACACTGAACATAGATCATTATCTCTAAGAACATAAGCACAGCCAAGTCATGTTAAACTTTGTCTGCATCAAGATCCCACTGATTTACACATGGAAGAGAGGTTTGGATATGGCACTAGCAGGGAAGGAAAACAGCATCAGAGATGGGTTTAAGAGTTGAGTGTCTTTCCTTAAAGGTCTTTGATCCAATGACCATTAGTTGCTACCAAACTAAATCCCACAGAAAATAGCCCAGCACATTTGTTTGAATCTCTAAGCAGCCCAGCATCTCTAGACTGCCGGTGTCCCTTCCCTTATTACCTCCCTTATGTTGGGGAATGGAGAATTCAACAAGCAGGATTAGTCTCCTGTGAGGCTAGTTACATTACTAACAGTACAAACAAGCAGTGACCATTTTAAACTTCGGATGATTTAAAATGTAATTCAGGGAAACACTTATTCTCTGCTTTCATTTTCAAATGAAAGTAAAGAAAAATCTCCAGGGAATTCTGGGGGAGGGGGCAACTCTTCCCTAGTGGTTCAAATATATCTCCCCGGCAGCACAAAAAAAAAAAAATGCTGGTATCCTGTACCACCCAGTGCCTGCCCGCTTGTATGCCTGATTACCCCGATAAATCAGAAAACCTGCTTGTTACAGGCTCTCTTTCCATTACAGCTGTTGCTCTGGTTAACATCTTCTGAATCATCCAATTCATCAGGATCACATATATGGGGGTTTAATCCTTTGATTTTTTTAAGTTACTTTGTTCTGAATGTTTCACTTCACTCTCTTACTGACAGAGGAACTGGACAAAGATAAATAAGTAAGAGTAGCATTGTTTTTATCCCCTCACAAAATAAAAAGCAGGGGAATCGGGAGGGGGGAACAGGGTAGCTCTTCATTTCACAGTTCTTTAGTGGTATCACTCAGCATCAAGGGTGCAGCCTGAAATTTGAAGAGTACGAAAACCAGGGCTGAACTTCTGAAGTACAGTTAGCCCTGTTGTGCTCTCCCAGTCATTAAAATGCTATCTTTGAAAAATGTATATTAAATAGACAAATAGCTTGGTGGTTATTCCAAGCCCTCCATCACTATGCTGTCTTTCAGCACTAATTCCTGTAAAAGGAATAAAACAAGGAATTGAGTTACAACAGAAATGTAATTGCTACATAAATTATACAGTGTCAAAGCTGGAAAGGGAAATGGGGAACATAGTAGGTCAAATGCTTGCTAATGGGTTATCAAGTCATTCTGCTCAAATCAGAATCAGACATCAGTACTCATTGGAAGGATGTAAGAGAACATACCCTGTAAGATTGTTTCTCCTGGCAACGTTTTAGGATTAATGCCCACAAACTCCCCTGTATTTATTCACAGACCCTCAGAAGTCACTCTTGACGTGCTTGTAGGCTACTCTGTTTAGTTAGGTTAACTTGCTAGGTTACTGGCAAGTGAGGAATATGACATCAGGCTTCTTTAAGTACAGCAACAATACAGGCCTGCACCCCTTTGTGGAACTTGAGCAGCAAGACCTCATCCTCCTCAGCAAGAGCTTGAAGCAAAAAAATGTTATGTTCTCACAAAAGAAACTAACTTCGCCCTTTGACTTCCCAGCGCACATGGGGATCCTGGTCTCTCAGCACAGTGCCAGTGAAATAATTCATAATAACATCCTGTAACTAAAGGGAAGGCACCAATCTCTGATGGTGTTTGTTCATTTCTACAGAATAGCACAAATACATACAAATATATAAAGAAAAGAATAATGATGGCTAAATCTCACATTGTTCCATGATTTTACTATTGATTCAACACCCTTTGTTTTGAAATCAGACTGCATGTTTCTTCATAAAAATGAGCTCTACAGAGATTCCTAAGACTGAGTTGTTCCAAGCCTTAGCTACCCTGAGGATAGAGGATTTCAAAACCAAATGTAGACTCTTTATAAGAACAAAAAATGAACTTTGCTAGAGAAAAATGTCTCTGATATTTTACATACCTCATGTTAAATAAGACTCACACAAGTATTTATAAATTCTTTAAGAAGAAAATATCATAGCCTTCCTTTTCTATCTTACTCACCTGCTCTTTTTCCATCTACTTTTTCCCCTTTTCAATAATGGTAAAACCTTATGTCATTACAAGAAAGTATTTTATTGACCAGTATAATGGATTCAAGATCTGAATCCAAGGTTACTAAATGAAAAAGAAGCTGTCTAGCCATATTATGCTAGAAGGAATGAGTCTTTAACTATTGAGCCCCTATAAGTATGATTAAAGATTTTGCTGCCGATTAATGCCCCACAAGCCGTTAGGAATATATGGATCCAAAAAGAAAAGACTATGGAATTGCACAGGTACAATTTCAGGCCTCTTACACTTAAGGTAAAGACAGGCAAAGAAAACATGAATAACAGAAAAAAAACAAATCTCATACACAAGCCTTCCTTGAATAATCTGTCTGCCATTTGCTGCAGAAGGATTTAAATAGCTACTTCCAATTGAATTTATCTGGTATATTAAACACTTATAGAAAATATTTTGTACTAACGGCTTTAAGCCCTTGAGCTGATGGACACAATTTCACAGCATAAATCTGACCTGCAGTGGTAAACAATAAGATAATAAACTAAACTTGAGCAGAAAGAATTTTGTGAAAATGTTCACTATCTAAGAAAGCAGTTTTCTCAGAGCATCTCCTCCAAGTAGGGGCTCAGCAAGCATTATATCCAACTTACCAGTAATAAACTGCAAGCCCTGTCCTGCAAGAAACTGAAGTTAGCACAGCCACTCAGGAAAGACATTGAGGACTTTTCAGTAACACACATCTATTCCACAAATGACAGAGTGAGAATAATCTCCTTAAACTATTGAAATCGGTCATCTCCTTAGTTAAAAACACTGTCATTAGGGAAACTGGCGAAAGAGCAACTAAAAGCAGCAATGCATACAATTTTCCCCACGATACTTTCATTAAGTCTTATAGTCTTTCAAGAAAAGACTCACTGAGAATATATTGCAAATACAGGTTCTTCTGCCTGATGACACATTTGTTCACATGGCATTACATCAATTGATGTAATGGATAAACTCAGTAAATGTTTTCAAACGCAGCAGCTTTGGGTTAGGAACCCAGGTACCAGCAGTGCTAAGGATCCCAAACTGTCATCAAATTAAGAGACTGGCAGCACAGGAGGCTGTTAGAAATATGTAAATAAGAACATTTCCACTCTCAAACTCCAGATGTCTGACTGAGAAGAGAAATTTGGTATCAAGAGAAGAGAGAGTACGCCACTTTTATCAGAAAATGTCACCTGCTTGTTACTGCAGGAAATTTCCCTCAAACAGAAAAGAAGTTTCAGAAGTAATAGCGCCATGCAAAATCCACCTCCAGCTGGGGCAGACAAACACAGGTCAGGGGTAAACATCATATCCTAAGAATAAAAACCACACCAAAGGAGACACTGTTACCAGAAAGGTAACATAAATCGTCCAGCAGGGACATTTATCAGACTGCGATGAAGCTTGGGCTGACAAACAGAAATAGCATTGCTTACGTTGGAAAAGATTACATTGGTTTTTAGAATTACTTGTTGAAAAGAAAGAAGACTAAGAAAAGAAAAGGTAAATAGCAACACATCTCTGAATATGTGACTTCAAAAATAGAGCCTGGACTTGGTAAACGTCACTGCTATTCTTCATAAAACAGGAAAGAGCTTTTTTATTTTTAAGTCTATAATTAGACTTCAATGGAAAGTTACATTGTAAGCTCAAGAAAATTGCCAAACTTTCAATATAATTTGAAGAATAGTACAATCTTTATTCAAGTCTGGTCTGGACATGTGTTATATTTTAACGAGCACTTTGCATTGGAAAAGTTCTCAGTCACAGCAGATTTTTAGTACCATTGGAACTAGATATTTCAAAATATGTAAAGAAACAGATCATTGTAAAAGAGACATCAAAAGTTTTACCTTGAAGCTCTCCAAGGAATCCAAGTATAGTGGGGATAAGAGTAATAAAGGCCTACTGCCTACCTGCGTGCCGCCCACCCTGTGGGACTGCTTGTCTTGCAGTCCTCCACAAATGTCATTGGCTCATGGAGCCTCAGTGGACGATCAGTCCTTGTCACATCATCATCGTAACTTTGTACAGTTGGCAGTCTCTCTTCTGAGAAGTCAGAACACACTTAGCTCAGATATTGAATTTCCTTTCACCTCTCCAGAGTACAGTCTTTCCAACTCAGGGTTAAGCTTGTTTGCAATTCATGAGGAAATGGATTGCAGCTATTGCTGTTGTCTGCACTGTGCATGGCTTATGAACAAAGAACTCTGGTTTCTAGGACTCTTGCAATGCTTTAAACAGTCACTCCCTAAACGAAAATTTCCTGAAATCCAGCCCTCAGATCTGAACTTCTTGAAAACTAGATGAACAGCCTGAATTTAAATTCTCAAAACCAAGCATCATGCTTCTTTGTTTATAATTTGTCCAGACCTCTATTTAGAAGAAACCTAGCATGGTGAAACCGAAGTCTTGTCTTAACAAAGCTCACACAGCTGATAGGAGCATTCATGAAGGACAAAGTTACTCCTACGAGATTTCTGCCACCTCCTACTCAAATCTTACAAGATTGAAGGCAAGATTCCAGCAGCTCGTAATCTCAGCCTCAGCCAGAGTAGCCTGAACATGCAGACCCAAGCTAAATACCCCCTCTTCAGGAACTCTGCAGTCCCATAGCATGGGGAGCTGGACACTCCTACAAATCAACAAAGCCATAAGCACTTCATTAAAAATTGCAGTGTCTTTCCCCTTGTTTGAACGTTAACATGTACTTTAATAGTATGTACTATTACAGACATTCCATAAACACCTAATACTGCTTGAAAGACCTTTATTAAAGTTTAAATATAGATGCCATTCTCTGCTACTTTCTAACAGGCAAAGAGATTCTCTCCAGAGACAATTTTGATTTTCCAGACAGTCAAGGGTCTATAGTGGTCAGGCAAGAAACTGAACTTTGGGAGCTCTGCAGCAGTCCCTCCAGTCATCATAAAACAGCTTTGATGGGATCAAAAGGAAATTGTATCAGATGGGACTCAAGGGAAGTTACATCAGACCTTCATTTGCCCGAAGAAGGTCAGCAAGTCAGAGGGTTCAGAAAAAGCATGCAAAACATGGCACACATTGCAGGGTGTGGATAGAGAGGAAGGATCTTTCATAAGAAAGAAAAATAATTGACATGGTATGTTTCATCTGATTACTATTTTTCCCTATTTCCTGAAGAAACCAAAGCACAGCAAGAGATAACACTTTGCACACGGTCATGCGTAGCAAGTGTATCACAACATATTATCTCTTGGTCTGTGAGACATGTCCTCTTCTCCTCTCTCTCCTAATGCATCGTATCTTCATTGCCTGGAAATGAATGCATTGGAGAGGAGGGAGCTGGCGGATGTATTGGCCAAACCCCTTTCCATCATCTTCCAGCAGTCTGGAAGACTGGGGAGGTACCTCTGGACTGGAGACTGGCTGATGTAGTTCCCATTTACAAGAAGGGTAGCAGGGAGGATCCGGGGAACTACAGGCCAGTCAGTCTGACCTCAGTGCCAGGGAAAGTCATGGAACAGGTGATCTTGAGTGCTATCATGAAGCACATGCAAGAGAACCGGGTGATCAGGTCCAGTCAACATGGGTTTACCAGAGGTAGGTCCTGCCAAACCAACCTGATCTCCTTCTATGACAAAGTCACTCGGCTGCTGGATGAAGGAAAGGCAGTAGTCTTTCTGGACTTCAGTAAAGCCTTTGACACAGTTTCTCACAGCATTCTGCTACGGAAACTGTCAGCCTCTGGCCTGGACAGACGCACACTCTCCTGGGTAGAAAACTGGCTGGATGGCCGGGCCCAGAGAGTGGTGGTAAATGGTGTTAAGTCCAGCTGGAGGCCAGTGACAAGTGGTGTTCCCCAGGGCTCAGTGCTAGGTCCAGTCCTGTTCAATGTCTTCATCAATGACCTGGATGAGGGCATTGAGGGTACCCTTAGCAAGTTTGCAGATGACACAAAGCTGTGTGGAAGTGTCGATCTGCTGGAGGGTAGGGAGGCTTTGCAGGGGGACCAGGACAGGCTGGACCGCTGGGCAATGTCCAACGGCATGAGGTTTAACACGGCCAAATGCCGGGTCCTGCACTTGGGGCACAACAACCCTATGCAGAGCTACAGACTGGGAGAAGCCTGGCTGGAAAACTGCCAGGAGGAGAGGGACCTGGGGGTGTTGGTCGACAGCCGACTGAACATGAGCCAGCAGTGTGCCCAGGTGGCCAAGAAGGCCAATGGCATCCTGGCTTGGATCAGAAATGGTGTGACCAGCAGGTCCAGGGAGGTGATTCTCCCTCTGTATTCAGCACTGGTGAGGCCGCTCCTTGAATATTGTGTCCAGTTCTGGGCCTCTTACCACAAGAAGGATGTTGAGGCTCTGGAGCAAGTCCAGAGAAGAGCAACGAGGCTGGTGAAGGGGCTGGAGAACAGACCCTATGAGGAGCGGCTGAGAGAGCTGGGGTTGTTTAGCCTGGAGAAGAGGAGGCTGAGAGGAGACCTCATTACTCTCTACAAGTACCTGAAAGGAGGTTGTGGAGAGGAGGGAGATGGCCTCTTCTCCCAAGTGCCAGGGGACAGGACAAGAGGGAATGGCCTCAAGCTCTGCCAGGGTAGATTTAGGCTGGAGATGAGGAGGAGGTTTTTCACGCAGAGGGTCATTGGGCATTGGAATAGGAGGTGGTTGAGTCACCTTCCCTGGAGGTGTTTAAGACACGGGTGGATGAGGTATTGAGGGACTTGGTTTAGTGTTAGATAGGAATGGTTGGACTAGAAGATCCGATGGGTCCCTTCCAACCTGGTTGTTCTGTGATTCTGTGATTCTGAGACTCCACATTTCTCAATCTCCTGCTTTAGGTATTATTCTGTTTATGTTTGTTGTCCCATTGATAGAAAACTGGAGGGTTTCCAACTGCTAATCTTTTCTAGTCCCAATTCTATTTGGTCTCAAGTAACTACGAATATATTTACACCCCAGAGTTTATTCATTAGTTGGAGATTCATAGGAGACTGCAGTGTGAAAGCAGCAGGCTGACTTCCCAAGAAAGAGGTGGATTCTGGCACATCCATCACCTGATGAGGGACACTGGCCTCACAGGGCAGGGGCTGCCAGCCCAGCTCCTCTTGACACTCTGTAAGAAGACAGCCTCCTTACAGGTTTGAAAGTGCTAGCAAGGCCAACACCTATTTCAACTTCTTTGCAGAAACTCAGTAGTAAAAATAACAAAGTCTGAAGAAAAGATGACAGTTTGCAGGTAACAGCATTTACTTTGTTTGACTATGGAGGTGAGAGTGAATTTTGACTTATTATTCATAGCAAGGTACCACCTTTGCCATTTTTTCTGCTTGCAAGATTTCTATTCATTGTCAATACACACCAGGGTTCTACTCTGCCTAAATATTTGATCAAGACTAACTGGCAATGAAAGAGCAAAGCATCTTTTGACAGTACAGAAGACATCCAATAGTCTTTTCTGACAGCAGTAGTCTCCTGACTGCACACAGCTGCCAGGAGTGAATTCTAGGGGTCAATGTTCCCCCAGGCAGTTTGAGAGCAGCAGGACCTGTGCATCATACTGGTCTCTTCAGCCTCTGGTTTCTCTGGAGAAACCAAGCTCAGCATCCCTGTCCTTTCAACTCTTTTGCCTTCCCACTTAAACTGCCAAAAATGGTTTTACTGCAGTACTGCCTGTAAATAACAACAATCACTCAAGAAACCCCCTGTGTTTGTCTCCCAGAAAACATGTACCTTTCATGTTTCTTTCATGTCAGTTAGATTTTTTTCAGCCAAAGGTTGGACACAGGTTCATTAGGGTGAAGAAGTCCACTGTTAATTAATAACCTCTCTGGAGCTTGAAGGACTTTACTATCTCAGTGCCTTTAAGCTCCTCCGATGCATTAAGAATATATTGCATGTGTATACAATACATTGTATTCTCACACTATGTATAAGAAGCTTGGATTCTCACAGAACTAAGAAAGCATAGCTCAGGTTTAGAGAGACCCATTTAAAATGAGAGTCGATTGCACCAGAAATTCTATTCTGCTGTTGAAAGGCGCACTGACCTTGAGGCTTGCAATAATGTCCAGAATTAGCTTGTCAGCAGCCCAGAGATCCAATCTCAGTTTTCATGGAATTGTTCCCAGAGCAGGTAGATAATGCCCAATCTTCAAAGTAACTATGTCTCAAGTTCATCAAACAAGCAGGAAAAAAAATGACACACCAAAGGGCCTATTCACTAAACAGAGGCTTACATGAATTGGCCAAGCATGTGAAAATCTATTTTTCTTGCTTGGGTGACAGAAATGCTGCACTACAAAGGGCAAGAATACAATTTGCAAGTAGATTAGGTGGGTTCAGAATGAATTATTTCAGCCCAATCACAAATCTACTTTGAACATAAGAATTAGAATTTGATTCAAGTATTAAGTTCAGATTTGATCAGCAGAGACCAAGAAAAAGAAAAATAGAAAAATAGAAAAGAGGTGATGAAATACATACACAGTCTCAGCAGCTCACAAAAAGCAAATTCTCTTAAGCCAGTGTAATATATGCTGGACATTTCTAACCCATGAATGAAAAACTAGATGCTTCAAACTCCCTTGTAGAAACAAAAAAACACAGCACAGGCTTGACCCACACGGAACAGGCATAAGGCCCCATAGATTGGTGGGTCTGTAAAAACAACACAAAAATCCCCTACAAGTTCTCCAACACAAAGAAAACTTTCTCTTCAATCCTTCTTCAAAATCGGAATTAAAACATCTTTACAATTTCTGCTAAGAATACGCCAATACTCAGATAGAAGTCACCACACGTAAAGTAATGAGATGCTATCTAATACACATCAGAGTCAGGATGTTTTCATGTTTGCTATTACATGTTGGTAGTGAGACAGAGAAAGAAGACCAGAGGAAAAGCTGATCTTTTAACTTACTGCAGCTTACTAATTCCAAGTGTGGCCACAGACGTAAACTTAAAGAAGGTTTCTGAACAAGAAAAGCAACGGTTTAAGGAAGTACAGAGAGAATGGGGACTAGCATTGAGGTAGGAATGGGAGGACAACAGCCTATAAGAAACTGGGTGAGAGGAAAATGTAGAGAAGATTTGACAGGAGGCAGCACAGGGAGAAAAGCAAGAGCTTAATGGATGTTAACCATTTATTCAAAATATACTTTTGTTCTCAGGCTTTCAAGGACTAACTTTTTTTTTTCTTACGCTTAAGAAAATTTGAATTCTAAAAGAAATATCACAAGGAAATATATATGTTTTCATCTAGACTGAGCTATCAAAGATCAAAATTCAATGAAGATACAATAGTGAGAAAACAGATGACCTTCAGTCATCCATTACCTTTGGATTATTTAGGGAAAAAAATAGAAAAAAAAACCCCAAAACCAAAAACAACTCAACAGAACCACACTTTCCTTTATAATTCAAAAACTTAGCAAACTGCTTTGCTCATAGAGTTGAGTCATACTGTTTCCTGCTGTTCCAATTTGGCATAATTAGATAAACCGTTAATGAGAGAAAAAGAAAAAACACACAACACGATTCACACTGGCAAGTATCAATGCAAAAAAGCAGAAAAACAGACTGGGTCAAAACTGTAGCCCAAATGCATTTGTTTCTGTTCAGAATAACAATTGTTATTACAGAGACACAGTGGACAGAGATAATAAAACCAAAAACCCTCTCCCAGTAAATGACTTAATGTCTTCCCTCTCAGCTATCTTTGAGATTCCTTGGGAAGAATTTGAGATCCTCTATGCACAACTCTATCTCACCCTAAAAAGCTGTCAGGCATTGCAGAGCTGCAGGGGAGTGTTTCATCACAATCTCATACCTGACACTACATCTCATGATAGCCACTGCAGTTTTGTAATGAAGGACTGTTCCTATGTCCTTCTGATTACAGTACTGAGAACATCTACTGCTCAAAATTGTACTTTATCTCTTCATTCCTTGAAGGTGGACGAGAATTAATTTTTTAGCCTACATGAACTTTAGTGGCTTCCCATCAGATGGGAATCAATTTTCCCAGGTCTGGTATAAATTCCAAGTACCCTCCCCTCAAGTTAAGTGTGTTCAAGCTTTGGTTGCTCAATTTGTAAACAAAAAACCCAAAAAAAAAAAAAATATCTGAGGTGGTCATGCTTTTATCCATTCCTGAAGTTATTTGCTCGAATACATGGGCCAAATTCTGCAGAGCATCTTTATGACCATCTCTTCAAATTACAGAGTCCTACGTCAGCTGCAGCAATTGAACATACAACTGAGAACAGACCTGTTTCAAGGCCAGTCAAGCTCATATGTCAAGTAATTTTTACAGTGATGAGGTTATATTCTGCTACCAAGCTAACACTTTAATGAAGATAAGTCCCTGTTTTAGAGGGGCCACTATAGACACATTCCTTCCTTCTCCCTTAAAGGCCCAACCTCACTACTACAGCAATGAAGAGTCCAACGTTTTCTCTATCATTTTGTTAGATTTTAGAAATAAGAAATACTTATTTTGCCATTACACATACAAATATAAGAATGAGCTAATTAAATGAACAATATATCCTTGAAATCCCAGGTCAGATTTTAACTTGTATAAACTTAAGCTAATTTCCACAGTGGCCCTCGCTCCACTTAACTCTGCATACACTGCTGCCTCAGTCTACAGAGTGCAAGCTGCCCTCCCGCCTTCCAGGGGAGGCTCTGCAAAAAACTGGCCCTGCAGAGTCCTGCACTGTATTTGTGAGTAACCAGGTTCACCCGAGCATATTTAGTTGTCCGTCTGCAAAAAGGCAAATGTGTTTGTAATTAAGAGTCCTTAGTTTACTGTATATAAATCAGGAAATGGGAAAGATACTGTTAAATGAAGACAGTTTCAAAGGATTTATTTTGCTTCCAATTAGGTTCATAAGGAAAAAGCCTTTTCAAAGACTGGTTTCTCTTGGATCTAACTAGATGCTCTCATTTGTTTCGCAGGGGTCCAAAGATTACCCCTTCATTAGGGCAAAGTTAACTGAAATGGCTAATTTAAAACTCACTCCCCTATTCTGCAGATTTTCATCTTCCTTTTAACTGAGATAATTTGCTGGTAGGTCATTTATCTTCTCTTACAGATGGTGTTGTTTAGCTTCTGATCACTTTGTAAAGTGCATACACACTCAAAACCAAAAGATTTCAAAGAAATTTTATGATATGGAAACAAGAAAAAAATGGTAGTTTCATAATGGTGTTGACTTCTGTAAGACATCCTGCCACAGTCATCAGCTACCTATACTCTGCTTGTTACATACACTTCCTTCATTTTACTTTTTTCCCTGTCCATTTTGTATTGGAGATACAACACTTACAATTAAGGAATCACTCAGATAAAACAAGTATGGTCAGTATTTGACAAGGTAGACAGACCTCTAAGATGCTCTCCAGAAGCACTCTGGAAATTCACAAAGGGAAACTTGACATACAAGTTTTCTTTTCAAAAATAATTTTTAAAAAAGCATTGCTAAAAGTACCATATTTAAGGACAAGTACAAAACAGTAACTCACACCATTTGTGGCTCTTATTATAATCTTTTCTAACTTGAGAAAGCATTTTTTTTGTGCAAACTGTTTCAGGAGGTTTCAATAAGGAAGAAAGCAGCTACTTCTGCAATCATATATGAAGGAAGATAAATGCCACCCCACTCTAATAAAATTCTACTAGAAGAATTCCTTCCACCTTCTCAGACTTGTTTAAGAAAGATCTTTCTTCAGGACGTAAAGTTCTTGAGTATCAATCTAGGTAAATCATGCTGTTATTCATTGCATTAACAAACACAGCCAGCATTATATACTTGTTCTCACCATACAATATGACATATACAATCACACATTACCTTTCTTCTCAAAACTATGATACTGAGAGGGTCTCTCTTTACCAGAAAAAAAAGGAAAGTAGAAAGTATACAATCACACATTACCTTTCTTCTCAAAACTATGATACTGAGAGGGTCTCTCTTTACCAGAAAAAAAAGGAAAGTAGAAACATGCCAGCATTGTTTTGCAGCCCTGTGCTATTTGCTTAAATCTCCATTTGTTGTGTTCCTTTGCCACCCCTTTTCTCAAGGCTGTATCTATCACACAGCTGTTCCACATTGAGTTGAGGAATTCATCTGGAGACTCAGGAAAGCAATAGCTCGGCAATTCTAGCACTGCAAAGGCAAAGCTGAAAGGCCTTTATGCAGCACCTGCTGAGGGGACCTTTTACTGCTTTCATAATATGGAACAGGAGTTTGGCCCCAAGGGGAGGATCTCACTCTACACGGGCAAAACCCCAGGTTCTGCCTCATTATAGTTATTGGCCTACCAATTAACTTGCTTCCTGTGAGAGCTGGGAGGAAGGCATTTTGTTCATTGAGATATTCAGGCTGTATAGTTTGTGAAGTTTTTTCACTTTAAGGACCGTGTATGTCCTTAATTAGCATTTGTCACTAGCCATTCAAAGTACTTTTCCTCAGCCAGATGCTATACAAAGCATCATGCCCCACTTTTTACAGGTGGGTAAGCTGAGGCACAGGATGGGACATCTCCCCAAGGCAATGCAGCATGTCCATAACCCAGTCCAGTTCTCAAGAGTCAAGGCACTGTATACAACCTGCCTATATGCAGCGTCTCTGCTTGCCCAGGTACCAGATAACTTGATTTTAATAAGGAGTGTCAGAAACACTCATTCTTGAAATGTCCTTTATTTGAGAATATATCTGGGCTACCCAGTCCTGCGTGAGTTTAATCTAGATCATTTAAAATGCCTTTCAGGTACATCATTCAGAGACATCCACTAGGAATACCATCTGCAACAATAAGACATTCCCTTTGTAATAACTGTAAGAGTGGGAAAAAATCCATTAACAAATGTAAAAATGCCTGAAATAAAAGTTCTCCTTTAAACTGCAGTGCTTGCAGACTACTTAATATCAGCAGCATGTATGACATAGCACATACCTAGAAAGTGTTAAACTGTGCTACTGTAGTAAAACTGTCAGCCTTGATTATTTAGAAGGTGTCTACCTGTAAGGTTCAGTTTTATTCCCTGTTGTTATTAGTACATCCCACATGTCTGATCACACCGGCCAACGCTCCACGCTGTTCATATTACACTTGGCTGCTGCTCCTGATTTATCTGTCACAGAGACAAAAGTTTGGCTTACCCTTTCTTAACAACAAAGGTTTATTCTTGATGGCATCCCTCTGCAGTCAAATAAAATTCACATACACATTCCTCAACAAATCCAAGCTAATGCCACAAACATCAGCGTAGCACCCAAGACAGTGTCTACTGGTTGTGATAAAAGATGGGTATCATGCAGGTGTTGCAGTTGATTTTAACATATAATAGAGTTGACATTGCATAAACTATGGCTTCCAAGCTCACTTGTTTGTTCCTGCCCACCGCTTTTCTTCAAGTTTTTTCAGCTTTCTCTTCACATCTGCAGCTCTTGTTTGAACTCAAGTCTAGCCCATATTTATCCCATGCTTCACTGAAAACAGAAATACTATTTAGTCAAGCTCTACACTGGAGTTAAACAATTGATACTACCTTCACACCATGACAGAAGGAACATTCATGCAATCTTTGTGTTTCTATTGAACATTAACATGCATGAAACAATGCAGACTAGATTCTAAGCTCATTGTCCCCACTGGAAAATACAAAGTACTTTTCTTTAATGGAATTACTCCAGAATCTGTCCTTTCACAATCACTACAATAATTTTAAAGTTTAAGGGGAGTTTTGCCTGATTCAGAAGCTTTTAAACCAAATTACGCTTTAAAAAAAATGCAGTCTAGATTATCCTTGATGTAAACCCATAGCTGGGATTGTATAGCAGATTAATTAGACTAGCCACATTTTTTAATAACATCTTGCATGCCTCAGAGACACAGAAAGATAAAGATTTAATTTGCTATGAATGGGCCATTACTAACTGTGAAATTGCTTGCTGTTATCTACAGCAGAGCTCTTTGTGGTCTAGTTGTATTTGTTCTGCATAATGAACAGAATGCCAGTGGTTTCCATCTACATATAACTCTTCACTCTGGGCACTTTGCAGATACGGCTGACTACCTTTACTAGTTAAAAATGGAGTTACCAGAGGCAAAGAAGATTTAGCGGTCAAAACCCAAGTCTGTGGCAGAGTCAAGAATAGAACTTAGAGCTCCTAGACTATACCCAAAGGCCTGTTTTAACCACTACACAGCACTATGCTAGCAGGGTGCAACCACAGGTTGAGTTCTGCGCCAAAGGGAGAGGCTGTCTGTAGTTCTGTCAGCTCCACTGCAGCTGCGTGCGCACACACTGTCAGGCATGTGTACATGCACATTACCTTCCCATCCCCCAGATCTTTATGGAGCTTTTCTTATGTGTCACGAGAGAATAAATGCCTGAGACATTATCTGCCCATTCCAGGAGTTCAGAGAATGTGTATGACATCATGGGCATGACTCCCCCACTAATCACATTATGTGCTGTTTAACTTAACACTGCTAAGCTTTGTCTGATAACATTGTAAATACCATTTTATTGTAAATTAGATTATACAAACCTCCTTAGAGTTTAGGTCAGTTCTTGCATGAGGTTCTTGCTACTCCTCCTCTCTGCTACCACAAATTGAATCTTTTTTGGCATCTAAGCCAGAGCATTTCTACAGAAGGAAGCAGAAGAAGAAGGCAAACCCACTATCTGTTTCTAAGTCAGCACTGCAGATTGCAGTAAGTGGACATACATACATCTGTTCTGTTTCTCTTTCTTCCCTTGGAATAAAATCAATAGGTCTCAAAGCTGGCTGGGTTTCATTACAGTGTTCCTGTGAGGTAACATATACTTGAAACCTGTCATTTCCTTCTATCAAGCCTAAACTGAGTTATTCCAGTTGGTAGCCACTGTGTTCTTATCCTGGCTTTAAGTTCTCTGATTTGTTTACAAAGAAAGCTACAGAAGTGTTATTTTACTTCCATTTTGCATTTTATTCTGTTTTCTCTAATGAAAGAGACATATTTGAACTACATTAACCCATGGCCCCAGCACAATCTTCGAAGCAATTGATGCACTGATACTCCCCAGTTTCTGAGAAGGATATTTTAATTTTCACATTTTGCTGAGAATCCAAGAAGTTTCTAATATTTTAGAAAACCTCAGAAAGAGGATTTGCCAGCATTTTAAGACTACTGCATGACAAGATGCCCCTCATTACTCTTCCTTCATTTTATCAAGGCTATAAATATCTGATGCTATTAAAGCAGAGGCTTGAGTACCCAGACTCCTGAGCTGGGCTCAACTCTGCATTTCTGTCCTCACTACTACAGCTGACACCAGCTCTTGGTGTCAACCTGAATTCTGCTTCCCATCCATGCGTAAAACTGAGGCTCATGATGCTTCAGACAGAGCTATATCATCCAGGACCAGAAGTAGCATCTCTCAACACCAAAACAAGGCTTTGGTTTTTGATGCTGGAACCACTTCTCAGGAGAGATACATACCAAGCTTCCATGCCTTCCCCACCTCCCATACCTAGGATACATAATCCTATCACAATTAACTGAGAAATAAAACATAAGTGAAGTTCATCCTTCCTCAACACAAAGAACCACACAACACACTTCTCTTTCACTTATAGGATCCCCAGACAAGGAAGTCTTTGCAGCCAGCTCACTCTGTACTTGTTGCTCTGTGCCCTGTACATTCTTCGGTAATTTTCTTGCAAGATGTGCTGTTAAGGAATGTAGCAGCTTACAACGGAAATGCAAGACAATCCAGGTGACTCTGCAAACCAAAGCAGAGCTAACACAAGTGCTAGTAAGGCATCATTCAACTGTACTGAGAGAGATTCTCATCTGCTCGAGCAAACCACCTGCATCTAGCACTCCTGCATGTTCCCATCTGGAAAAAGGCAACAGCAATGCTACACAAACACAAATGCATTAAAATAGACATTTTGAGATCTCACATGCAGCTTCATCTACCTGAACTATGATTACTAAACACTGCATTTAGGTAAGGTTAATGCTACAGAAACTGCATTCCGTTCACTCCTGATTTTTCATGATAGATTTAAATGAAATTCACATTATAAAATTCAGGTAGCTGTCCTGAAAGGAAAAACATCTCACCCTGAAGGAGGTCAATGCACATTACAACACAAAGCAAGATTGTGCTCTCTTCAATATTATCTCCCTATCACTTGGCTGCTTTTATAGTGGTTTTCATAACCAGTTAGTTCCTCTCTCCACAGAGTTACAGAATCATAGAATCACCATGTTGGAAAAGACCCACCGGAGCATCGAGTCCAAACATTCCTATCAAAAGTTATAGTGATGAAGCAACATGATCTGTAGGGCACTTGGTTGCTTGACCCTGCAATACTCATACAATTAACATTTATCTAGTCAAGTTTGCAAAGTGCCTGGCTGCTTTTTTAACAACAGAGGAATAATGCTGTATTTTAATTAACTAATTAATTAGAGAAAAGAGCAAACCTAGTAAGGTATAAAGAACTTATATACAGAAAAAAATAACTGCAGAAGAATTAGCAAAAGGGGTTATTTACATCCCTAAATGTCTTTATGAGTTTCTCTTTAAGCATACTATACAAATTCACCCAATATTATGTAAATGAACTTGATTAATGTTACTTACCTGAACCATTACCAGTTAAGCTGAATGAGTTTCGCCATCAAAAATGCCAACACTATAGCCTTTTAACATAAATAGGAAAAGGAGGTTTTAATTTATTATATCTTTCCTGTTTCTGTCCCTCTGTCCTTTATTTTAGGATGTTCCACCTCATCACTCACTTGTAGAATAACTCTGAGCTCAGACTTTATAACTTCACCTCACATACTAATACATTTCAGTTTTAGTTCTCCAGCAAGAGAACCGGTCTTGTTATCCTTGAAGAGAAAGACAGAGAAGTTCAGCTACCAGGCCAAAAATCCCAAAGCAACTTAACTTGACTACAGAAAACTATGAACTTTGTTCCAATGTGCCAATCTGTGCCTCAGTCTGAACAGTTCACAGTACCAAGAGCTGACTGAGGTATTTAAAAAACGCTCCCAGGGGATAAGGTGATAGCAAGAAAGCTCAATGAATCTTTGTATCCAAGTTTAATACAAAAATCTACAGCCGTTTTTGCAAAGAGAATTAATTTAAGGCAGTAGCACAGATGAAAATAACAAAATTATATCAGGATTAACTGATAATCCCCACAGGTACCACATGGGAAATTGCCAGCCTATTAACAATGGTATGAAATGTAGCTCATAAACAAGCCTAATTGCAAGAAGCATGAGAGAATGTGTGACATAACTGGTGAAAAGACCATAACATGAGAAATAGATGTTCAGCCTCAGTGACGCAGGGGGCTCCCCAGTGGATTCTGAATAAGGTCTGTGATGTGACTACTGCTGTTTCATGTTTCATAAGTGATCTGGAAATGCTGCAGGTAGGTGCCTGATGATACAAAGCCATCCCTAAAAATGAAACCTAACATTTATTCAGCGAGTGGGTGTTAAAATAGTAAATTCAATTCGAAGTTCATTAATGAAAAATAATGTATGAGGAAAAAGCCCTTCCAATTGTGCTTTAAATCAGCTATTACCAGTCTCAAAAGAAATCCTGGAGAAGTGGGTAGTTATCTGAAAAGATCAGCAATTGACATCACATTTGGGAAAAAACACCCCGTTGGGAATTTTTAGAAGAAGAAGGAGAAAAAAAAAAAGCAGAAAATTACATTATTCCTCTACCAAAATCCACAGTGTGCCCACCTCTTCAATACTGAGCATGGTTTCAGCAATTGTGGAAATACAAAGCTATGGAAAGGGCAAGAACAATGGTGTACCAAAGCCACACAAGAGATATTAGAAAGCCTTAGCATGGGGAAAATTTAAGCAAGCAAGAACCTTTAAACCTGAAAAAACAAGGAAAATAACAATTAAGGTCTAGACAAGATGTTACAGCATGGAAAAGGTAAACAGCAGCTATTATATTAAAGTAATCTCAACAGAAAAAATAGGGCACCAACTCAAACTGGCAGGCAGCATGCAGCTTCAAAAGCAAATAAAAGGAAGTTCATTTTCACACAATACCTAATGATGTTGTGGAACTCACTGCCACGGGATGTTATGGCAGCCAAAAATACAAGTGGGTTTCAAAAAAACAATTAGCCAATTTTATGGAAAAAGGTCCATCAAGGAATATAAAAAACAACATGATACAGCTGCAGCCTCCAGCTCAGAAAGGTCTCTAAACCAGAAACCACTGGAAGCTGAGAGAGTTTACCAAAGGAAGTATCACTCTATACTCACCCTGTTTTCCATACACAAGTTATTAGCCATTATCAAGAGGCAGGATATGTGGCTAGACAGACCTTTGCTGTGACTCTTTTTTATATTTGGCCAATACTGAGTGATGCCGATAGAAACATCTACCCCCTCTGTGGTCACAGATAATTCTGTAAAAGGCTGCTAGAGTTAAAAGTGCACACTTAGAAGCGTAACACAATAAACGACAGCAGGTTTTATTTGAGGAGGACTAGAAGTGGCTTATGTGTTTCCTTAGGTATGTTCTGAGCCTATGCTTTCCAGAGGGGAGTTATGTTGTTATCATCCTTTTTATCATTTAACTACAGCAAAAGAAACAAATCTAGAAGAAGAACCAGCTCCAAATTTCAGCTGAAAGCCACACAATAACTTACATCCTGATGACTGAGAGCTTCTTAGCTTAAGAAACTCTTGCAAACTATTGAGGTAACTGCTTGTCAATTTTGTTGAATATGGTCCCACTATACAGGTGCTTTAAAACATAGATTAAAACTTCTGGCCATGCTGGTCTAGGATAGAATTTGGAGTCCTGGTAAGCCTTCAACAATAGAGTGAGACAGTCCTTTGAGATCTTGTTCCTTACAGACCTCAGCATCCTAAATATGCTTTGCAACTTGAACAGCCTTCTTATCTTCTCCTTCTCCATCAGTGAAAACAGTGGAGGAAGTGACTAACTTCTAAGTCGGCACCTCATCACCCCTTAGCAGCTATGAGCCTATGGATCTGATGACAAGCTGCTATAACTTCTATACAGCCCCTTGATTCAACAACTGCGAAGGAAATGCTGCTGTCCTGGCATGAAATTACAGCATGAACTACAACACAAAAGGTACATGCACGATAGAAACACTGTGGAGAGAAAAACTGTGCATCAATCAGCAGCCACATGGCAAGTTGCATTGGTGTGTAATACACTGAGGGGTAGAATTACACAGGTATACATTCTCTGGTACACTTGGCCAAATACTGAAGGCCTAATGACTCAATAGCCCTGTAATTCTAGCCCAAATCCCAAGAAAAACAGTTACGAATGGAGACAACTGTAATATGCACCGCCTTACCCCAATAAAGAAACCTTCCCCTTTCAGCATCTAGTAATTGGAGATATGTTACCATGTAAACTATTTGAGTCAGGACTCAAACCTGTGTTTACCCATGCCACACAAAGGTGTAATTTTTCAGGGAGAATAAGTACCTGCAATTTTCAAATGGGACAGAATCAAGGAAAAACTGTGCACGTAAGAGTCAACGAAGCTCAGATGTGTGTTTGCACGTGCTTGTCTATAACTTGTTCCACTAAGGACTACAGATCTTAGCTACAGCAGTTCCCTCCAAATGGGGGTTCTTGTGAGACGGAGATGAACCAAAATGATTCTGCTTCACTTGTTAATCCACATGGGGATTACTGAAAACAGCAGATCCATGTTTGACAGCTAAATAAACAATAAGTAGAAAAGGTGGGTCCCTCCTCCTTTGGAAATCACACAATTTATTTAGGTAGTTGGTCCCAAGACCCAGGTAGGCAAGTTTGGAGCTTTGTCCTTAGATCCTTACCTTCGTTCTGCCACCAATTCTAAACTTCCCACAAAAGTATATACATCTGTACGTTGGCTGAAATTCTGTTGCCTCAATCTCATTAAACTCTACAAGACAGAGCAGTGAGATTCCTCAGGTCAAAGACCCTGGTTTCTTATGCACTTCTTAATGTGGTATCCAGCAAAAAGAGGGACTAGGGCCTAGAAGTGGGACTACAGGAGATGATAATAATAATAACTTAAGTAAAAATAATCAGAGATAAAAAACAATAAAACATCTTCTGCTCCCCTTAAGAAAATATGTTTATTCTCCTCTTCACAAAAGAGGTTGTCCTATTCATCTGCTGGAAAATGTCAAACATTCCTTGCACATGTGGCACAGATGGTCGCCACACAAAACAAGGCAGAAGGGTTCCCCACACGTGCAAGGAGGACATGGCTGGTGTCGGGGATTTACAGAAGCTTGGTCAGAGCTACTACTCCAGCAGGGCTGCTACTCATCCAAAATCCCAAGCAAATACAGAAAGCCATCAATATCCTATGAACAGCACCTCTTAGTGGAAAAAGAGTCTGAGGAATAAGAGAGATGCACAGTGACCTTAGTTGTGAGTTTTAATTCATCAGTATATTTAATTGTTTTGAGATCTCAGGGTAGGAAGCGCTAAGGAAGCAGAGGTATTATTTGTTAAAGCTCAAGGCTCTGTTGTTTCTTTATCCTCAGATATTCTTCATGTCTGATTTTTCATTCATGATCACTGCTACTTCAAAATTTTTTTCAGCCAATTCGATCTTTTTCTTTACCACATGGAATTGCTCCAGGCAGTTTATGCAGTATCTAGATTTGCTCATTTCTAATTAATTTACTGTTTTGCCCCCAGTCCTGCTCTTCCATTGATGTTTATAGCTAGATGTCAAATGTGGCTGCTCTTCATGAATAGTAAGCATTTTGCAAACAAATACCATTAATATTTTCACTACCTTGTTGAACATACTCTTCTACAGTGCATGGGCCTATGAAATCTATTTTAACAAGCTGAGTATAAATATCATTGCTAATTCTTCTGTAAATTGAAAGGTAGAGTAGTTTGGCAGTAACCATTTCAGTTCCTAAGGTAGTCAACACAAGCTGTAATCAAAGAACCAGCCTGGGGAAACTGCCTGAAATGAAACAAAGCAGAGTAAAAAATTAATTCTGTAAGACAATATGTTCTGTGACACAAATTGTCCACAGGTTGCTGCCCTCCTTCAAGAAATTACTGAGTGCAGAAATGGCGTCTATGTAACACACACAAAAATCATTACATGCATATCTTCTTTTGAAGGAGTTATTCTGGCTATAAGTATCTAAAATATATATTTTCTTTTCTTCAAACAGTACAGGATACAAATCTCTGCTTTTTCCTCAGCTTAGTAAAAACATAAATAAACCAGGAAATTAAAGACCAAGAAAAGAGAAGAGAAAGCTACCTTTTCCGCATCCTGTTGTGCTTAAATAGAACATGTTGTACCAGCGTGTACAACTTCTCAATAAAATGTATTGCAGACACTTCAAAAGCTGACCATAATCATGAGAGTTAAGTGAGGAATGTCAGCTTGGATGAGGGGATTTCACTGCTTTTGTTACACATTAGTTAAGCACACAGGTTTGTGGGTTTTACTTTATCTTGGATTTTACTTTAATGTAATTGAACTTTGTTACCTTTTGCAGTATCCTACGTGTTCCTGTAAGTGCTGTGTGGATTTGGGTTTAAGGATATTTTAACAGATCCAGAGGCTACTGAAGTCAGTGGAAGAAGCCCCTGCAGCATTTGGCTAGTCCTTCCATGCAGAACCTTTTTCCCCCTCTCTCTTCTTAATAGCCCGAGGATCAAGCTTCAAGTATGTTCAGAAATAAAGTAACTGTTGTGAATCCAGTGGCAAACCCCTACACTTAATGCAGCAAAACCAGGCTTTACAGCAGCATATATTTGATTGCAGTAGGATCCATTCACACTATACAAATTTCAGGTGTGAAATTCACAGCACTTGAAGGATGATCTCCTTAAAACAGTTACGGGTTGGGGTGTCCAGCCCTTGTGTCCGAGTCCCCTCCCTCCTTCTTGAACCTCTGTCATTTTCACCAAGGCACAGTTAATTTCTGCCAGTTTCCTCATCACACCTCAGACTTCCCATAGATACTACAGAAATAAAACCATAATCTTTGCAGCAGGATGCTCGAACCTATCTCCACATCACCACATGTGATAAACAAATAGCCAACAAACACACTTCTGTGGGTTTTACTACCTCCAGAGCAGACATATTACTATAAAAAATGTGGGCTTAGGCTTCACGTGTGAAGTTGTGTATCAAATACAACCCTTTTACAGTCACACCTCTGACAGGAACAATTACCCCAGACCCCAACTCAAAAACAGATTCCTCACCTGCTGCAGAACCAGGTGTGGGTGTTTCACGTCGGAATATCACGATTTTCTTCAGAGCGATGCCCAGGCCTGCCAGGAAAGGAGGCTGCATACCACGGCCCTTTGAACCCACCATCTGCGGTGGGTGTGGGGAGAAGCACCTTGCTGTGGGGCAGAGACCCACTGCGGGGAGACCTACCGTGGGGTGGAAAATCACTGAGGGGAGACAGACCCGCTGAGGGAAGGGACCTGCTGCAAGAAGCCTTCCTGAGGGGAAAAAAACATGTGAGAGGAGAGGAACCCCAGTGAGGGGAGAGAGAACCCTGAGAGGGGAGAGAGAACCATTGTGAGAGGAGAGGAAGCCCAGTGAGGGGAGAGAGAACCATTGTGAGGGGAGAGAGAGTCATTGTGAGGGGAGAGGAACCCCAGTGAGGGGAGAGAGAATCCAGAAAGGGGAGAGAGAACCCTGAGAGGGGAGAAGAACCCCAGTGAGGAGAGAGAACCCTGAGAGGGGAGAACCTTTGTGAGGGGAGAGAGAACCTTTGTGAGGGGAGAGAGACTCCAAGTGAGGGAAGAGGAGCCCGGTGAGGGGAGAGAAAAGCGGTGAGGGGAGAGAAAAGCCCAAGCAACAATAAGAGAAGCCCAGAGAGGAGTAGAGAGAACCCCAGGGAGGGGAAAGACCCCAAGTGAGGGAGAGGAACCCTATGAGGGGAGAGAAGCCCTGTGACAGGGAAAGAGAACCCCAGTGAGGGCAGAAACACCATGTGAGGGGGAGAAGAGCCCTGTGAGGGGAGAGGAACCCTTGTGGGTGGAACAGAGAACCCCAGTGAGGGCAGAAACACCATGTGAGGGAGAGAAGAGCCTCGTGAAGAGAGAGAAGTCCTGTGAGGAGGAGAGACCCCAAGTGAAGGAAATCTTGTGAGGGGAGAGAGAACCCTGAAAGAGGAGAGAGACCCCAAGTGAGGGGAGAGGAGCCCAGTGAGGGGAGAGGGAACCCTTGTGAGGGGAGAGAAAAGCCCGAGCAACAATAAGAGAAGCCCAGAGACGAGTAAAGAGAACCCCAGGGAGGGGAAAGACCCCAAGTGAGGGAGAGGAACCCTGTGAGGGAAGAGAGAAGCCCTGTGACAGGGAAAGAGAACCCCAGTGAGGGCAGAAACACCATGTGAGGGTGAGAAGAGCCCTGTGAGGGGAGAGAAGTCCCGTAAGGGGGAGAGACCCCAAGTGAAGGAAAAGAACCCTTGTGAGGGGAGAGAAGTCCTGTAAGGGGGAGAGACCCCAAGTGAAGGAAAAGAACCCTTGTGAGGGGAGAGAAGTCCTGTAAGGGGGAGAGACCCCAAGTGAAGGAAAAGAACCCTTGTGAGGGGAGAGAAGTCCTGTAAGGGGGAGAGACCCCAAGTGAAGGAAAAGAACCCTTGTGAGGGGAGAGAAGTCCCGTAAGGGGGAGAGACCCCAAGTGAAGGAAAAGAACCCTTGTGAGGGGAGAGAAGTCCTGTAAGGGGGAGAGACCCCAAGTGAAGGAAAAGAACCCTTGTGAGGGGAGAGAAGTCCTGTAAGGGGGAGAGACCTCAAGTGAAGGAAAAGAACCCTCGTGAGGGGAGAGAGAACCCTGAAAAGGGAGAGAGAAGACCAGTCAGGGAAAGAGAGCCCAAGCGACGATGAGGGAATCCTGTGAGGGGAGAGGAGCTCAATGAGGGGGAG
This sequence comes from Coccyzus lansbergi, assembly GCA_033558105.1. NCBI lineage: Eukaryota > Metazoa > Chordata > Aves > Cuculiformes > Coccyzidae > Coccyzus > Coccyzus lansbergi. The sequence goes on from JAUMJK010000230.1 coordinate 841,765, forward strand.
AGGAACCCCAGTGAGGGGAGAGACCCCAAGTGAGGGAGAAAGAAGCCCTGTGAGGGGAGAGACGCCCCAGTGAGGAGTAGACAAGCCCTGTGAGGGCAGAGACCCGCGTGAGGGGTAGCTGCCACCGGGGCACCCTCTGCGGGGCGAACCCCGGAGGGGCTCCAGCTCTGCCCCAGCTCGGGGACAGTTTTTGGGGGGTCGCCCTCGGTTCTTTCAGCTCAGGGACGCGAGCAGCAGCGCCGCCTGGCGGCCAGGGAGGAGCCTCCCCCATCCCCGCTGGTGCCTCCCGAGCCCTCGTGTCGGCGGCGCCCGCAGCTGCCCAGCCCGGACCGAGCGCGGAAACACCTGTTTCCAACATGGGGAAGGTGGGGAGGGAGCCTCTCTCGGCGCCTGCAAACCCGGCGGGATCGCTTCTCAGAGGGGGAAGGAAAAAAAAAATGGCTTTCAGCTTTTACACATTCCTCTGGAGAAAAAAAAAAAAAAATAAAAAGGCGTCTCGAGCGCTCGCCTCTTGAAAGGGGCAGGAGGTCTGGGAGAGGCTGAAGGAACGGGGGTGTTTAGCCTGGAGAAGAGGAGGATGAGGGGAGACCTCATCGCTCTCTGCAGCTCCTGAAAGGAGGTTGTGGAGAGGAGGGAGCTGGGCTTCTCTGCCGAGGAACAAGTGATAGGAGCAGAGGAGACGGCCTCGAGATATGCCGGGGAGGCGTAGGCTGGAAAATATTCCTTCTCCGAAGGGGTTCTCGGCGCTGGGACGGCTGCCCAGGGCAGGAGGGGAGCCCCCAGCCCTGCAGGGGTTGGTTTGGGAGCCGGGGAGGCTCGGGACGCTGGGCAAGAACGCGCCGGTGCGGCTGGACTCGAGGATCTCGGAGATCTTTTTCCCCAACCAAACCCCCTCTGAGGTTCTCACGTGTTATTTTTGCACCGTTTTTTGGGGAGGACCGAGCCAGCCCGACCCGTCCCGCACCCCGGGGGCTGGCGGGCTCCGTTCTGCGGAGGTTTCCCTGTCTTCATAATAAAAAGAGGGAATGAAGCCGGGGTGGGTTTACACACACACACACACACACACACACACACATAGCCTGGATCAGAGAAAAAAGGGGTGGGGGGGGAGGGAAAAAAAAAAAAAAAAAAAAGCCGTAGCCAAAGGGGATGCCAGCGAGGTGTGGCTTGCATTTAAATATCCAATATGTCAATGTAAGGGGAGTGCGTACGTATATAAAGTGGAGTTGGCGGCGAGGCGCGGGACACAGCCCGGCATGGGAGGCGGGCTCTGAGGGGCTCGGCGCCCCCATGGCCGAGGTGGGCGGCCTGCTGGGCGCGCTGGACCCCGAGCTGCACGGCTTCCCCGCAGCCCTGCCCCTGGCCGACTCGCCCGGCTTCCTCAACGAGCGCCTGGGGCAGATCGAGGGCCGGCTGCAGCGCGGCTCCCCCACCGACTTCGCGCACCTCAAGGGCATCCTGCGGCGCCGCCAGCTCTACTGCCGCACCGGCTTCCACCTGGAGATCTTCCCCAACGGCACCGTGCACGGCACCCGCCAGGACCACAGCCGCTTCGGTAAGCGCCGGCAGGTGCCCCTCGGATAACCCGGCGAGTCCAACCGGCTGCCTCTAAACCGTGTCCCTCGGCTACCCGTCTTTTAAACCCCTCCAGGGATGGGCGCTCCGCCGCCTCCCCGGGCAGCCGCTGCCCCATCACCCTTTCGGTGAATTTTTTTTTTTCCTGATGTCCAGTCTGAACCTACCCTGGCGGAGCTTGAGGCCGTTCCCCCTTGTCCTATCACCTGTCGCTTGGGAGAAGAGCCCAGCTCCCTCCTCTCTGCACCCTCCTTTCAGGTAGTTGCAGGGAGCGATAAGGTCTCCCCTCAGCCTCCTCTTCTCCAGGTTATAATTAAGGATATAATCAAGGCTCCTAAGGTCTCCCCTCAGCCTCCTCTTCTCCAGGTTATAAAGATATAATCAAGGCTCCTAAGGTCTCCCCTCAGCCTCCTCTTCTCCAGGCTATAATTAAGGATATAATCAAGGCTCCTAAACAAATGTGCTCACTCTGCAGCGATGCAGGGGTTTTTATGTCCAATTTCCTACTCTCCCGGCGCTCGGCCCTTTTGCAGGTGCACAAAAACGTGCCTTAGCCGGGGAAAGAAAATGAAATTAAAAAAGAAAATTTTATTAAAAAGGGCACCCAGGAGGTGGCCGCTCCGGTTGCGTCTCTGAAGTTAGCAGAAAGGAGGGAAAAGAAAGGAGAAAGCGTATTGGCAAAAGAAATTCCTAAGTCTTTGGGGACTTGGGATTTGTTCAGGTTTTGGCCTCCACAGATATTTGGGAGCTGGTTTACTTGCCTGAATTTCATTAGAAGAGCGTCTTCCCCAAAGCGGGCAGGGATCACTTGGCTGGATGGGTGTCAGAAATTTGGTTTGGGAGGTTGCAGGAAAGGAAAGGGGAAGCTGAAGAGGGGGAGATGCTTAGGAGTCCTCAGAAAGAGAGGAGAAGATGGAACAATAGGTAGAGCACTGTGGATTTACCTTGCCACCAGGGATACAGTAGGAAGACTGCAGTGCCTGTATCAGTGTCACACCAGAACAGGGATCTCTAATGAGACTGTATGTAATCTTCAAAAAATGCATCCCAAGCCACAGGCTAAGAAGTACAGTAAGTTTGAGCACAGCTAAGAAAAATTCCCACTGCTTCAACATCTGGTGCAGGTGTCTGTGTAAGCTATCAACAGGTCCCATGCCAGTGATCTCAGCTATGTTGTCAACAGGTTGCTAGAAGTGCTCGCAAGACTTTTTATAGTTTTCAAGTGATTTAAGTCCTCTGTGAAAGACTTTTTTTTTTTTTTTGCTTTTACTTGTTTGCAGCCGGTCCTTTCTGACACTTCAGAACGCTGTGGCTGCTGCTATTGTTGGTACTGTAAGGAAGGTTTTTGGAACAATTGGAGAAGCTTATCTCCAGAATGCGCTTTCCCTAAACACCAGGTGTGTGCATAGCACGTCCCTACTTAAGACAACAAGAAAGTCATAACCTGGGGGTCAGAGTCAGGTACTAATACGCTCAAGGGGCAAGCGTTCTTTAATTACCTCCCCAAAGACACTCATCTTTTAACCTTTCGTGCTGCAATACATGATGAGTTTCCACATTAAAAGAAACTGAAAGCAAACCCATTGCATCTGTTTGGGTTTAGTTCAATCTGCCACGTAGTGTTTCTGTCAGTTCTTTTTACTTATTCTTTATACAAGTAAACAGCCAGTTTCAAATGGCAGCATTTGTTCCTTATTTTATGAAGGCTGAGTAAAATAAGTGTGTTTCCAAACAAACTTTGGAAAAACGTGTTGAACAGGCTAAAGCTTTTCATGAATTCTGCACGCTTAAGCTTAAGTCACACAGTGCATTCAATAAATCGAAACACTGGCATTCCCTAAGTGTTTTAGCAGTCAGCATCCAGCTACATAAACTAGACCAGACTTCAGATATAAAATATTATAGTTTTCTGCTTCAGGCTTTTCCCAGAGGCAGTGTAAAATAAATAGCTATTTGTTGTAATTGCACGACAAAGCCCCGAAGGATTAGACTGGAATCCTCATGTTCTGATAAAGTTGGACTAAATTTCACTTCAGCAGAGACTCAGAGCAATAACGTATTGGCACACGGTGCTCACCATCTGCATTCAGTAGCCATGAATATTTATATTCCAGTGTTACTGGTATGGTTCGTATTAGGAAGTCATGTATCGATGCATTCCTAAACTTTGCATGCAGCAGTCAGAAAGCATAACTTATTACAAGAATAGGCAGCCTGGGTGATTCTGGGGAGCTACAAAACTGCACTGAGGGATACGGAGCTAAATGGGGTTTCCAGAGTAGAAGTTTAGAGCTGCCTTCGATCTAGGGGCATCTGGGGAAATACTTAGAAATTCAGTATGGTGGTTGGGTGGATCAAGTCCACATGGCTGGGAAGGTGCTCCCTTATATCATGAGCAGATATTTGTGTGCTCCCTGAAGCTGCAGATGAGATGTAGGGTGGAACCAGACTTTGTATCCCTGTCTCTTAATACTGGAAGGGGTTCAGGAAAAGATGGACAATTTCTGCACCCTCCCATGCGCAGCCTTCCCAAAAGCTACCAGATGTGAGAGGCATCCAAGTCTTCCAAAGAAGAAGAAAAAGAGCCAAAGCCGTGATGATGCAGAACAGAGTACTGAGGTCCTAATGGCAAGGGCTAAAGGGAGGGATTCTTTTATACCACAGCATTCGGGGGATGTGGCCACAGGACACAGGGGAGGTGACAGCACCCGCACTGCCAGAGCAATCACAGTGACTGTTCCCTCTCATCTGTTGAGGACTGGAGCATTCCTAAATAACACCTGTCTTTTGGAATGTGATATTTTATACTTGTAAAAATACAACTCGTGCAAGAACAATGGAGCACAGCTTATTTTTCCTAGAGGAGGCTTAACACAAAATTTGGTGGAGCCCTCCAGGACTCTTGGAAGAAAGCTCATTGTCTCACTACAGAGCAGCTCAAATTCTCTCTCTGAACTGGCAGCTCCACCTAAGACATCGCAGGAAGAATAAAGTGTTTTCAAAAATGTATCTGTTCTCACTACATCTGCTAAGAACCTTCCTGTACAAAAAAAAAAAAAAAAAAAAAAAAACCAACAACAACAACAAACCCAAGGGATGGTCAAAATCCAGAGGGGTTTGGACTGGCATTAGCAACTGTATGAGAATCCTTCTGAGAATGAAACTGAGATGATCCCTGAGCAAAATCCCTTACAGGAAAAAATGCACCTTTTCTGTCTTGTGTCTGTTTTACAGCAGCATTAAACAAGTTGACACCCAGAGTGTTACTCTAAACTGCACGCAAGCAAAGAGAAAAGTCGTGAGTTTGTACTGCAGACTGATGTAGGCAGTGAATGAAACTCTGCTTGGGTACAAACCTGCCAGTGGATCTGTAACATGGTCTCCCAGAGAAGCTGATGAAACCTGTAGAGAAGGTTTTGTTGTAGATTTTGATATTCAGGCCATAGTGCACCTGTTGCTGAACAGTTGTTGAGTTTTGCAGCCAAAGCTTTAGTTTTGTAGACATTAATACAACATCTGATGTTTCTGTAGCCCTGCTCCTGAATACAGTCATGTAAGAAGAGACAGGTGCAAAGGGCTGAATTGTTCTTTCAGGGGTGGTTTAAAGTAAGTCGAGAGTGTGCGGGTCTGGCTGTGGCAAAGCTCAGGAGATTATTCAGTGCTTTGGTGGTAAACAAACCCAGTTGGAGTCTTAATCAAATATCTCCAAATATTATCTAGAGCAGAATTAATAATTAAAGCAAGAAAAGAGAGGCAAGTCCTGGGGCAACGAAAAGAAGAAAAAGGAAAAGAAAAAAGCATATTCTACCACAAAAACACACCACTACAACTGGAAAGAAAATTCTTGAGCTGGCCCCAGTGGCCGCTCCCTGTGCTGCTGGAGATCAGATGTACAAAGCTGCAATTTTGTCTAGCAATTGGAGTGAGTTAAGGACAGGATGGATATCCGCCCACATTTTTCCAGCCTTCATTCTGTCTCCTGACTTTTGTGGGTTTAAGTTACGTTCTTAATACTCTTTCAACATAGTTGTCTTCCCTGCATGTCTTTAAGTGCCACTCAAAAGATCAGAAAAGGGAAATATTGCCAGGGACGTTGTCAGATGAGATTGTCATGGCACACCTTGAAGAAATTTCATTTGCAAAACCAGCAAGTGTTCTCCCAGTCTGCGCCAGGCAAGGGGTGTCTCACCCATCCACTCAGAGAAGGGGGATGCTAATGCTGCTTCCAGGTTGCTCCTTATTGGGTCTTAGGAGATGGGGCTTCACATGCCACATACAGAGTGTGCTTGTGGGTTTACTTAAGGAAAGCCCTTTGTTTCCTTACCTCAGACATCCCTTAGTTTCTAAATGGTACTTGCAGCATTTTCCTGCTTCTTAGGGATGACAGAAAACAAATCAATTAGAAATATGCTGGTGCTGAATCCTGTGTTTGTACCTATGGTAGGGGCCATCTACTGCTATCTGGTTGTCAGGTATTTCTCACTTGAACATCCACTTGTTTCCAGCCTGAGAAAGACTACCCCATTTCTGGGTGTCTTTGTGCCCATTTCTTGCTGTATTTCTTTTTGCACTCTCTCTAGTTATCAATCATCCCTTCCTCCCTGCTTTCGAACAGTGGCTCTCATCATTTTTGTCCTTTAGGTGGGAAAGCAGAAGCACCCAGCAGTTCAGTAACTCCCTCCACAGGTGAGAACCAGTGGGTAACAGAGGCCGAAGACCACCCCCCTCATCCTCCTCCTCTTCCCTCCCTGTTTGTGCTTCTTTTCAGAGAAGAAACCACAATAACTACTGGGGAGCGAGCAAAGCAGGGCCAGGGTCCTGGTTCACCTCCCTAGCTTGGGGAGGCTTCTGGCATGTCTGAAAGCAATATGTGTCCCCAGGCCAGGGCATATAGGTGACCGTACCTCAGCCTGGAAAAGGTCTACGCTGGCCTGTAAAACATGTTTTCTGTTGCTTGCTTTGTCTCGAGGAGTTGCAGCTCCCGAGTCCATATTTCATTTCCCCCCCACCAAGAACCTGTTGGCTGCAGGGTAGGCTGGATTCAACACATGAGCAGGCAGGGCAAAAGGAAGATAAGGTAAAAAGACTCACTCTTGCTCCCAGCTCAGCTGCCAGCACCTGACAGATGAGTCTGCTGAGAAAAGGAGGACAGAGGTGTCCATTGCTGTCTGGCTGTCCTATATTTAGGCAGTGATGCAGTTATCCTCTGAGAGTTATCGCATCCATGCCTGGCTGAGCAGAAGACACATACCCCAGGCTGAAGGGTGACCAGGAGCTGCGACTGCTGCTGAAGTCAGCTGGCTCAGGTGGCCGCTCGCCATGTGGTGATTTTAGACTCAAGGCATACTTTTAAGAGGAGCTCTGGGAGGTAACCTGATCAGAGTGGCAATTGCTCAGGACTGGATGTTTTGGGAGCTATATTAAGAGACTTGGAACCATGCTAAAGGTTAGAGCAACTATGCCCTCCTGTCAACGGAGACGTCCAGTCATTAGATGGGATGGTGAAAACCCTCTTCCTTCCTCTGCTGCTACCCCCAGACTAACTAATTCAACACTGGACACAGACAGAGACTGCCCATGACCTCTAGCTAGGGACCATGTGATATCCAGAGTCTAACTGTCCTGACTAACACCTTCAAGAAGTTTCCTAGAGTGGGAATCAGAAGACTGCACACATATGGGACTATGGGTTTAACAACTGTGTTGTTATGAATAAGGAAGACAGGGATATAGCAAGCTCCAAAAAGATTAGGAAGGGCTGGTTCATGTTTGTCACCAGTGCCTGGTGTCGTTTCTATTCTCTGTATGATTTGGACTTCTTTTCTCTTTTAGGGATTCTGGAGTTTATTAGCCTGGCAGTGGGACTGGTGAGCATCCGTGGGGTGGACTCGGGACTCTACCTCGGCATGAATGAGAGAGGCGAGCTGTACGGCTCGGTAAGTTTAAGGCTTTGTGCTGATTCCTACACCATATAACAAACAGCAGTAGGGGCTGTGGGACCTCATCGGTGTCATGAGCTGTGTCTGTTTCAGGCCTCTAAAGTCCTTGGGGTCCCACATACCTCCATCCTACCCATGATGCCACTGTTGTTACAACAGAAATAGGGCTGCAAGTGGAGGATATACTGGTGTGGCAGGAGCCCACTGCGGTGCCCAGCATGCAAACACAGCTCTTAACAACTGGGTCACAACACAGGTCTAAATAATTGGGTGGAGTTGCTTCCTGCAAGTTAATTTAACTCAATTCCCAATTATTTAACTCAAAATAAAATAGCTATTTTAAGTTATCTAGAAGAATCACCTCTCTTCTGAAAAATTAATTGCATTTCTCAGAGCTGGTTTTAAGTTTCCTTTTCTGCAGCTGCTGTGCTTCAATGGTGCCTTTCCTTCAGATGCCCCATTGCCTTTAATTCAGCCCATCACCAGTGCCTCTTTCTAGATCACAGCACCACCTTATGTGAGGATACTGATTTTTAAGGAGGGATCACAGTAAATTAAAAATGAAACAAAAGAAACCAGTTTTAAAACAAAGCAGAAGGCACATACTTCCTCTAACCAAATCAGATTAGTCCCATAGTGTAGAAACTTAAACTCATGTACTCAGCACATAGAGAAGCCTTCAGAAACCCTTTGCTTAGCAAACACTAACAGTAACCACAAGTGTCTATCATCTTTCCTTCTCCTGTTCCTGGACTACCAGAGACCCTTTCACTATTTAAGATGCAATTACTGATGTTTATAGGCAATAATCAAATACTAGCATGCGCTGATAACCATTCTTTTCCCCCTTTGTTTCTGTGATAACAAAGTTAAATGAGGAGACAGAGGTTAAATTGCAAATCTCCAAGACAGGTAAAAAGTACAGTCATTGGGATTCCATAGAACACAAAAAAAAAATCTTAAAGCGCTCTTTAGAGAGCAGGATTGGAGTCTCCACCCACACAGCAGCACCCCTCTTTTCAGCAAGTTTATTATTTCCCTCTGTGCTAATTTTGCCTGATCGGTGTGTTGATAAAGGCTGAGCCAGCCATCCCCGCAGTGACACGTGGAGTTCCCTCAGGACAGACAGTTTTTCTGCCTGTCCTGCTTAACCTCAGGCCATCATTTCTGATAAGCTTTCCACAGATTTCAGAAACACAACTAACAATTAAAGCAGCAAAAATCGCAGGCAGCAACTTGTGCTCTGCCTCTGTGGCATAGGGCTCACCGGGGACTTCTCAGGACTTGGAAAGAAATCACCCCTGGCATCACTTCAACCTCTCCAAACATTTAACATAAACACTGTACCTCCAAACGGCCTGTAAACTGAGGCAAAGCAGCAGCACATGAGTTCAGCTGGTCAGCAGTCTCCAACCTATTCTGAATAGATGGCATCCTAGCAAAGAAAAAAAAAATAACCTGTGTTTATTGATGGTTCTGGGAAGAGAAACCCACAGTTCCCAATTCTCCAGATCTCAGATGGCACGGGCTGTGGCGTAGGCTTTTGGAGGGCTCACAACTCACCTCAGGGTTTATTTAATTAGCAGCAAAACATTCAAAACAGGTTCTGAGTGCAGGTGAGCTCCTGAATCATGTTACAAAACATCTACTGCAGGCAATAACATTTACTTAGCACTCTGTGTGCTGCAGATAAGGCACATTCCCAATCCAAATATTTCACAGTGGTAGGTACAGTGTTTATAATATTATAGCATCCTATAGTTGCAGTCTGCCTTTCATCTGCAAGGACTCCCACGCCCCCCAGAAATCCCCTGTGGGATGGGATGGGATGGCAGGAACCTCTGCAACACAGCCTGGTGACACTGTCAAAGCCATTTGTGTCCTCGCTGTGGTTGGGCATGGGAGAGATGGGAGGGAGAGGAAAAGGGTGATGGGCATGAACAGAAGAGCCACCATTGAACACCCACCCACCCAACACAGGATGTGCCAGCTGTGGGCACATGGCACACACTCATCACATCACAGAAGAGTTTCAGTTTGGAAAGACCTTCAAGACCATCAAGTCCAACTCTTAACCTAACATGACCAAATCCACCACTGAACCATGTTTCGAAGTGCCACATGCACACATCTTTAAACATCTCCAGGGAAGGTGACTCCACTACTCCCCTGGGCAGCTGTTCCAGTGCTTAATTACCCTGTCAGTGAAGAAATTTTTCCTACTATCCAATCTAAGCCTCCCCTGGCACAACTTGAGACCATTTCCTCTCATCCTATCACTTATCATGTGGGAGAAGAGGCCAGCATCCATCTCGCTACAACCTCCATTCAGGGAGCTGCAGAGAGCCATGAGGTCTCCCCTCAGCCTCCTTTTCTCCAGGCTAAACAACCCCAGTTCCCTTAGCAGCTCACCATAACCACGTGCTCACCCTTCCCCAGCTCCATTCCCCTTTTCTGGATGTGCTTCAGCCCCTTAATATCCTTCTTGTAGCCAGGGGCCCAAAACTGAACACAGGATTTGAGGTGCAGCCTCACCAGTGCTGAATACATCACCTATCGCAGCTGTAAATCTTCCCTACGGTTAGACATCCCTGGAGCAGTGCTCCCCATCCAGACCTCCTGGGGACTTGTTATGGCCTCACATCACAGCTATCTAGCGCTTCAGAAGATGAAAGGCTGGAGGAATGCTTTTATTCACGTTGCAGTGTATACTATTATGTGCCTTGAACTTTCTAAGCATGGCCAACCCAGCAGGCTCAAAACTCACACTCCAAACATAGAGACCTGGCTGTCAGGTTTAGAGTTCTGCTACGTTCCTGTTTGATTATTTTATGGGGCATCTTTGCAAAATGCACACCCACCTTCTCCTCCTCCATTTATCTCCTCTCTCTCCTCCAACTTAAGAAGTCTTCAGGTCCTGGCTTGTAGGGCTTGTGCCCGTTTCCAGCTCTTACTCAGGGGAAATATCCCTGGCAGCACAGTCCCCATCCTCAGGGGAGCCGGGAGAAGGTACCTGAGAGAATTATAGGAAAATGAAGTGAAGGAAGAAGGAAAAGATTTCTGTTTTTTATTTTTTTGACATAAATGTCTTTTTCTTCCCCACCTCTGCCGCAATGCAGAAGAAGCTCACACGGGAGTGCGTTTTCCGAGAGCAGTTTGAAGAGAACTGGTATAATACATACGCCTCCACCCTGTACAAGCATCCCGACTCGGAGAGGCATTACTACGTGGCTCTGAACAAGGACGGCTCCCCTCGTGAGGGGTACAGGACTAAGAGACATCAGAAATTCACTCATTTTTTACCCAGGCCTGTGGACCCTGCCAAAATACCTGCGACGTACAGAGACCTCTTCCACTACAGGTGATGTTTCTCGCAGCTGCCCCGTCAGTGTACATACTTGGGCTCCCAAGCTTTTTCCCAGAGCACTATACTAGTAGTCATTCCATCACTCCTGTAAGCATAGATGACATAGGAAAGCACTTACATTGAATTCAGACACTGCTGTTCCTCCTTGTTTCAAGTGTATATTGAACCTGAGTTATTTATGGGGATGGGGGTAGGGGAAGGGAGGGAACCCTACATATAATCGCTCATTTTTGTTCATTTACTTTACACGGTGGCTACAAGAGAGGCCAAATATTCAGTGTTATGGTTGTTTAAAGGAACAAGCAGGTGAGCAAACCTGATCACCGGGGCTTGGTGCAGGCGGGAGGAGGGGGTGTGGAACTAAAAATGAAGAGAAGGAAAGAGAACAAAAGACCACAGAACTGCTGGGCATGCTGCTGCTAAGCTTGAGATGGTTTCCCGCGAAGAAAAAAAGCCTTTTGAATGGTACCTTGCTTAAGCAGCCTGGGAGTTTGCCACAGGGATGATGCTACGTGGACTGGTCCTGATGTGTGAGGGTTTTCCTGCTGTTGGGGTGGGAATGGGGCAAGGAGCATTATTCGGATGTAAGCATGGATACTGTGCACAAGGACAGAACTATTTATAAAATGTATATGATATTTATTTTATATATTTATTTATTTCAAAATAATTTTATTTTTAATGAGAGATGCTATGACCAGATTTTCATCAGGAAGAATAAGGTCCTACTGAAACAGGAGAAAAAAAATGAGATTTAAGAGCTTATCGGCAATAAAATTGTCTTTATATTGTAGATTTCTTGCTAGCCCTTTTTTTTTTTGGCACTCTTTACCAATTAACCCAGTATTTCCCCACCAATATGAATATTACGACCATTTCTAGAAGGCTTCATATGGTAAAGACAAATTAACTGGAAACTCTTGTACAAGAATGACATGGAATTATATCTGGAATGGACCTTGGAAGTGCAACCCCACTGAAGTGACCATCCAGGTGTCCAATGAGCCATCATTTCCAAGGACTGCTAATCCTGATAAGAGCAAAACAGGTCCCGGGACTATGCCAAACACCACACACGGATCACCGTTTGTAGCCCTTGGATGGGACTGACCCGGGACGTGTGTCACCATCGCTGTGCAGGAGGAACCTGGTGGGCACAGTCGGCAACCTTGAAGTATCCCTTGCCCCTGCGGCCCCGGCAGCCTGGGAAGTGCTGGCACAGCTCTCGGTGGGAGTCACAGGCAGCTGAGACACTTCAGCACATGATGTAGCCACTGTGGATTAACCATCCTGTCAAAAATCAGATGGAGAAACATTTGGAGCATCTGCTGAATGTTTGGATGGACTTATCGTTCCTGCAAGAAAACCAGCACATCTCACATGAGACTCACGTGAAGCATCATGGAAAATTAATAAAGTCGAAAGCTCAAAAACAATTTTAAAAGCTCATTTTTGAGCAAGTACCATGGATGAAAATCATCCCTGAAGGCAGTACTCAAACAGTCACAGCTGCATAGTGTTTGCCTCTGCAGAAGCTGCCTGGTCACACAGTCCCATCACCTTTCCTGTACCCAGGGCAGCTCCTGCCTCTCGCTGGGCTCAGCCAAACCTGCCAGTGTTTCAGCAGCCCCGAGTCAGCACCACGTTCCCACCCACAGCTGGTGTTGTACTGGAGAGCCACAGCCCTTCTCCAGTCAGGCTGGGGACGCTCACAGAGGAGGCTTTGTGGCTTCGTGCTACTGCTCATCTTAGTAACCAGCACAGCCCTGGGTGACTCTTGGCCACAAGTCTGCCCTCACTGCCTGCTTGGCCTGGTGCAAAACTCCAGGGGAAGCTTCCAGGAATTATCCTGGTTTATTTTTTTCCCTTATGATCAGGAGTGATGTATTTTAGTACAGAGTGGGAGCATACTGCTGTAGAGGCACTTTTCAGCATGGGTATGAACTTGTTACAAAATGTAGTTCTATATAGTGTGCAAAAATCCACACCGATAGAGATGGAGAGGCCTTGAGTTGGAGTTCTCTGTATTGTGGTTGCATTTTCACAGTATTGTTTCTCAGTCTTCCCCCTGCAAAGCAGTCGAGGTAAAATCTCAGCTCCTTTGGCTTCCATCCATGAATTCCCAGAGTGACTTCACCGATCTAGGGATGGTCCAAACCAGCTTCTTCACAAGCTGCACCACTAACGGAGCAGCAGCAGTGGTGCCCAACTCTGCTCCCAGATGCCTCTTGCCCTCTGGGCCACCTCCTGCATCCCTGCTGTGTCCCTTTGCTGTCCCAGACTCTCTCGCACCAGGTGCAGCAGCCACCAGACGATAGGATGTGGATCACAACGAGGAGATTACAGGAGCTTTACCTTGAATGATCCAGACATGAAGGAATTTAATCTTGTGTTTGAAATAAAAAGTGTTTATTTACCTTCTTCCTCTGAGTCACTGCTGAAACATCTCATCCTCAGCTGCCACATCAGGAGCACAATTGCTCCTGAACAGTATCCCAACATGCACTTTTGACCTTCTCTCACACAAAGGGAAACCCCTCAGACCTCAAGCTTCGCTCTGCTCCTGGGATGATCCTGTCTCCTTCCAGCCAGGGCTTTCCATTGCGCTTAAAACTAGATCTAGCGGTTAAAAGCCTGCTCCTCTTCTTCAAAATGAAAGTCAAAACCCGATCCCAGCAACGCCAAGGACATTTTTCACCAACCCAAAGGGTTGATTCAGCCCGTGGGGGCAACACGATGGACTCATTTGTCTGATACCTGAACTGGGAGCACCCTCGGCAGAGCCTCCAGCTGCCAAGGGATGCGCAGAGGCGAGGGATGGTGTAAAACCCCTATCCAGAATCTGGGTTCAAAAATAACGTGCTTGAAAACAGCAAAATCCACAAAGAGTTTCCTGGAAATCCCTTCATAAAGGTTGGCATCGTCTCGTATGGGGGACATCCTCTACAGGGGGAACTCAGCATTGCTGGATCCCACCCAAACGGTTGCTTTCAGCAGGAATTTACTGGATTTAGTTCTGGTTCAACAAAATACTTGAAGATGCAAGTAATCCGACTGACGTGGGAGCTTAAAAGAAGCATCATTAACAACCACAAGCTTCAGCTGTCAGTGATGTTTCCATGTGGATGCGTGTGCCTCGCCTCTCCAACCTGACCTTGCAATGGAGCAGGATGTCACCTCCTCCAGCCTTTACCCTGCCAGCTGCCACTCTCTCTGGCAAAAGCCAAGTGGAAATGCCGACAGCTTCTTGGCCTTTGTGGCTTTCACAAGGCTAAGCAGATGGACCCTGCAGCTAGAGCAGCATGCGGTAGTGGTGGTGGACAGAGGATGAGCCCCAGGGGCATCTCTGCTCCTGCTGGGAATGTTTTAGAGGAAAATACATTTGCGATGCTTCAACCTGAGAGACTCTGTCCTAAATTACCTAAAGAAAATGTCAATGTATGTTTGGGATCTCAGCTCATGCCATTTCCACGCACTTCATCGTTACAACAGCCAACTGAAAATCTCCTAAAAGGAAGGCGAAGGCTCTGGTTGTGCAGAAACCTCGCTGCACCCTTCGCCCACAAACACACAAGGTGCAGCTTTGACCACAGAAAGCTATGGGTCTGAAGCCACCACAGTGAACGGGACAAAAGGCTTTGCCTTCAGCCCTTCTCCTTCCACCCGAGAGGAGTGGGCATGTTGTAAGGGAAACATTAGCTCAGGAACAGCTGTGCAGAGCCAGAGGGAGGAGGTCACTAGCAAAGAGGCAGGCAGTTTCCCTGAGTCTCACTGCAGAGAAGTGCAGAAACAGGGAAACCCTCTGCATGAGGCCAACGCTGTGCCGAGTACACACCACAGTGTGAATCCAGCAGCAGTGTCTGTCTCCTCAGCTTTGGCGTGTGATCTGAGGCACTGGGACAGTCTCGGGGGTGATCGAGGAGACAGATCTACAAGTGTCAGTGCAAGTGTGACCTCAGGGACGTCCCCACAGAGACCCTGCTGCCTGCAGGGAGCTCTCTTGGGTGGGACGGGTGGCTCAAGGCTCATTTCTCTGTGGAAAATAAAGAAGGCTCCAGACTCACCTCCTGTGGAGAAGGCAATGGAGAATCCAGAATTGCAGTTGGAGTCCAGAAGCTCTGTGCCAAAAAGCAGGGAAGATGCCCTTCAGGTTCGGTGCTGCCTCAGCTGGCAGGACGTCAGGAGAGATACACTGCAGCTGCCAGCACCCAGGGATGGAAGCATCCCCGAAGGAGAAGGCCTGAAATGCTCGTTGATGATGTGATGATGGTATCTACATGGGATTGTGCCAGTGGCAGATGATCCCTTATCCAAAGGGTGATGTCTGCTCCCACAACCCAACAGATGGAGTCAACTCGTACTCAGGGCTTGGCTGAAACACCAACTGTCCCATCCAAGGAAGCATCTGCAAAGTCTGAGCAAATTCCAGCTTCAGCTCAATCCCAAAAGCTCATAGTAACAAAGGTGCTGCAAGGAAATACAGTGAGGTTACTGAGTGCTCCCACCAAGCCACAGGACATAAAATACAGCAACGGTGCTATTTGGGTTACCTGGTATCTCAGCATCATTTCTTAACCAGCAGATGTAAGTTATTTCTTAGCTCTTCAAAGAGCAAAACAGGACCAAGGTCATGCTGGAAAAGTCACCTGGAGGGGAGACAAAGCAAGTAACTGCTTTGGAGAAGTTAAGCTCTCACCATGTGAAATACCCAGGATGTCATCTCATACCTGCGCTGGCTGGGCTTGAGTAAGAGACCCACAAAGCCCATTTCACAAGGGTCCCTCTGGCTCTTCCCTCACTGTACCAGAAAGCCTTTAGCACCAAGATGCCTGTGCCCAAGTGTGCAGATCAACACATGGGACATGAGTGCCTGTGCCCACCTGCACTGCTGCTAAGGGCATCAGCCAGAGCCCACGGAGATGAGAAACATGCTTTGTGCCATTGAATTATAGAAGTAGCTGCTGCCACGGGCTTAGGCTCTGATTACTGCCCCAGGCATCAGTTACCATTTCACATTCAGCATCTCCAATAGTTTTTGTGCACATCGGTCATTAAACGCAAAGCCAAGGCAGAGTTTGATCAGACCTTGGGAGTGGCTGAACACAGACCCAGGGGTGACTCCCCTTCCCCTGTGCTCCCCTTCCCTTCTCCAGGGCAGCCTCCCCATCTCAGCCCTTTCCCGATCCCTCCTTCTGTCACCTCATCCCCCACACACAGGGTCCTGGTGCCACGTCCAGAAGTGAAGTGGCTTCCTATGCATCTGCTGTGCAGGGCTGGGTGTGCAGGGGTGACCCAAGGTCACACACCGCAGGAACCACTCATCCCACCAGCACAGGGCAAACTGGGAGCTTCTCCAGACCCTTTGCTGCAGAGCAGCAGGACTGAAAACACCAGAGGAAGGTTTGCACACGTCTCTCAAACTCAAACCACAGCTCACTCAACTTTTTGCAGCAGCACAGCTCCCGAAGAGAGGCCTGGGCAGCATCGTGCTGGTGCTCCACGCTCTGACCCATCTCCAGGGAATACTGAACAGCACAGAGGGAAGACGTAGGGTCTCAGCCCTGAGCAGGCCTGGGAAGCTCAGACACTGTGCACTTAACATGGCTGATGCCACAACACCAGTGCTTTTCCGAACACCTCCAGCTGGGAATGTTTAGGACCTTTGTCTTTCCATAAATGTTGCAAATGTAAACAGCTCCAAAACCTTTTGCTTGAAATGACTAATTTACTTTTATTTACTCTGCTCAGAGAAGTTCTGCTTTCGAGGTAAAACCAAAGATCCACAGTGTGAGCAACTTGGCACCTCACAGGCTGCTCTGGCTGGGGACTCATCTCAGGACACGGCCCAGCCCGACACCAACAGCCACCATGCAGCCTCCACCCCTCCGTGTGCTGCCCCCACTGCCTCTGCCAGAGCCTCTAGGTCAAGTTCTGTTACACGAGTATCTAACACATGCTGCCCACTCCAGCCCTTGTAGCACAACCTGGTTATTTCCACAACAGCCACAACTCCCACAGCATCTCCCCTGTCCCAGGAGCAGCACCAGCAAGGAGCCACGGAAAAGCTTCAAGCACAGGTAGTGAGTGTAGGAGTAGGTTTAAAACACAACTGTCATGCAATTTTTTTGTGAGGGTTTTTTTTTTTTTTTTTTGCCAGCAGGGGGGATTTAACAACTAGGAAAGGGAGAACAATTATGAGGTTAAAACACGCAAGCAGGTTATTCTAATCTGACCAAGCAGAGTTTCACCTCACTCAGAACAATTTTTCCTTGCTGGGCAATAACTCCTCTCCGTTTGTTAGAGATTGGCTGCAGAAGCTACAATTAATTCACATAACTTGAGAACCTGGACCACAACTCTTTTCCCTAAGTGAAATTAATAGCAACATCCAGTAACAGGCGCTTTGCTGTAGAACAAAACAAGAGCTCAAACTCCGAGCACAGTGTAGTTCTCGAGTGACGCGTTCTGAGCCGGGATCCTCACAGCGTTAGCACAGGCAGCACAAGGCACCATGATGTATTTTGGTCACTTTATTAAATGAGATATTCAATAGTTTAAGTTTCAACTACTAAACAGCACTTTGAATGGTGAAAACACAGATCGTATATCGTCATACTTGAATACTTCTTCTCTTTAAAAACACATTTCCAGTCCTTATATATATTACAAAACAGCCTTAGAGGAAGAGGTGACACCTTGTCTATAGCACTTAAGATATTTAATACAGAACTGAAAAGCCATCTAAGAGAACCAAAGGCAAGTCTTCACAGCTGTATGATTTCAGCAGCCAAAGCTGGTTGATGGACCGAAACATTACTATACAACTGGGACAAAACATATACAATATCACAATACTAAGCAAAAACGCTTTACATCCAAAGGAATAAACAGGTTACAAAATGTGGAGAAGTTAGCAGGCAAAACTGTATTACAAGCAACATTTTTATCCGTCATCTTAAGCCATTTCATCTAGTTAAAACATCTAAAACAAATATAAAAATGAGCCTTTTATTATCTTACTGATGTATGTTCTGTCTTTAAATATCGGTTAAAGCTCGATGTTATACTCAAAGCACATTGTTATGCGGCTAAAATGTCAAGTGAGAAACGTGTACGCAAAGTGGTCCAGGTTTTATCTCAATGCTTATCTTTGATTTCTTCTTATGTGTTAGTCTGTTGTTATCCAGAGTTTTGTCCAGAATGAAAAAAAAATGTGCCTTTAAATGTTGCCTAAAACTTCCACATTTAAGTCTCTGAGTCACTGTAAAACTCCACTGAACATTCCCAGGTTTGGTAAAAAGTATTTCTCCTATTCACAACACGTAGCGATATCGGTGAGAGTTGCCCAGGGTACGTTTGCCTTCAAATCTTTGTCTCAGAGTCTCACATTTTGTTTCTTGTCGGGTGAACGGGTCTCTCTGCTCCCCTCCCCCCAGATTGTATCAAACTGTAGAGCTGGCAAAGCATGAGAACACACCAAGTTCTCTCCTGGTACCTTGTAGTAAGAGAGTCCAAAACAGCAACTTGTAGCTGGGTTTGCAACAGGTCAAACAAACTCTGTTCAGATCACAAACCAAGTTTCAATCACAAAAGGAAAGAGCGCACAGGATTTGCATATTTAGATGCAAACCCCATTTTTCCAGTCAGGGCAAGAATTCAAACTCCTGCAAGAACTTTACAGAAACCAAAGCAATTTCAGTTCATGTCAGCTTGTCAGAAGAGTCCAGCAATATCTGGAGCAAACGCCTCCGTCCGCTCCTCTCTCCAGAGTTCTCTGCAGCCGAGACACGGTTGCCTCAATGTTCCTGTCACTTTTACCCCCAGATTATAAACATTGGGAGGAGCGGGGAGGGGAGAAGAATCAACCAAACGATATTCAAAGAAAAACCCTATTTGTACTTAATTAGATCTTCACAAGCACAAAATGTTTGGGTAACGAGAGTGCTAATAATATAGAACGAACCAGAACCTTATCTCTGGTCTACGTTAAAAAAAATACAAACCAAAAACCCCAAACCAAACCCCAAGCTCTTTGTGCACTAAGTCATGTTTCAACACAAAGGAAAGGGAACGGGGAGGAGTGCATAACCAAACCCTTTACCTAACGGAAGAGAAGTCATCTCGCTGTTCTGGCAGCTCTGGAAGTTGCTACAGCGCAAAGTTCTTTGCTCCGATTTTAAATCGGCAATGGTTCTGCCATTTTCAAGTTGTCCGTATCGCAGGGTTTGACCCTGGTCACCACCACCACCCTTGTAACCTCCCAAATACCAGGAATTCCATTTTCTTGGCCCGTCTCCCATTGCCGGCAATGGGAAAAGACAGTTAGCACCAGCATTAAGGAGTTAACAGAAGTGTGCTTTGTGCTGGACTCCGTATCGAGTGAATCAGCGTGGGAAGGAAAAACATCTCCCGCTCCGAGATCACCGTTTGTTATTCCATCACGTAGAACTGATAATAAAAAATGGCAGAGGACGGGGGAAGAACAACCGCCTTCCCCAGTCACTGTTTAAGGCTCTAGACGCAGTTTCTATCGAACTGCACGACTCTCAAGTCTCAGAGCAAAGCATTTCAGAATCCTGCACTCAATTCTGTTTCAAAGAGTACTTGCTGTTCCTACGTTCCATTCAGCACAGATGATACAGTTTGAGTCCAGACCTCAGTCAAAAGGTAACGAGGCTACTTCTTATAATATTCCCACTAATATAAAGAAATGGGTGAGCAGAACGGTATTCCATAATTTGAGGAATCAACTCTAATCAAGAACTCAGCTGTGTACAATTCACACATGGTTTACTGAAACATACAGACCTGCAGTCCTTCCTAAGCCTCTCGCGTCTGGCGACCGCCTGGCAGCTGCTAAAAGCGAGCATCGGAGTTTAGACAGGAAACCTGTGGAGATGCTACTGTTACGGGAGGACTTGTTTTCACTGAAAACAACTTGTTATCTCCTGTACTCAACGTATGTAAGAAGATTCTAGGCAACATCACTGACAACGGGGAAAACACAATGTCCTATTTAAACAAAGCTGGAACGCTAACATGGAACATGGCATTAAAGGGGACCAATCAAACTCTTTTTTTTTTTTTTTTTTACAGTTGAGTTCTGTTAAGCCATTGATTCCTAAAAAAATAAAAAGTTCTTTCTCTGATTTTAACAATCCTTTCGGCTTTAAGTGCAAAATCACATTGATTTCCCTTGGGAAGGCCCTGCGTTTTTGCCTCTCATTGGGGGTGGTGCACGCTGCAACGGTGGTGGCTGCATCCCACTGGACACTGACTGATACATTCCTCTCATATCTATCTGTTGGTAGTTGGAAGGATTCATGATTAAATTTGGAGGCTTTGGCATCATGAGGTGACTCATCGCCGCTTGCTGGTACGACATCTGCTGCTGCTGCTGCTGATTGAACTGCTGCTGTAGCCTTCGGTTCATGAGTATCCTCTGAACGCAACCGATTAACTGCGGAGGAAAAGCAGAGCGGTTACACCTGCACGGCCCATCTCAGCGCCGCAAGTATCAAGTTCAGAGCTGAAATCGATTTGTTAGGGAGAGTGTGGCTGAAGGGAAAAAGCCCTCCTGTTATCCCCATCACTAATGCGATGGCATTCGCCAGCTGGTTACTGCAGAAACCATTTAGTAACAGCACACGGGGCTAAGTTCTCCTAACAACTCGCCCATAGGTTGCTACGGCAACAGGCACTACACTGGGAAATCATTCCCAGGTATCAGTTACAACACTGTGTATCGGGTACCATTTCATAGAGTCATAGAATCACAGAATCACCAGGTTGGAAGAGACCCACCGGATCATCGAGTCCAACCATTCCCACCAGTCTCTAAACCATGCCCCTTAGCACCTCGTCCACCCGCACCTTAAACACCTCCAGGGAAGGCGAGTCAACCCCCTCCCTGGGCAGCCCCTGCCAGTGCCTAACGACCCTTTCCGTGAAAAATTTTTTCCTTATGTTGAGCCTGAACCTCCCCTGGTGGAGCTTGAGGCCATTCCCTCTCGTCCTGTCCCCTGTCACTTGAGAGAAGAGCCCAGCTCCACAACCTCCCTTCAGGTAGCTGTAGAGAGCAATGAGGTCTCCCCTCAGCCTCCTCTTCTCCAGGCTAAACATCCCCAGCTCTCTCAGCCGTTCCTCATAAGGCCTGTTCTCCAGCCCCTTCACCAGCTTTGTTGCTCTTCTCTGGACTTGCTCCCCTTGGAGCGTGTTTCTCGTCCCCTTGGAAGCCTCCCCTGCAGCCTGGCACTAGGTGTGTGTTTGCCGCACACAGATCTCTTGCCACTGACACAACCTGGGTACCTTTCAGGTGTGGTAGAACAATTCTAAACTAAAGAGCCCTTACCTGCACTTTCGAATATTTGTGCTTCCCGAGCTGCTCTCTGAGAATCAGGTTTCTCTTTTAAGTCCCGTGACCTTCAAGCAAACTACTTCAACAGAAAAATCTGTCTTTTTTAAATTAACTTCTCAGAGAGCCTTTGCACACACTTTGTTATGAACCTAAACGTGCACTTCTATAGACACACACACACCAGGCCCGTCCTCGACATCCCAGCTCAAACATAGGAGCTGATTAAAAAAAAAAAAAAAAAAATCGATATTTTACCATCTGTTGTTTAGTAAGGACATCGTTGTAGATGGCTTCTCGGCGCTTGACATCCAGCTCCTGGCTCGCCTGCCTGCTCAGGGCCAGGGCCTGCACTTGGTTCTCAGTCAGCGACATGTTTTCTTTCCACTGTAAAAGATAAAAGCCCAAACCTTCTTGGCACCAGTCATTGTAACAGAAGCACAGTGGTCTTGCCTCATGTTCCAAGTTGCATCAAGAGTTAAAAACCAGCCCAATTTCCAGTAAATGCAAAACTACACTTCACCAGAATCAAAACTAGGAGTTATTAGTTCTTCTAAATGCCAATTAAGGTAATAGGCCTCTAGAGTACGGGGACTAAGTGAGAAATGCAGTAGCTCAAGATAGATAAGGTCAAGATAGAGGAAATGCATCTTATTTGTGTATAATTATCAGGCTTATGTGTAGAAAATCAGCATTTTCAGAGCATGGCAAATAATTGTGGATCTAAACTGCTAGTCCTCTAAGACTAGATAAGATACCATTAAGTGTTACTGCAAGCTTCAGGGATAAAGGTCAATAAAAACTGGAAATCGTATTCACTAATAGTGCAATTAATT
Source organism: Coccyzus lansbergi (assembly GCA_033558105.1). Taxonomy (NCBI): domain Eukaryota; kingdom Metazoa; phylum Chordata; class Aves; order Cuculiformes; family Coccyzidae; genus Coccyzus; species Coccyzus lansbergi. Next base: position 863,836 of record JAUMJK010000230.1, read on the forward strand.
AGCTGAAGGACCACATAAAATAGCAATTTATTTTCCTGATAACGCTGAACATTTTCCCATCTCCTGATCTAAACCTATAGTTACCCTTTCCACTCACTATGGTTGAAATAATGTCTTCAAGGGGCTGAATTCTTGCTGCAGTTACGCTGTTGGTAGCTTCCACAACCTTCTCTCTTCCTTGATTAATCAGGTCCTGAGAAAACACCAGAAAATTAATTATAAAGCACAGACACAAAGAACACATTTGTTTGCCAAATTTTATAAGTTTTCTTCATCTTTGCCTTGTGCACCCAGGCTTTTCTTTTTCCTCTCAATTTGCACAAGTCAGTAAGTCTAAGCTTCCGGGCAGCTGAATTTTCAGCAGAGAGGACTTGAAAAGTGTGTGTAAATCTGCCAGTTCATATCCTGGACAGTACTTAAAAACACTATTTGTGTACCCAAAGGCTTGCAGCTCATGACAGGAGCACTACATTTCTACCCAGGCAAATTCTCTGTGGTATTGACTCTGATGACATTACAGCCTCAACTCATTCCATGTGCCCAAAATATTACTTGTTATGCTAAATTGTCTATATTAGCCTAACAGTGGCATACACTGCATAATATTCCTGAGGCACAATCAACACAGGTCTCCTTCACTGTGCTCTTTGTTCGAGGGCCTCGGTTCTTTAGCAGAGGCTCCTCCCCAGGCACGAGTCGGTATCAGAAGGTAATCGTGCTCCACCACCTGCAGCTTACAGCCTGGCGTCTGATTAGGAAGAAACGCCATCGGTTCCTTCAGCTGAGATGGCAAACAGAGACCCGAGACAGGAACAGAGCACACATTCCCTCTCTCCCAGTCCTTCTTGGATAAAAGATAGATGGAAGAAGAACACCAGATGTGCTAATTAATGCCTACAAAGAACATGGTTAATCTTACAGAACCCTGAAGTACCACACCAGTGTGGGTCTCTACACAAACACGTTAGAAATCACACCCACACAAGCCTATTAAAAACAGGAGGCCGTGACACAAATACCAAGATATTTAAGAATTGCATAAACTATTATTTGTGACAGAAAAACCCAAGCAGGCTTATAGCAGCACAGAAACATCTCTTACCTCCAGCTGCTGATTGCTCATTGCTGACAGTGCACTCAGATTGAAAGGTATATATGGTGTCTGAGAGCTGTAGCTGGTGGGAAGCATATTGGTCCCAGGTGACATGTTGAAACGCATAGTCAAGCCCTTAAAAACAGAAAAAGTACGTGTATTTGAATCATTCTAGTAACTCAGGGTCTTCTGTAAGAACCCATGAACAACAACACTTGTGGCACATCTCAGTTAACTAAAGATCCTTTCCAAACCTCAATTTTAATCTCATAACCTAAGTTCTCATCCTGAGTAATACAGGAGTTGAGCTTAATTATCATTAATGCACTAAGAAAGAAAAAAAAAAAAAAAGGTCAAGGCTTATTAGTGTCGCTTAAGCTGTTTAAGACATATTTTTTTAAATGGCAAACTCCCTTTCTATGTGGCAAACCCCCTTTCTATGTGGCAAACCCCCTTTCTATGTGGCAAACCCCCTTTCTATGTGGCAAACCCCCTTCTATGTGGCAAACCCCCTTCTATGTGGCAAACCCCCTTCTATGTGGCAAACCCCCTTCTATGTGGCAAACCATCTTTACTGTTGAGTTTGACCCAACTGTAATCAAATTCTGAAGAAGTAAAATGCATAATTTATTAGCAGGAACACAAGCTCATCTCCCATATGGACTTCCCATAGGGCAATTTCAGTGCTGCTTGTACTACGTGCTCCTCTTTCTTTTCCCTGACCTTCTCCCAGCTCTCCATTTCATTTATTCCGTCAGGAACATCTGCCTTCTGTATTTCAGGTTACTGACCAGGTCTGAGACCACCTTTGCCTTTCTAGAAGTTCTCTGCTAACAGACTCCAGTGACACCAAGTTGCATTATTCCTTTTACAGTTAAAAACCCCCAAACCTGCAGCCAATTTACAATTTTCTTCCTTTCACCACCTCCTTAAAAAGCAAATAAACAAGGCACAGGGAATAACAGGGGGGGAAAAGGCAAGCTTTTAGGTCCCTTCTGGCAGGTGCTTTTGTGGGATCACGGAAAAAAAAATATGAAATCAACTTGGTACCTTTACTGGAGCTAGAGATTTCCATAGGATGGTAAAAAGAGAGGTATTAGATAGGACAGCAGTGGAACTTTGTTACGGAATAGAAAAGTGTGTGTAAAATTAAAATATCAAAGAAAATACACACAAGAAACCAGCGCTGGCAGAGCAAGCAAGACATGGTATCTCCATTTTCATGTCAATTTGCTTTACATATCCATTTCTTGGCCTACAGGAAAATCAGTTTCCCCTAAAAAATGAAACAGTAAGTGGTATCTGGAAAGGTTATTCTCATATATGGAAATCTGACTGGACAGCTTTACCTTCTTTTCTGCTTCATATTCTGCCCATGCTGCCTTCCTTTCTTCCTCAGTAAGCTCCTCTTCCTCCTTATGGTCCAGGAGTGAATCATGTTCATGGTACCCGACTATGTACTCTTTATGGATCTGAAGCAATTCTGCCAGGATCGTATCCTGTTCAGATGAAGAGACGATAAAACAAGGAGTCACTCAGCAGCCCAACTCTATTTACTCTCTGTGCATGTTTACCTCCTATTTACTCTCTGTGCATGTTTACCTCCTTGCCATAACACAGCTCCACAAAGAGCAGATGGGAGAGCTTTACAGCCAAATAAAATTAATTCATCATTTAAAAGTACGATTTTGTTCTGAGGGAGGGAATGGATTAACAATCTGCTACAGAGCTGACAGCCCAGCCACTTAATGAACCACAGGAATGCTCTCAGATTCCACAACAATAAATGCAGCTGAAGAACCTAAAAAGAATGGAATGTGCTCAATGATTTTTCCTTTTCTTGGGCCGGATACCTGAGAGGACCTAGCGCTAGTCTGCAGCTATGGACAGTCTGCAGCTGTTTCCGTAAAGAGTTGCTCTCCTGGATAGAAAACACTAAACAGTAACCTTGGCCCACCAGCTGCCCCTCAGTATCTGACACAAAAAGCTCCTTTCTGAAAACTCCTAAGGTACATCTCGGGATAAACAGTCCCCACCCATCTGGATGAAGAAAGTTCAAATCACTGCTAGGAACTGGATGTGATCAGCAGGTTGCAATTTACACTCTGTATTCCACAACACCCACAGTGTTTAATTGCTTTTAAGGTTAAACAAAATAGTTACAATATCCTTTATAATGACAAACTATCCTGAAGGTTTTGTTCACAGACACACCACCATTTTATATATGTGTATATGTACATATGTTTACTTTTTAAATACATCTTTTATGTAAAAGAACACTCCAGTATACCTCAGCATTCAGTCTAAGATTCTGAATATGAAAAAAAGGAAACAATCCTGTTAGTGGTTTCAAAACTGCAGTGTTGCCAGCATGTTGAGTATTTCTTAGGTAAAGTACAAACAAAGCAGCTGTAACCAAAGTATTAGGTTGCTGCTGCCCTTGCCCAGGCTGCAGATGACGCATTGTGATGGACCATTGTCTCAGAAACAGATATTCAAAACAGGGAAAGAAAGTGAATGTGGAAAGCTGTTATTTCAAGGCAGGCAGCGATGGTTTTCCAGTCCTCGTTCTCACAGAGCAAACATTCCAGTCTCCATGTTTTTTCAAAGGTGGTGCCTCTGTGTTAAAATAAAGGTAATGCTGCAAAGGATAAAGAGATCCACACTAAGACTGCGAAACGCGGCCCTTGCGGAGTCCCCTTTCGGAGATAATTGTTGAAGCTGAGCTTCTCTCTACAGCTACCTGAAGGGAGGTTGTATTGAGGAGGGAGCTGGGCTCTTCTCCCAAGTGACAGGGGACAGGACAAGAGGGAATGGCCTCAAGCTCCGCCAGGAGAGATTTAGGCTAGAGATTAGGAGGAAGTTTTTCACATAGAGGGTCATTGGGCATTGGAATAGGCTGCCCAGGGAGGTGGTTGATTCACCTTCCCTGGAGGTATTTAAGGCACAGGTGGATGAGGTCTTGAGGGACTTGGTTTAGTGTTAGATAGGAATGGTTGGACTAGAAGATCCGATGGGTCCCTTCCAACCTGGTTGTTCTATGATTCTTTTAAATGCAATTGGATCACTGATGAGCCTGCGACTCAAGAAAGCTCCAACTTACCACCATGTTCAGTCTGAGACAATGGGATTTGCGTTATGAACCTTTGGGTCACTCCTGCAATGAGCTGAGTGCACACATGGCACACACCACTCAGAGGAGGATTACATGAATACAGACCCACCCCACATTGTGCCCTTACCCTACGAGGTGTTTGTACAAACAGCAACACAAACGCTCCTAACTCTGACATTTTCCAGTCTTAAGGGGAAAAGGTTTGGGAAGACCAGCCTGCAGCTACCAGCAAACAGATTTTTTGCAACCCCATGGAAGCCTTGCCCAGCCAAAAGCAATTTGTTTCTCCGCGTGTTTAAAACTCAACGGTGTCACACAATTATAGAAGCTCATCTTTGGTTCATCCTTTTATGATCTGGTCTCCCTAAATTTCCATCAACGCTTTGATCCGCCAGCTTCTTAACAGCATCTTCAATGCAAGACTAACGGGCACAAGGAGCAAATAACGGCATTTGGGGGCAGCAGGAGAGAAGGCGGAGAGAGAAAAGGGATGCACTGACGGATCCGATGGCAACATCTAAAGAGAGTGGGTGAAGAAGCTACTACAAGAAGCAAGTTAACCCAACCAAAGCACTCTCAGCATCCTGTCACCTCGCATCGGCGTGCGGGGGGTTCCCGCACACACATCCACACCGGTCTCCATGGCAACGCTATTGCTGAAAACAACACTGGAATATAATCCACACTCACTTAGCCAACGCAGTCTTCAGAATGTGGCTTTAATTACATCCAACCATGTGTTTGCTTTTCTTTGTCTAAACTTTATCTTGCGTTAACTTTAATGACAGAGCTTGAAGACTGGGATACGGAAGGTCCTGCCGATTAGTTTGTTTAATTTTGCAATGAAAAAAACCAATAAGTTCACCTTACCAGCCAAAACCCCATCGGAATAAGTAGAATCATAGAATAGTTTGGGTTGGAAGGGACCTTAAAGACCATCCCCTTACAACCCCCCACGATGGGCAGGGACATCCTACTAGATAAGTAACTATATCAGATCAAGTAACACTTGTCATTTGTTTAGCTCATTAACAGAACAACAATTATCAACCGGCTTGTAAGAATCTAGATTAAATCCTGATGATGAATGAAATAAAGAAGAGACACTGAAAAAACGTTTGGAATTTTCAGGAAAAAAAGGTTTGTCTTTTTAAAGTCATGATGGAAATTAAATGCTACGGAGAGATGTATTAGAAAGGAAATCTTCAGTGAAGGACTGTGAGTTACTTCATATTTCATGAACAAGTTTTTCTCAACCAACTGAACATTTAATACCAGGTTAAAAATAAATTTAAATAACCAGCAAATTCTTCTGATTTTGAGGTCAACAGCCTTCTAAAATTCACAAAATCCACCCTCCTCTAAAGAACTACAGTAAAACACATACCCTGGCTGCGTCCTGAGGTAGTATAAAATAATGATATGCTGCATCCAACTGAATCTCAACTATTGTTTTAATCTGCTTTTCCAATCTGCATTACATGACCTCAACCGAGCTGTGTTTCTATTTCACATAAAAATGTGACTGCGACTCCAATCCACCAAACATACTGCGCTGGGGAAGCGGCAGCGAGGAGCAGAGGGTGCAACGTGCCAACTCTGAGGGACACTTGGGGCTTCCGTTTCGTCTTTGTCCATTTCCCACGTCCCGTCTGCTGCTCTGAAGCACCTATCACAGCAGTCAAGGGGACCCACAACTATTGCACATCTCGCTGAGCCTGACTATCAGTACTGGGTGGGAAAAAAGCTTTGTCCTGTTAGCTCCACATCAGCCAAGCCTACCCCAGCACACAATCCTTCGGGAGCTGCGTCTCAAGAGCCTGTGAGAGTCGCTTTTAAAACCCCCCTAGGAACGTGTTGTTAAATTCATTTAATTGTTAAAGAAGGTTTATGATTATAAAGCTAATTGGAATCATAGAATCACCAGGTTGGAAGAGACCCACTGGATCATCGAGTCCAACCACTCCTATCAAACACTAAACCATGTCCCTCAGGACCTCATCCACCCGTCCCTTAAACACCTCCAGGGAAGGGGAATCAACCACCTCCCTGGGCAGCCTATTCCAATGCCCAATGACCCTTTCCGTGAAAAACTTCCTCCTAATCTCCAGCCTAAATCTCCCCTGGTGGAGCTTGAGGCCATTCCCTCTTGTCCTGTCCCTTGGGAGAAGAGCCCAGCTCCCTCCTCTCCACAACCTCCTCTCAGGGAGTTGGAGAGAGCAATGAGGTCTCCCCTCAGCCTCTTCTTCTCCAGGATAAACACCCCCAGCTCTCTCAGCTGTTCCTCATAAGGCCTGTTCTCCAGACCCTTCACCAGCTTTGTTGCTCTTCTCTGGACTCGCTCCAGAGCCTCAACATCCTTCTTGTGGTGAGGGGCCCAGAACTGGACACATGATTCAAGGAGTGGCCTCAGCAGTGCAGAGTACAGAGGGAGAATAACCTCCCTGGCCCTGCTGGTCACACCATTTCTGATACAAGCCAGGATGCCATTGGCCTTCTTGGCCACCTGGGCACACTGCTGGCTCATGTTCAGTCAGCTGTCGACCAACAAATTCATGCATCTCTGTTAAAACTATACTGAGATAAGGAATAGTTCACTTTCTGAATGAATAACCTTGTATAACTTAGAGAATAACATCCATTCTCTACAGCGGATCCTTCCCTGTGACTGTTTACATAGGACACCAACAGCACAGGAAAACACCAGCTGCCATGCACGGCACAGGCTGCTCTGCCAACCAGCTAAAAACACGTATCAGGAGTTAGGGGATCCCCATGGCACTTCACCTTCTGCAGGAACAGGACTCAGCATCCATGAGGATTCCTCCTCACTATCAAGACTAATTCAGGGGGACAAAGAAAGGGAAAGAATAATTGAGGGTTAATGGTTAGTGTCCCATCTCTGTGAGGCTACTGAGAACACAAAACTGCTTTCAAGAAACAAATACACAGGCCACTAACAGATGAATCCGCCTGAGGATTTATAGCCTCTTCAACCAACAAATTAAAATAAGGATTAGAAATTAGCACATAGCAGGTACTAAGACACACAGTTTTAAAAGGATGAAATTCCATTCAATGCCATTTGCTACAACCATGAAAAAAAAACCCAAAAAGAACTCCAGTATGCAGATTGGCTGATAACAGCCAAGGGCTTGGTTAAAAGCTTGTATGCAATTTTGCTTACACGAGTGACACTGAGAGCAGGAAGGGAATTAATCCGGAACTTAGTATTTAAAACTGAATGTTAAAGTTTGGAGTTTATAAACTTTCTTGTTTAGGTTATACTACATTCACTAATTGATTCATTATTGTAAAAGAAAACAAGGAACTTTCAGAACAATTATTGCATTGGACCCATCAGTGCTTTGACAAAACACCCTCAGGTGCTTCACAGGTCCTCAAACTTTTTTTAATTTCTTGAACATAAGCAGCAGCCACAAGCGGTAATGCACGAGCCGTGGTTTTGTAGGAAGATAAATGTATCTAGCACAAGATAACCAAGAATGTAAAAGAGATAAAATAAGCGCTATTAATTACAACCTAAAGGAAGGTGTTTTAGGAGGTAAAAAAAAGACTAATTTCCCCAAATCAAAACGTAGAACGCAGTAAAAAGGCAGAATAAAATTTTCAGTTATCCGTGATTTCCTGCTTCCAGTGAGAAGCACTGCAATAAAAAGAGGTTAGATACAGTCATTAAAGTTTATTTTCAAGGGTTTTAATATGCATATGTAGCAGTGAGTAACACTTAGAGGGCTAACACTTCCTAAATCCCTGCCGGCAGCTGCACCAACACAGTAGGTGGTCTCAGCGACTGCCTCAGAGAGAGGCTGAGCTGCTAAGAACGCCAGAGTGATGCCCGACCACAGTTTATTGTATTACAATGGTCTACAGATAGTCTAGAATGGAAAACACACATTTGTCTCTGGAAATTAATAGGTTTATGAACTGGGAAACCTCCCTTCTCACACTCAAGACACTGTACAATGACCTAAACACAGCACTAACTCAGAAATTTAACCAGTTAACTAAATACCGGCCACACATTACATGTTAGTGTTCACTAGCTGTTCAAAGGTAACTGCACAACAGATTAACGATAAATTAGTCCTCATCAGACAACATACACTAAACAGACAAATTACAAAACCACAGCCTTGTCATAAATACAAACTGAACTGGAAAAAAATAAATAAAACGTAAAATAACTGAACCGGTTATTCTTTCCCTCCTGCCTTTATTTTTAAATTAATTTTTAAAGTTTATTTTTAAATTATTAGTGAAGTTCCCTGAGTACCCCATAGGACAGTGAACCAGTGCTACGCAGAGCCACATCCACTACAAATGCAGTTAGACAGGTCTCGGCGAAAACAAATCGTTGTGATCTTCAAAGTTCAAGCATCAAATCAGAAAAAGGTCTGATATCACTGCTTGGTATTATCTCAGAACACCAGCATCCTTACTGAGTGTGTAAGCAGTTGTCTACCAAAATGTCTCTGTTCTCTGCCAGGTCTGGTACACTAAAGATAGATGACAAAATCTTAGCTTGTCCCATTTTCCTCACTTAAACATGAAAATAGTTTGACTTTCCCCCGTCTCTTTACTGTATCCTTAATAATGGTCCCTACAAGAATAGGGATAGGGTTTAGTGGTGGACAGGCATGGTTGCAACTCAATGATCTCAAAGGTCTTTTCTTATCAATTGATTCTACAATTCTAAGAAGCATTAAGCACGGAACTAAGAACCAGAATAGACTGGCAAAGGAGAGCATGGATTCATTTGCCTCTTCGGAAGCCTTACCTAGGTAGCTATAAATCTGACCTTGAAGTGCAGTATCACCTCACAGGGTTGTTAATCACAAATTGAGGCAACGCTGGGTGTCTCCAGCATCCACCTCATTGTTAGTCTGAATCCTGGCTTCCACAGTTTCCTGCAGTAAAAATTCTATTCATCCAATTAATTTTATTTATCCCAATTTAATTTATTTTTGTCTCCTAACTGAAGATCTTTTTCTTATGGTGTCAATTACATTGAAGGGAAACTCATTATCTAGCTGATTACAGCATCCACTATATCAATTACATATTTTATTATCATAGAATCATAGAACAACCAGGTTGGAAGGGACCCATCGGATCTTCTAGCCCAACCATTCCTATCTAACACTAAACCAAGTCCCTCAGGACCTCATCCACCCGTGCCTTAAACACCTCCAGGGAAGGTGAATCAACCACCTCCCTGGGCAGCCTATTCCAATGCCCAATGACCCTCTGCGTGAAAAACCTCCTCCTAATCTCCAGCCTAAATCTAATCTAAATGGCTTGAGGCCATTCCCTCTTGTCCTGTCCCCTGTCACTTGGGAGAAGGGCCCAGCTCCCTCCTCTCTACAACCTCCCTTCAGGTACTTGTAGAGAGTAATGAGGTTTCCTCTCAGCCTCCTCTTCTCCAGGCTAAACAACCCCAGCTCTCTCAGCCGCTCCTCATAGGGCCTGTTCTCCAGCCCCTTCACCAGCCTCGTTGCTCTTCTCTGAACTTGCTCCAGAGCCTCAACATCCTTCTTGTGGTGAGGGGCCCAGAACTGGCTCTGGGAACTGTTACCTGCTATCCTTTGGAGTACAAAATAGTGCTCTAAAGCGGAAACGCTGCACTCTTCTCCTTCCAAGATCAACCACCCCTCGACCTTAAAGAGGTCTAAGTTACTTTTGTAGCATATAATTCCTAGTGACGTGCATCAACTTACTTTTGGCAGCAGTGGTGTGTCTCTCTTCTTTTTCTTCTCTGAATTAGGATCGTCCAGCAAATCTGGCTCAAAAGTGTACAGCTCTGTGAGTTCATTCATGGTGAAATGACGCTCAACTTGCTGCTGGTCGACAACCCGGAAAGACAACGACTGCTTCGTTACCTGACGATCATAGATCTTGTCTTCCATCGTTCCCTAAAAGACGAAGAGACTCACTTTCATATAAATAAGGACCCTCTTGTCACATAGGAAAAAACATGGATAGAAAAGAGGTTAAATAACAACATAGCTGTGCTCTATTTCCCTCATTTCTCTGACTCCAGATCTACAAAGTTACCTGAAAACACCTTGTCAGCTGAGAAAATAAAGCAATTCCTTCTGGAAGTGAACAAGGGACACGGATTGTGTAGGTGACAGATGTCACCCACTCATTGACTACAGTAAGAAATACAAGTTTTCAGTAGCGTTTTGAAAAGATCTGTTTTTGATTTAATTCCACAAAGTGAGATACGACCAAAAAAAGGCAATTTCTACAACTTATACCTTATTTTGCTGCTTTGAGCAGCCTGTAAAAAGGAAAACAGATACCGTATCACTAGGGTGAGATGGAAAGGGGAAGGGAAGCAGTCAAGTCTAATTCATCACAGCTGTGAATTAAGAAAAAAAATCAGATCCTTGACGAAAAAAGGAAAATTACTTTTTTTAATTTCAAAAAAGATGACGACTGCAAAAAGTATGAGAACAGCACAGCCTGTTCTGAACACGGTAATTTAAAAAGGATATCAACAGGTCAAAAGTGCACACAGAAAACTACAGAAATAGTCCAAAGCCTGAAGAGAAAAATCCATGTCTGACAGCAACGTGTTACAAAACAGTAATCTGCTCAAGTTGGCAAGGAAATAGTGACGTGATCAAGAGTTAAGTACTGCTCCTGGGAAAAGGTCTTCAGTCTCCTCTATAACACCTGAAGAACCAGAAGCAGCAGCACAATACTTAACAGAAACAGTGGCATTATACTTAAAAAAATGACAGAGAAGTGACCATCAGAATTATTAGGCATCTTATTATCTGTAGGGTGTGATACCAGCTTTCGAACCACGGCTTGGATGCCTTTCTATACAAAATTCTTTAGCTCCCCGTGTTTCCGTTCCCTTTGGAACCTCAGGAGGTGTTTAAGGCATGGGTGGAGGAGGCGCTAAGGGGCATGGGTTAGTGTTTGATAGCAATAGTTGGACTCAATGATCCGATGGGTCTCTTCCAACCTGGCTATTCTAGTCACAGTCAGGACCAGAATATCCCCAAACCAGCAAATAGAAACCTACCTGAGCCAAAAACCTGTAAACAAAGACAGGTTTGCTCTGCCCAAAGCGGTAAACCCTGAAAATACTCTGGATGTCATACGATGGGTTCCAGGAAGCATCAAAGATGATGACTCTATTAGCAGCCACGAGATTAATTCCGAGGGACCCTGCTTTGGTGGATATAATGAACAAGCGGCCTCTGGAACAGAGAGAAGTAGAAAATATGAATATTTTGCAAAACAACTGTTGTTCCCACATTGCTGCGTCGCCACGGAGTAGTTAAGCACTGAAATAACTCACAAATTTCATTAAAATGCTGTATTAAGCGTAAAACAGATGCAGATTTTACAGAGACAACACTTTCAGCAAAACTCACGCTCCTAGAAACACAGATTGAGGTGTTTTGTTACCAATGGTTAACAAAAACTGGTGAGTAAGACACTATTTTTGGTTTTGCATTTTCAAACACCGATAAAATGAGTTATATCAAATTAAACCTTCATTTTAAACTGGCGTATCGCATGCTATTGAAACTGTTTCCTGAGCAGCAGACTTTCAGGATAACTCTACAATGATGCTGTCTCCTTGATGTATCTGCTTTTTTGCATTTCGCCTCACTCAGGTTCAACTCGCAGTGAGTTCTTGCCAGATACAAGAGAGAACCGGCTAGTGAAGAGCATTACCACTGAATTAGTTTACTTTGCTCCACTTTTTCTTTTTAATTTGCTGTACATTATAACAGTCTGCAACACAGCTATGTATTTATTGGCTCTGACCCAAACCACTTATCATCTAAACAAGAGTGAAACCACCAAGGCAACACCGTACAAGTATTGATCAATGCAGATGGAAACCACCTCAGGAAAGCAGAAGTCTATTGCTGTTGCACATTTTCTGTGCAAATTCAGCACCTGACAACCCTGTGATATCTATTTGTCTGGCCTTAAGAGGTCGTTAAGCTAATACAGGTAACAGAGATATAGGGAGCAAAGGAAAGGGGAGGGGGAAAATGAAGCATATATATACACAGAAGAGATCTCACCTCACATTAGTTTCATCATTAAATTCTTCAGCCCATTTCTTCCTTGACTGAGCTGTAGTTGACCCATCCAAGCGATAGTAATCAATGTTTCTGAACCATTTTCCTTCACCTATAAGTGTAACAGTCAAATTATTAAAATGCTGATTGCGTAAGGAATGAGATTGATTAATACTGGATGTACACAACTCTCTGAACAGTGAAAGAACAAATACGGAACGTAAAATATACTGGTCCTACTCTGCTTTAAAACAAAGGGAGAAGATTCCAGGTTATTCGAGACAGAGAACATTTCTCGAGGATACAGGTGCTTGTCACAGGCATGTCTTGAAAATTATGTACTGGAGTTTACAGAACAAATTATGAAACACACAACATGAAAGTAACAGCAACTGCATTTGTGATGACAAAGGTCATCCACAAGTCTGCAATAGTTCATAGAAGCCCTTAATCAATTTTGTCTGAAACGATTCAAAAATAGAATAAACATCATTGAGATAATTTTACCTTGCAAAAGGTACCCAGCCATCTATTACAATCCATTTCTTCCTAAGATGTTGTTATGTTTTATAAAAAGATCAACTGCTATGAAACCCCCCAAAGCAGTCATATAAAGACAGTTCTCTTATTTTTCACTGTTTCTAGCTGTACACACACAGTTGTAGAGATAGTGCCTTAACTTGTAGTCCAAGTTAATTTTAAAAAGTAACTACATCTTTAGGCATTCTAGTACAAACTGTACTTTTCAAGCTGATCTATGCAGTTTCATGTCACACAATCAGCGCAAGTAAGCCTCTCCCATATAAATAACATTCATAAGTAAATGCTCAAAAGGAAACTTCAAAGCCAAGGTGCAATCATTTTGGATCTGAAATTCAGAAAAACCTTGGGCAAATTATGACTACTTCTTGCCAGATGAGGGGAAAGAAAAAAATAACTACAGTTCATAGAAGATTTTCTTCTCTCCCTAATTCACATTTCATTTAATTTGGACATGGAGAATAAGAAATATGGGGACAGACTTTTCAGCAGGGCCTGTTGTCACAGAACAAGGGGCAACAGTTTTAAACTGAAATGAGGGAGATTCAGACTAGATAGAAGGAAGAAGTCCTTTATGCACAGGCTGCTCAGAGAGGTGGTGCACGCCCCATTCCCTGGGAACATCCAAGGTCAGGCTGGACAACCTCTGCATGTTTAAGGCATGGGTAGACGAGGTCCTGAGGGACATGGTTTAGTGTTTGACAGGAATGGTTAGACTCGATGATCCGATGGGTCTCTTCCAACCAGGTTGTTCTATGATACTATGTTTGAAGATGTCCCTGCTCACTGCAGGGTGCTTGGACTGGATGGCCTTTTAGGGTCCCTTCCAACCCAAACCATTCTGTGATTCTATGATAAGGAGGTCTGGGAGTATCTCACATAGTAACCAGAAGAAACATCCTTCATGAAGAACACATCTGGCTACCGAGGAATTCCTCCTCAGTTGAGCATCACTACTATAATTATTAATTCTACATCTGCTCCCTTATGAAATCCATAAGGCAATCTCCTGCAATACATATAAAGTCTCAATTCACATTTTCATGTTTTACACACTGTTTTCAAGTAGTCTAATTCTCTTGCAATCTCTCTCTTTCCCAGTAGGAAGGATCAGACTTTGGCACACAGCAGGGTGTAACACCACTTGTACAGAATTTAACCATACGTTTTCTCTTCTTTCAGACATATAATCTGCTTAGGCTACATTAAGCACAGATGATACGGAATGAAATCAGAGGCAAAAGTCCATAATGGGATAGCAGAGACCACCTATAGAGAAGACCAATTATCCTGCCAACTTCAGGAACAGTACAGAGCATACGATACTTGTAATGAACACAATTATTTCAAATCCACCCCCTTCAGACTCAACAGAAACTTGTAAAAGAGTTACTAGCTTTGCAACTGCTCAATGTATCACTCACCTTTATAAATAGGAGTCTTATCTTTTTCATTTTTTTCCCTGTTGGCCAGCTCCAGGAAATCTTCTATCAAATCAAGAGATATGAGGGACTGGCTAAACACTAGACTGAAAAGAGAGAAACAAAAATGCACCTGTGAGGTTAATTGCTTTATTTTACTTCCCTCCTTGCCCTGATACTCCCTTTGAAACAAACAGCTTTTCTAGATACAGAGGAGGACTTCACTGGAGAACCTGCATGTATAATAAAACTTACTGATAAAAATGAACATAACATGCACATTCGCTTCAGAAAACTGAGCGACAGAATCACGAAACCTGAATGAACACTGCCAGCCTAACATATTTATAAGGTCATTAAAAATATTCCTAGAAGTAACTTACACTTTGTCTCCAAGCTCCTCTGCCATTCGAAGAATTTCAAAGAGAAGCACCATTTTCCCAGAATGTTCCAATACTTCAGCATCCGCATCAGTGACAAAATCTTTGTACCAGTCTGGTGCTGGGCTACCAGGATTGGAGGAGGATACGCCTTTGCCTATTTCAATTAAAAAAAAAAAAGTAAAAAAACCTTGAAAGATTGTCTTCATTAAATGTCTTGAAATGTCCAAATTAAAGAATTGTTTCTTCATTATTAAGCTTAACTGGTATGACTACGCGCCACAAACCAATCGTAACACACCATTAAATTTCAGGTGCAAGATAGAGCAGACTCTGACAGAACTCACACTTGAGCCTTCCTTCACAGACACTTTTAAAGACTTTATTTTTCTATACCAGAACAAAGAATAAACAAGTTATCCAAATAAGAGACCTAATGTCCTGTGGGAATATCCTGTATGCACAATGCTGTATCTTTGTGTCTTTCGTATGTTGCATCAAATGATTCTGTATCTACGTTACACTGAAGAAAGCTGCATGAAAGAGGTCACCATGCACGTGATCCAGAAACAGAAACTCATCCTGCCTATCATGCAACTTTTAAATACATTTAATCTGTAAGTGTGTGCATTTTACACACACGTGCACTCTCACCCTTTCCCCCTTACGCATTCACAGTATATTTGTCATCAGGATGGGGACCAAAAAAAAGACAAACCCTTGTCTTAACTGTCTCTCTAAATGAATGATTTTTGAGAAAGTGAATAGACACACAATAAATGATACAACCAGAAACCTCGCTCTGTGATACAACACAAAACCGGATTATTAAAACAAAATCCAAAAATTAAATGCACAGATATAAGTAATTTGTATACAATCCTTAAAAAGGCCTCATATTCCTGCTGCACTATAGCTGCTGCTCAACATCCATTTCAAATTTCAGGTGCAATGTTGAATGCCAAGCATCTTTCTTAATCTTTCACCAATATGGTTAAAGAAAGGTGAAAAGCAGCACAATTCCTCTGTTAGCTTTGTATTGTTTTGTACTTCTGAATTAAAAAAACCCCAAACTGTTGAGCCTCCCTGCTACAGGAACCCCAAGATCTCAGTTGATGCCCCTTGTTTTTCCAGGATGAATATATAATTAGAAGCAGCAGGAGCCGTAAGCATAGGAACAGTCCATGGAATTAAGGAATTAGCCATTTTTCAGCAAAGCGGGATTCCTGACAGCCCTCTCAAAGAGCTTTTGCAAAATGAAGCTACCGTGTATTTTATTTACTTGCATGCGACCCTCACCCTCATCTGACTTTGAAGGGTTGTTAGCAACTTCTTCTACATTTCCTTCTCCACCTCCACGAGATCTTGAATTCCAGACTTTAATGACTTCAACATCATTATCACTGCCACTTCCACTTGAGCTACACTCTTTCTTCACAGCTTTCCCCTTGGATTTTTTTTTCCTAGAAAGGGAACATTGTACACACCATTATTTTTTTAAATTCTACTGCTAGAGAACACATTCTTAGTGAGATAAAATAAAAAACATTCACTTTATAGAATCACTTAAGTTCCATCAGGGAAATAAATCCAACACACAACAACAAATAAAAGCTCAATTACTTTGCATAATCATCAGAACTTAAGCTCATTGAGGTTTCATCGGAATCTGAAGCTATGAAGTCATCCAGACTGTCTTCATCAAAATAGCCCTCAAAAAAGAAGAAAAAAAGAGAAATTTTATTAAGCATGCTCACCCAGAAGCTTTTATTAAACCTTTAGCCAGCTCTTTATTCTTCATCTAAGCGATGGTAAGTTCTACAAAGAAATGTTTTAAGAAAGATGACATACCCAGAAACCAAAATATGACAAAACCAGCAGCAAAATTACCGCACAGCAACGAAGATTTCCATTAATTTGACGAAACTTTACCTAGCATTCGGCAAAGCTTATTATGGAAGCCCACAATACAGACTATTTTGATACACCTAGTTTACCTTATTTTCTTTGCTAATGTAGTCCAGCTGCAAACACCAAGGGTGAGTCCAGATTCTGCTCAACATCTGGAAATCCTGGAATAGCTTAGCTCCCGCTTTGCCTCTTCCACCTTCATTGCCAACACCTACACCTGACAATAATGAGACCTTGAAGTGAGTTTGCCACATTCAGTTCCCCCTTTGAACACCCCGTCAGGGCAGCACTCAGTGTTCTTTCCAGCTGCACATCATATTGTAACGTCTCTTGTAAAAGAGGTCACATTACTCAGTCACAGGCACTTTTTTTCCTAGTAAAAGCTGTCAAAATTAGATTTTCCCCTTTTTCTTGATAATGAGAAACATGGTTACATTTTTACATGGAAACACATTTCGCCCCAGTATAGCAGTGAATCCCAGTGGTCTTAAGAGGACAGTTGTGTCTCTTCAGGGTTTTTTTTTTTTTCAGTTTTTTTAGGTTTATTTTGAGCTACCTCTACTTATGGACTTGTAATGCTGCAGAATTCTGTGGCAATAAGGATTTCGCTGTCCAAGTATGATTGAGCACAAAGCAGTACAATGATCAAGGAGTTAAACCTCTTTTTTGTAGTCTCAATTTCTCATCAAGCAGTACATGAACTTCAAGTTCTGGAAGCAGACTGTTTTTCACGTTTATTACATGCACAATTTAAGGCATGCAAGAAAACAGTATTTATTGCCTCACAGACATCAGATGACTATGGAAAATGAGCACAAAGACTGTTTGGTGCATTTGCTCAATGCACAAGACAAATCTGGTAAACGTCTACAGCGTATAAATATTTACAACTGTAAATTCTTGCTGTTTCAGTCATACAACAGTTTCCGGTTTCTTCGCACTATTACTCTCCCATGACTCTGGGAAGTGGAATGGTAAGGATAACAGAAATTCTTAGATTTGCCTCCCCTGAACCTGATCTGACATCACAGAGAAAACGGCTGTTAACAAGCTTCAAATTAACAAGTCCTAAAGAATTTTACATTTTCCATGGTACATCAGTGAAAGAAAACATGTATCACTTAGAATTAACATAGGAAAAACTTGGCAAAATTGCATCTAAACTGTGTTTTTCAATCATGCCTGTTACGCTGTGCACAAAAACATAAGAGGTGAATCAAAATGTGAAGGTGGACTACTCTTAAAAGATGAAAATATTACTCCTCAAAAAAATATTTTTATGTGCAACCAAATATTTTGCTATAATTTAAGTTTCAGTGCTAAGGTAAATTCATACAGGAAGCAGAAAAATACATGGAGCAAATAAGACATACAAAACACCTCCAAGCTACCAACTCTGGCAAGAGTTTCCAAGAGAAACGTAGGCACGTACCCGTCAAATGATCCAGGTAGTATTGGTAGAGTTTGCACTGAATAGGTGTCATTCGAACTTCTAGAACATACTCGTACTTCGGTGGGAGGAACTTTGTTAATGCTGTGTAATCTTTCCTCTGTAATTTTATAGGCAGTACATTAGGAATAGAAACACAAAAATGACTACTTGAGAGCTTAATAAATTCTGGCAGCTTAAAGGACAAAGCACCATGCATGAACTACAATGATTCAGATGTTTTCCAACCACAAAGGGAAAAAAATAGCCCAGTAAATACAATCAGTGACTGACACTGCCTGCAGAAGCCCACTTTCCCCAGCAGATGCGGCTGCCTAGGCAGAAGCCACTGGTTATGACTGGTTAACCCCATGCCCTAGTTCCCAGGCCTTGCAAAGCTGACTGCAATCTCAGCAGCTGTTCTGGTAACTACTTTTGTGAGGAGGCTTTTAAACACAAAGATGTTCCTTCGTGAAAGCGTGGGGAAGCCAAGGAGCCAATGTTGCTGTTTGTGTCACAGATGAACTCAGTCAGACTAACCGCGTCCCGGTTTAGAGTACTTGCCTGGAGCAATGCAAAACTTACTCCTGTATTTACTTCTCTGCCCTTTCACCCAAATGGTGAATGATGAATGATCCTGACCTGACCGAGAGATCGCTGCATATGGAGCACAGCAGCACTAACCTCACTGAGTTTTGCTGCAGAACCTCCTCGCTGCAGGACAATCTAGGCCAGCTCTCTGCAACAGCAGAACCTGCTGGCTCCCACCTGGCATCAGCCACTACACCACCTGCATGGCCTTGCTGTCAGATACAAGAGTGGTGAGATGCTCTCACAAGAGCAATAAATGACCAAATGGGAGAGCTGCTTGCCTCAGACAGGACTTGCTCTGCACGGCATGCTATGAGAAAATTCACCTGGGCTCCATCTGATCCTGCACAAACAGGGGCTGCCCAGCATCTGAAGGCATGTGAGATGTATTCATTATGTTCCTCTTCTCATTCGGTCTTTTGCTTTGTGTTTCTCTACTGCTGTATAGATGTGTAGAATTAGGTACACTACCCTCTCACTACTATCCACATTACCAAGATCGTAAGTTTATGATAAGTGGTCCTTTACCTTACACTCTTTCATTTCTTTCAAGAAGAAACACCAGAGTGTGGGACTATCCCATCATGACCATTCCATCCAGCTCATGCCCACTGGGACTATGTCATCAACTACCAGCAACTGCACAGCCAGAAGAGGCACTTAGTGGCTACAGAGCATCACACCTTCCATAAAGCTGCTGGTGTCAGGGTTTATGAAGCAGAAAAGCAGTAACATCATGCTGACAGCACACAGTCACCAGGCACTGGAACAGGCTGCCCAGGGGGGTGGTTGAGTCACCTTCCCTGGAAGTGTTTAAGGGACAAGTGGACAAGGTACTGAGGGACATGGTTTAGTGTTTGATAGGAATGGTTGGACTTGATGATCCGGTGGGTCTCTTCCAACCTGGTGATTCTATGATTACAGCAGAGTAACTCAACAGTAAGGAATCCAGCCTTGATTCTGGAAATCTAGGCAGTTTTGGTTTGTTTTTTTAATCCAAGGTCTTTAAGGAAACAAGTTTGTCACCATTTTGAACCTGATAAAATATTCCTTGTCTCCTCTTCCCATTTTTCTGATTCTCAGAGATCAGGAAAAACGGGAATTCAAACCCAAGTGACAAGCTCCAGATAACCAACTTTTCAGTTTTCAAGGCACATCAGCATTGGAATGTGCATACGGAATTACAGGAGACTATTTCAAAGCAACAGAAGTCCTACTCCACCATGGAATTTTCTAGTCCCTTAGTGAAAAGCCAACTGTAGCCTCTAATATACGTACATGTCCTAATAAGGATACACTGACATTTGGGTAAAAGCCATAAGATTTTTTTCAGTTTTAATAAATAAAGCAGAGGTCTAATAATTAGTGAAAATAAACATTTAAGTCAGAAGTAATAGCTGAGTTCAATGGAGCTCTCAAATTGCAAGTTTACAGGCCTTTGAGTGCTTTTATCACAATGAGACGACAAAACTCCACCTCCTCCCTGCAGCAAATTCAAGAAATTGGTTATAGCAAAACTGTTCTTACCTGAACACATCCAGCTAACATCTCATAGAGAATATGTGCTCGCTTCTTCATCACTCTGACATCGACTAGAGTTGAGTCCGCACACTGACCGTTCTGGATCGGATTTATAAATCGATTTCGGAATTCCTTAATTGAACCAAGCAAATTCTCCTTAATAAAGTTAACCATGCAGTGATCTAGGATGAAAAGGATCAGACTGAGATTAATTCTAACAGGAAATAAATATGTTTTATTTAAAACTAACAATTTTCTGTTGAGAAAAAACACCAAAACAAACTCAAACCTCCAACATTTTCCAGAAAGGGCATCTTAAACTAACACATACTTGAGGCATGGAGGCAACTTCCATATTTAATGTCAGATTAAAATTGCCTCACTGTGTTTGCTACAGAGTTTGGAAGTTGCCGTACACCAAAGCAATCACATAACAATATCATATTTGCAAAGGTTTTCAAATTGATTCAAAAGCACATTAATCAATAGGAAAACACATTACAGCATCTTAGCCAACAGAAGTAAATATTACAAGTTAATTTAGCCTGAGATTCCCAAGACAGTAACATGAAGTTCACCAAGAACACTGCTCTAGAATAGCTTATAACAACTTATATTGATGCTGTTGCAAGACCTGGTCCACTCCCACTCTGAACACTTTCTCCCTTCCCTTTTTGACACACTGAGACTCATCTGACCCTTTGATTAGCCAGATCAAGGAACTAAACTGTCAGAAAGCCTTACGCACTGTTAATTTCCTCATACTCCTAATATTCCTCAGGAAGCCCGTACGGAATGCCATGCCAAGGGAAAGGATGGAGGAGAGGTTGGATTCCCAACAGCTTCATTTTAACTGGCTTAGAACATTATGATAGGAATGGCTGGACTCCATGATCCTGGAGGTCTTTTCCAACCCAGTGATTCTATGATTATGGAGCCGCACCTCATGACAATGATTTTAAAATGCGAAAACAGATTGTCAGGGTTTTTTGATATAGAAATCTAGCAAGCAGCTTCACCATATCAACTTCTTTTCTTCTAATCATAGAAGATCTATCTACATATTGCAGAAAGGCAAAAGCATATTCAAGGAAACGCACACTTAGACCAGACAAATACTCACATTCCATAAGATTATTTTGCAGCGGTGTTCCTGTAAGAATTATTCTTCTCCTAGATCGAATAGAATTCATCGCCTTCGACACGGCGGATGCTTCATTTTTCAATACGTGCCCTTCGTCACAAACAACAAAGTCAGGACCTAGAAAGAAATAACATTAGATGTCTTACTCCTTTTGTAGCCACAAAGAACCTGGCAGCCTGAAGAACACAAACTTTGTTCTGCTAATGTCATTAAGTTTGGGGGTTTGCTTTACTTTTATGCCCGTGTGCTTTGTGGGGGGATTTTTTTAGCCCCGGTAAGGTGCTCATTCAGCCTGCGCACAAGCATTCACAGTAGCCATCCTGGTAAACTACAGCCACTGCTTGTAAAGTCTTCATGGCGAGAATTAAACGCAGCTTTGCAGTACGTTCCTATAAAAATTATCTATCCGTGCAGCCAGTGTTTGCATGTCTGCATTTCCATTCACCCTGTCAAAACTTCATAAAGTGCTCCTCACATCCAGCTTAGGTTGCCATCTGCTGGTGCAGAAACCAAAAAACCAGAGAACCAGTGACTTTTCATTAAGGCAAACAGGTCAGCATCAAAACAGGAACACAGTGCAATCAAAAGTCTTAGAAATGAGAAGACAAAATCAAATTTTATTTGAATTACAGACAACTTCCACCTTAAAGTCACCATAAAAATGTCCTCAGCTTTCGGTCAGAAGGTAAAACCTAGGATTTTAGAGCACAAGGAATGTCAAAACCACACCAGAGTACATATGCAAAGCAACTCCTATAGAATTAAGTGTCACAATTTGCGGTTTAAGATCAATAATACCAAAGTTGGCAGAACAGACTAAGACACCCAAATAGTTTTCAGATTTGGAGCAATTCCTGGAAGCTCTCTCCTTGAAGGAAGAAGGAAAAGATATTCTAGGATCCAGCTAGTAACTTAGAACAAATGTTTTATCAGATCTTTACTGACCTTAACACTCTGGTACAATCAACCATAAACTCAGCTGAAGTCAAATTTACACACCTGTGAAAACTGGGATACAAAGCTGGGTTCACCTGTTCTACTCTGCATAGGATGATACTTGAGGGTGGACAGGACTATTTATCAACACAGGTAATCTAACCTTTAATAACAAACTCACACCAGTTTTCCTCAGACTAATTTTAAACTGCCCTGTAAAGAAGAAAATTAACTCTACAAGTAGAAGTATAGAAGACCATTACAAAAATCCACAAGTGAATTCCAAACACTTTGATTTCTCCAAGCCTTATGGGGCTACTCGCCCCATAAGGCTTGGAGAAATCAAAGTGTTTGGAAAAAAACTTAGTTGGAATTTTCACATCTGTCACAGAAACATTTCCCTGTATTATTTCACAACTTTCGTACCTCCTCCAGTTCTGACAACACGCAAAAACACTGCGTGGCAACCCACAAAGCCTCCCTTGAATTTCAGGCAAACGCCCCTTAACAGCGACAGATCCTTTTTCTAGTCCTCATTCCAGTATTTCCAGGAGAGCAAGGATCCTGCAGCCAGGCTGTTCATGCCATGTAGCTACTGAGGTGCTTGGGAGCCGCTTCCAAGAACTGAAGCATTCGCAAGGATCTGCAACATCTCCCCACCAGATGTGGCAGCTTGCACGTTAACATCCCATTCTCAGAACCAGATTTGGTTGAGTACATCATGTTTACAATCAGAATCAAAGTGCATTAGAGAAGGATAATGAAGACTTAGCGAAAGACAGCAATCAAAAATTGTGCAAATACCCCAGAAACCAGTTTCAGTAAAGACTGTGAGTTGCTAACATGAAGTGCTGAGTTAAACAAAACAAAATCAAAACCCCCACCTTAAAAACTGTTGTTTAGAGTAAGTGATTGATAGTAAAAATCTGAAAAAACTATCTTATAAAACTATTTGTGGTTTGTTTGGCAGGCACGTAGCCTCAATATCTTGAACTAACTTCTTGGCTACAATTCCATGGCAGGGTTTTTCATAAATTTGTGAGTTTTTTCCCCTGTTCTGAAAAGACATGAATGCATTTCATTATAGACAGAATGTTTCTCAAAATATCATAAAGGAATGTAAAACTTAAAGGGACCTCAAGAGATCACTGAGTCCATTTTCTTCTTCTGAGATGAATTATAGGAAAGGGACACATCCTCCCTGACGTGAATAGGAAACTCCATGACCTCTCTTTTGCTAAGCGACTGTGCAATAACACCTAATTTAAATTATCTCTGCTGCAAATCAAAATAATTTTTGCCCTTCCCTTTTTCCAGTTGACATAAAAATCAAGTGGTACCAGTCCTTGCGGTAACCCGCTCTTCGATGGTGGAAAATCTGACAGTTTAGATATCTTTTTACTTGGCTTCAATCTTCCCTCAAAGATCGCAGTCTTCATCTTGTTATCCTGCTCGCTGTGCTCACACATTACTAAGCTGATAAACATAAAATACACTCAGCAATAGAGACACATCCAGCTCTCCTTTTTCTTCAAAGCCTACACGAACTGGAGTCTGCTTCATACAACTGCCCATTAAAGAGCTCTTTCCAAGTCAAACAGCAATGGAATTTTTATTAGTAGTAAGAAGTAAAAAAAAAAATATGAAGTTATTGAAAAGCTGCAAGCAAAGCACAACAGTTATCAATAAACTAAACTCATGAGTGGTAGAAAGCATTATGGGAAACCATTTGTTGCTTTGCATGCTATATAATCCTGCTATTATTTCACATAGCAGAGCTAGTTAATTAATAAAATCACTTCTCCAACCGTAAACTTTGGCTAAACCTTCCCTCTCTGGTCCCCTCTTCTGTAGGACACCACATAACACTGGCTTCTACTATGGAAGATGTCTGCCCTAGCAGTATTCACTTTAACCAGACACACACGGTTAAATTATCAGTCAAATATTTGCAACTTTTTTAATTCAAAATGCTCCCAGAGGAAAAGGTTTTTCTTTTCATAGTCACACAGTCAGCCAGGACACAGCTTCTTGAGGGGCATGGTTTAGTATTTGACAGGAATGGTTGGACTCGATGATCCGATGGGTCTTTTCCAACCTGGCGATTCTATGATTCTTAACGCTTTTATGGGCAGCCTAGTACGTCACCAACACTGTGATACACAATGACAGCACGAAACAAAAAACAGCCTCTGCAAGGTGCTTCTGTGCTGGCTTAGGCTGGGTTAGAGTTCATCTTCTCCACGGTAGCTGGTCCAGGACTGGTTTGGATCTGTGCTGAAAACAGTGCTGCTAGCACAGGGCTGTTTTCATTATCACTGAGCAGCGCTCACACAGAGCCAAGGTTTTTTCTGTTCCTCACCCCACTAGCGAGGAGGCTGGGGGTGCACAAGGGGTTGGGAGGGGGCACAGCCGTCCCCAAGTGACCTCTGATGCCTTTTATGAACCAGATGGTTCAAGAAAAGAAAAAGACACGGGGTTCCATGTTCACAGGAAATCATTCAAAACCTACAAGGTGCTGCAGTTTCTCATCTTGATTAAGACTACAAAAGTCAAGAACTTAATCACAAACCTTGCTCTGTCAAGTTATCCTAAGCTGTCCAGAAAGGTCTGGAAGTAGAATAAAACCTCACCTGTAAGCAGGAGGTAAATCCCAAGAGATTCAGAAGAGATGGAATAGAGAAGGTGACACGAGTAACCTTCTCCTCCATCCCAACAAGCCACCTCACACCGCAGGGCAATATTTTCGAAGTTGCATACAGCTCCATGAAGGAAGAGACCATACGACTATGAAGGCTATAAAGTAATAACCCCTGAGTTTAGCCTCCCTTACACTTTACACAAGGAGAAAAAAACCCACAAAAATCTATTGCTGTAAGACAGTAAAATAATTAATTTCATCATTGCATCCAAACATGACTGACTGAATACACAGCTACTGTCCTTGCCAGTCTACTGACTTGTCACCACCTTTTCTTCTCTAGCTGTGAGTTTCCTCGCAACGTTCTCAACCAATGCAATATCCCAAGCAAATCAGACACTGAATTCAACTGACAGCACCGGGATCCCTCCTCCCACATCCTTTTTTTATTTTTAGCACCTGTAGCTTTAATAGGAGGGATCAGAAAACCCACTGGCAAGAAGGGGATTTTCTTCATTGCTTAAATAACACATGCAGATTTAACCCAACCACAAAACCAGCTCATCATCTACCGTACTGGAGCTTTCCTGACTCCACAGAACTCAAATTGAGAGAAAATTAATGTTTTAGCTGCTCAAACAGGCTTTCTGAAGTGCTGGAGATTCCAATTCCAACTAGCCAATGACAATAATCACAAAGTTATTTTTCCCATTAGAAGAAACTCTTTGTCTGTTCAAATAAAAATGACAGTCCTGCTCTTGAAACTTCACAAAACCAAGCTCACCAAGTACAAGTCTCAATCAGACCAATGTTGTCCTTCATCAGGTAGAAAGGAAAATAAGCAAAATCAACCACACACTGTCAAGAAACTCAAAGTCCAGCCAGATAATTGAAACCCAAGAAAACACACCTCCAGAATCAAACAAAATATTAAACCTACATGCAGCATTCTCAATTTAAAGAAAATTACCAAAGTTACAGCAAAGGTGCCTTTTTAAACCAGTTTTTAAGGTGCGTTGATGCTGAGTAACCATGAGTTGTTTTCAGATACCAGTAGCCAGTTCAGAATTTTTAGGAAAATTTTGGTGAAAACCGTTAATCCTAAAATTTGTAGTTCTTTTTGTTAACCACCTGGTGTATTGGTCATATCAACTCAGAATATTTTCAAGTGATTACATACATGCTTCCACAAATTTGTTCACTTCAGCTGAGCTTAAACCAAACATCCATTTCTTAAGTGCTCTGTCTCCAATCAACTCAACACTTAATTAACAGTTGTTTGTTCACACTTCTAAGGTACATTCTCAACTATTTTTCATACGTAGTTTGATTTCTATCAAGGAGTAGTAGATTTCTATCAAGGATAAAGCATCTTTGGTTGTAACAGATTAGCAGATTAAAACAAGCTTAAGTTCCCAATTGTCATGTCAACTTAGTTTACAAAGAATGTAGTGCTACCAAAAAAACACCTATTTGGAAGTCTCCTGTATTGTATCTGACAGAAAAGACTGTTATAGGAATCTATTAACAAAAACAGATGGGGTAGTTTCTGAACTACCAATTTTGTAACTCAGTAAAAGCCAAGAAAGAAAATCTGATCTTACTAATGTTATTTAAAATTTGCCCATAAGATTTCCATTTGCAAGACTGTTTAGCTCATATAAATAAACCAGTGAGTTTATATAATGTATGTTTATATTCATTTTCACTTACCTGGATCAACTAAAGCTTTATTAAATATTTCTTTAAGTTTTCTACTCTTCACATTCCTGCCTTGCGCAAGGTTACGGTACATCTCGTAGCCTATTATCATCACGCCTCCTTCATCCTGCCAGCGCTGGAGCATGTAGCTTCGCTCATGAGGGCGTTTCACAGTTGCTAGTTCACAGACCTTTTGCAAGAGGAAAAAAATGCCTGAATTACTCTTAAAATACTGAAGCACTGCTGTAATTTTTAAAATTACTAGTGCAAGTAGATTTTTGGCATACTTAAAAGCGCATTCCTTCGGCTCCATTTT
Source organism: Coccyzus lansbergi (assembly GCA_033558105.1). NCBI lineage: Eukaryota > Metazoa > Chordata > Aves > Cuculiformes > Coccyzidae > Coccyzus > Coccyzus lansbergi. Next base: position 890,659 of record JAUMJK010000230.1, read on the forward strand.
GAGTGATAGAGCTTCACAATTATAGAATCACAGAAAAACCAGTTTGGAAGAGACCCACTGGATCATTGAGTCTAAACGTTCCCATCAAACACTAAACCATGTCCCTCAGCACCTCATCCACCCGCCCTTAAACACCTCCACGGAAGGTGAATCAATCCCCTCCCTGGGAAGCCTCTGCCAGTGCACAGTGACCTTTCTGTGAAAAAGTTTTTCCTAATGTCCAGCCTAAATCTCCTCTGGTGGAGCTTGAGGCCATTCCCTCTTGTCCTGTCCCCTGTCACTTGGGAGAAGAGCCCAGCAGCCTCCTCTCCACAACCTCCTTTCAGGGAGTTGGAGAGAGCAATGAGGTCTCCCCTCAGCCTCCTTTTCTCCAGGCTAAACACCCCCAGCTCTCTCAGCCGTTCCTCATAAGGCCTGTTCTCCAGCTCCTTCACCAGCTTCGCTGCTGGTGAAGCATTTGCTTATTTCATGGAAACATGTGCTTATTTCATTTTTAAGAATTCATTTTAAGTCTTATACCTCTAGTCTTTCATCATCTTCTAAGCCTTCTTGCCATTTTTCAAACTCATTCAACCAGTTCAAGGCAGTGTTCAGTGGACACACTACCAGAGCAGTCCGAAAATCCAGCTTGTCACAGAGCAACACTGTGTGAAGAAAACTTACTACCTGCGAGACAAAAAAACCCAGACAAAATACCAAATTAAACACTGAGTATTAAACTCTAGGAAAGAAACACAGAAGTATATGTTCATATATAGAACGTACTGACAACAGCCTTGTTAAAACATCCTTTTTCCTGCTTGTTAACTAACTTGCTGCTTAAAATTTAGTGGACTTGTATTTTGAAGCCATGCACTCATTACTCTCTATTACCCAGCGGCATGTCCTTCACGTGGAATCACAGAATGGTTTGAGTTGGAGGGGACCATGAAGGTCATTCAGTTCCAACTCCCTGAAGTGAGCAGGAACATCTTCGAACAGATCAGTTTGCTCAAAGACTCACCCAATCTGACCCTGAATGTTTCCAGGGATGGGGCATCTACTACTACCTCTTTGGACAACTTGGGCCAGTTTTTCGTTATTCTCAGGGTGAAAAATTTCTTCCTAATATCTAGCCTAAACCTCTCCTCTTTTAGTTTAAAACCATTACCCCTTGTATTGCTACACGTCCTGCTGAAAAGTTTTAACCTTTCTTATAAGCCCCCTTTAAGAAATGAAAAGCCACAATAAGGTCTCCTCCAAGAAGAACAAGGTCTTCTCTTCTCCAAGATGAACAACATGAACTCTCTCAGCCTCTCTTCACAGAAGAGGTGTACCAGGCCTTTGAGTATTTTTGTGGCCTCCTCTGCACCCGCTCAACAGGTCCATCAAGTTCATTAACTGTTTTGATAAATATTTCTCTTAAGTCATTTTTAAGCTTCCTCTCAATACTCACCCCAAACATTAAATAAGTTCACCTCTTTGGACTTCATAAATGTATCAAGGTTCCTGCAAGTGAACTCCAGTCTTAAATCAATGTTTTCCACACTTTTTTCAGCATATTGGCAAGTCCTCTCCAAAGAGCTCTAAAGCGGCTTAAGGAAATGCTTTCCAACAGCAACTGCTTGGGCGACCAGAGTCTCAGAAGAAACATTTTGAGACGGGGCTTGAACTTCAGATTTTAAAGACTAATCGAGATGGTAAGTTGTTCGCTGTGCAACTTCTAACGTGGCAGAAGAGCCACTTGTATCAGACCAATAACTGTGGAAATCTTTTTTTTAAAGAAATGCCACAGTATTCTCTTTTAGAGATTTTCACAAAGAAGCCTATGGCAGTGTAAAGGAGAAGGAACACGCACTGATGTGACAATGAAGGCTCGAACTTAAAGATCTCAGGAAGCATAGAACTGTAAACCCAAAGGAAAGAAATAAAGAAGAGCAAAAGGGGTTGAAAGCATTCCCTAGAGTTAACAGCCAAGGCAAGGTGAGTTTCTGGTCTTAACAGTCTGTGACACTCAACAGCCCCAAAGATCCAAATGTACATATGGACAGTTACTAACATGGAACAGAAATATCTGCTACCCCTCAGCCCAAAAGAGTCTAAATTGTGGCAAAACACTGCTTATATTAAAACACAAAGCATGTCACTTCATACACTAAAAGTCTCTCATGAAAAAACACAACAAATAAAACCAAACAAAACAATAAACCCCTACTTTACCGGTACCACAGAGAAATAAAAACAAAAACTGAGGAAAAGAAACAATTTAAGGAGTAACATGTGAACAAAAAAGAGTGAAAAACACAGCCTGCATGAGATTATTAAGCTGTCTTAGAAAGAACTGTCTAACATCACCTATATTTTCTTATTGTGATTTGCAAGGGATCTACACACCATTTACAATTAAACATGACCATCTCACATGAATAGCAACAATTATCTAATTTAGTTGTAACTACTTTCAAAGCAGAAAAAGGACAAACGTGCATCAGAACTTTCACAGTTGTATAATATGAAGCAGAACTTCTTTCTCAAGAACCCCTCACAAAACATCTTCCTCCAGCAACCCTCCTGGAGTCACTGCTTAGGAGTCAGTTTTACTATTTTCTGAAAGTCATTAAAATCACTTTTTGCTGAACCAACTTCTGAGAGAAAGCTACGGACCAGAAACAAGATGACTTTGTTTCCTACCTGTAATGTTTTCCCCAGGCCCATACAGTGAGCGAGAATGCATCCAGAACCAGGAGATGTCTTCGTTTTTTTCACAGATTCACAACAGCAATCCCACATGAACTGAACACCTGAAGAAAATGAATGAAAATGTTGTTATTCAAAATGCATTTTATTGAAGTTCACCTGAGAAGAGATCACTGTAAGATCGCGGTAACTCTTAGAGAAGCAGTGCTCAGGATAATTAATTCATTTGTACCCAGTGGGTTCTATGTCGGACGATCTTTGTCTTGAACTTACATTCGGAATTTTCACTGAAGATGTGGCAACTGGGTTAGAAAATATCACTGTGCAGACTGCAGATGACTGCAGTCTTGGGGACAGAACAAAAAAAGTGGCAAAGACATCACGAAAAGACTAATACGACCTTGGTAAATTAGCAAAATTAGCTGAGAACAACTGGAAGAAATTCTGCCAAGGCAGATCAGATGTGAAGTTTTATGCCTAAAGAGGAAAAAAAAAATCAAGTGAGAATTGTGACAGCTGAAAAAGGAAAGGGAATATATGCTACATCCTAAACGCATTCACTACATGAGGGCCTGCTGGGTGACTTCTTTGTAATCTATTTATTAGGGAGTTTATTCTACTATGCTATACTCGGCACAGAGGAGACTTCAACATGAGGGCCGTGTCTGGCTCAGGGCACGTTCTTCTAAGAGCTGAAGCAAGCGCAGAAGTTTCTTACTGAAACGGAAGGTTGTGGATTATGAACTTTGAGGACGATTTGAAATAACAGAATGAACTGTGGAGAACATGACTGGTTATTCTCCTTTTCTCCTCTTTCACTAGAAACAGGATATGGGAAGAAGTTGGTTTCATTTGCAGTCAAGTATCAGGAAAAATAAATCTGTTGAGAAAGCCAGGAAAAGACTGAGATTTTAAAATCTTCACTGAAAGCTGTAAAAAATGAATACACTAATTCCTCAACAGAACAGGTAAACATATTTAGTTATGTTTCAGTGTGGAGAAGCAGAAGATACTGAGGACCTTTCCAACTTCACAGCTGCTTGTAAAACAGAACCATGCATTGCTTATCTCACTTACTTTGGTTCAGATATTCCAAAACTGAAGTATTAAACCTGACGTTCTGGTATCAGCCTACCAAGGAGTTTTTCTGATGATTCCATTACAATTACGATTGCATGAAATGCTGGGCCAGTGAAAGGAATAAACTAAACAGAGACATTTTAAAATTCTCTTTCCTTACCATCGACTTGGTGTGGCTTCAGTCTGGTAACTATACTCCTGTGAACCTGCACTAGTGGTTCTTTGGTTTCTTCATCCTCATCTAAAACCAACTTAGTTGTAATAGGACATTTCAGAGGCGAAGCATCTTCTATCTCTATCACCTACAAGAAGAAATTTACATTACAGGAACACTTCACTCGTGAATACCAAGAATTTGATGGACATCAGCTTCAGCAAAACTGAAAGTTATAATTTATTTAGTAAAGAGAAACCTCAAATTCTTTACTGTGCATCACAACTTACTTTGGGAGAGAGCTTTTCCCCATGGAAAGTAAAGCAGTAGGCAACTGAAACAGCTTTCTAAAGATCTCAGTAGCCTTGAATAAAACTCACCAATGTTAACCTGCAGGAAACTGCAAATAAAACTCGTGGCTTACATGACTACACATACTTTTAAGGTTATTTATCAAATAAAATTGAGGTAGCAAGATGTCACCTTAAACATCATCAGTTCAACTTCTTAGAATTTTGCAAAGAAAACAGCACACACCTCTCTCAGCTTCTCTCTCTCCCGTTCTCTTTCTGCTATACGTTTTCTTCTTTCTTCTTCTTCCTTAAGTGCGTTTTGTGTTTCTGTTCTAAGCTTGTCATCTTTAATAATTTTCCTTATTTTCTTCCTGCCTTTTCCAGGAGATTTGGAATCATCATTTTCCTCATTCTCTGAATTACTCTGTAACAAATTAAATAAATCAAGTATTAGCAAGAAAATCGTAAAATTCTTCATTCTTAGACAAGCTCTGGAAAACTTTTACATAGACAGGTGGAGTTTAGCTCATAAGAATAAAAGATACTTTCTTAAAAAACAAGTTAACCAGCATGACAGAGTAAGTGCCACCTTAACTATAATGCCTTGTGAGATATTAAAGACTTAAGAAAAGCAAGGAGGCAAGGGAGATGATCTGAGGGCTGGAGCATGTCCTGTACAATAGGTTGAGAGAGCTGGGGTTGTTCAGCCTGGAGAAGACTTCAAGGAGACCTCAGAGCAGCTTCCAGTATCGGAAAGGGGTCCAGGAAAGCTGGAGAGGGGTTCTTGATCAGGGAGGGCACGGACATGGTGAGGGGAATGATTTTCATCTGCAAGAGGGGAGATTGAGATGAGATCTCAGGAAGAAATGCTTTCCTGTGAGGGTGGGGAAGCCCTGGCCCAGGTTGCCCAGAGCAGTGGTGGCTGCCCTATCCCTGGAGGTGTTCAGGGCCAGGTTGGATGGGGCTTGGAGCCCCTGATCCAGTGGGAGGTGTCCCTCCCCATGGCAGGGGTGGAACTGGATGAGCTATAAAGTCCCTTCTGACCCAAACCATTCTATGCTAAGTCCAGCTGTGCAAAGGCAGTACTGAAAACAATACTGTCAATTGATAATAACTATGTTTCTGTTCTAGTGGTGCTAGATCAGCTCAGCTATCTCCTACTCCACACAGGAAAAGAATCTCTAATACTAGGAAGGTTCTAATCTACTATTTATGCCATCTTCTACATTTAGTTTAAAAATTCAATTTACTTAAGATACCAGGCATTTTTATCAAGAGCTAGCCAGGAAATGGTTTCAGTTAAATGCAATGTTTTTTCCCCATAATGGTATCATAATTTTAGCACTGATTGAGAAAAGTTATAATTTTTAACCATATTTTGTACACATTTGAGTTTGAGATACCCCATTCCCTCAGCAGCTGTCAGAAGAGGCAGGAACTCCATGTTTATTAATTCAGAGCACAATATAGCACCTTATTGTCGTTATCACTTGAAGAATCTTCTTGAACCTTTATACGCCTTCGTTTCTTTTTCTGTTTATAACTGCGCAGATTTTCTTCTGCCTCAGCTTTCTTAGCAGATCTGGCAAAAAAAAAAGAGGCAGTATTATTGATTAACAAAAATAATTTACTGCCTACCTGAAAAACAAGGATAAAAACAGTACATTAACTACACTGCTAATTAGTAGAATATGTGCTCTTTTTGTGCAATGATGGGTTTAATTCCACATTCCTTCCTCCCCCTCCACTCACTGGGCACATGGCAATGTCCTATTCCAGACAACTCTGGAGAACATCAGGATTGTTATGTAGTTGTTTTCTACTGCAATCCATCATTCCTCAACTGACACTGACATATTTGATGTAAAAATGTTCATTTTTTGTTAATATACCGGCTCATCAACTTGCTGTGGGCCACACACTGTGGTACAAATTCACTATTCTCGCATTCGCTGGGAAGTTCATTAGCAGATACCAAATTACAAAGAAGTCTCCACAGAGGTTTTAAGGGCCAATCCAAAGTCTTAAACTTTTACCATCTCGCTGCCTAAACTGCGCTATTAAAAAATGAAAAATCAAACACAGGATAAGCATGTTTAGGCTTTATTTATACCTTGTTCTTGGACGTTGTTCATCTTCAGACTCACTGACTTCTTCACTAACTGCAGATTCATGAAACTCAGAGTCATTTGAATCATCGCTGCTCACTTGAAAAATGAAACAGGATTTCACGTTAAATATTATTCCAAAGTTAATAGCATTACATATCTTCTAATTATACAAATTGTTAAGATCAACAAGCACTCTAAAAGTGCATTTTGGACAGTATGGGACCCATTAAACACACTAGAATAGGAATATAAGGGATAGAGAGGAATAGCTTTACGTGTAAACACTAGCCAAGTCCTGGCAGATGGCGCATTATGCCAACGAGATTTGATTTCTTTATGCATGCACACACCTAAGTAGAGCTTACAGTCAAACAAAGCGTTATACTAGAAACAGTCACGTTCCAAAGATGAGAATGAGAAGAAGGCACCACAGAGAACAGTCCAGAACCACAGAAAGCAAAATGTGATTTTCAGTTCAACAGAAGCTTTTGTTTCAAATGATCGAGATAGCATTTTATAATCGCACTTCACAGCTCAGGCAAACAATACGTATTTACTAACAACATATTCGATTATATCACTGTATTTATGGCTTGAAATTTCTTCAGGCAACGCCAAGTTTAAAACTGACTCAAGAAAATTATAAATACATCAAAACTAGCAGCATTATGTAATCCTTCCATAACTACTTTTAGGAGGTATCACTGGCATCCACAGGTAATTAAGACCAGCATTTCAGTTTGACCTTGAACACAGTGGAAAGCTTAACTGTTTTATGAGTAAGAAGGTTTAAAACAAGGATTGGTTTACATACTTGGGAAAAATGCACTAATATCAGAGGGCTAAAAACCAACGAACTGAAATAAAATATATTGTTCTACTTGAGAACAGGGAACATAAAAGCCTTACGCTACAGAATCTTGAGAATTAGGCTGGCTGCATCTTATTTTCACATCGCCACTGCCATTTAAAATTACTGCTCTTGAAAGAAATGCTGTTGGTAGAATTATAATTCTGTAAGGGAGGAAAAGCATGAATATACATTCAGATCAAAGCTCCATCCCTGGAAGTGTTCAAGGCCCGGTTGGATGGGGCTTTGAGCAACCTGGTCCACTAGGACAGGATGGGCTTTAAGGTCCCTTCCAATCCAAACCATTCTATGAGAGTTTTCCCAAAGGAAAAGAAAAAACAAATCACATTGTATCTTCTAGTCTGTGGAACGCTGCAAAAAGACAGCTAGCATTAGCCCAACACTAAGGATAGAAAAGTACTGTGCAGCTTGACTTCCACTGGCCATGAAAAAGTCAGTATTTACGTGGCCCATCGTGGCAGTGAACATTTATCTTGACTACTGCTCCCTTCTTCTGCTCAAAATGATTAAAGGCAAGGGGCTGATAAGATTCTTTGCTCTTGCACACAGCAATGAAAATGAAAAATGCAATTCAAGTGCCATTTCACAGTGCCATCTGGTGTCCAACTATGGCCTGCAGCATTTAAACCCTAGGATGGAGACCCTGCTGATGCACAAGGGCCAGGTAACAGTCCAAGGAAAGGAGAGAAACTACATAAAGGACAAGACTGATTTTTCACAAATTAACTAACTGGGCTGGTCTCTGTTGTTTAATATTAGTATTCTAAGATTCGGGAAGATTAATCCAGAGGACACATTAAGTGGAGAGAGCTGCATTCACATTCAACATTTAAATAAAATTATTTTATCGAACAGAAAAGAGAACTCTAGATTGAATATACAAGGATCTTTACATACAATTTTGAACACTATGGCATTAAAGTAAGTACTTTGTGACAAGAAATGTTTGGATTATGTACCTTTCCTTCTACTTCTGCGCTTCCCTTCTTTTTTGTCTTTAGGTTTCGCTTTTTTTTCGTCACCTTTTTCTTCACTTTTTTCTTCAGACTCTCCATCACTCACTGTCAGCTTGTGCCTCAGCAGCCTGTGTCTGTATCTAGTCTTCTTTGATGATTTCTCTTCCTCTGAATCAGACTCAGAATTCTCTTCTTTTTCCTTCTCTTCTGTCAGAGATAAGAGTCAGTAAAACATTTTTTTCTTACTTAAATCTGTTAAGAATTAAAATCTGAATTAATTTGAGGCTAAATTCTATATTTTCCCAGGAAACTACAGAAAAAAAAACATACCACTGTTCCCTCAAATACAAAAAAGCATTTTACGCTGCCTGAACATGTGGAATATTTGTTCTAGCAACTGCATACATTAGGCAAATCTCACCCATGCATTTGCACATCTTGCTGTTCTGCACAGAACGTTCCTTACAAATCACTAGGATTTCTGAACTGCCTACAAAATTCAGACTATTAACAACAAAAAAAAAAAAAACCAACCACCTACTGAAAAGTAAGAGATGATAATCCTCATGATCATGTACATTGGCCTCTATTTGGCAACTACATATCAACATCAATGATATTTTTTTGTTGAAAAATAATTATAAGCTTCCCAAGCAACCTTTGAAATCATGACAGGTGCTACAGCACCACTTTCTCCTAGATGCTCTTTGGCGCTCACCATCATCTGCTGTGTTTTCATTTTGCTTTCCAGTTTTCTTTTTTCCTTTATCCGATTCCTCATCTGAAGATGGTTCCTCATCAATGGAAAGATCGGCTTTGATTTCTTCTAAAAGCATTTTCTTGGCAATTCTTTGAAGTAAAACAGAAAAAACTATTTATTCCATTGTTCAAGTAAATCTATGAATGACAATTGCAATCCTATACCATTCAGAACTTCAAAAAAGGGCTGAAAAGCTGAAGAAAAAAGATACATCATGAAAAGTCATGCTCAATGTAATGCATTAACTTGCTTTTAGAAAGCAAATCTGTATAGTGCTTCTTGAAAAAGCAGTTTCATGTTTTACAGCAAGGCTGGAGATGGCTATAAAATGCACAAACATTTCCTTTTATTCATGGTCTATTTGGATGGACTCCTGCCAGAACTGGGATAGGCACCTACATGAATTTGAACTGTAACAAGACCATGAAGGTTCAGCAGACCAATCCTAATACTCAGATCATTCCTCCCAAGATAATGATTACACTTACTTGCCTTAAATCAATGAGACTACTTTCCTGAGGCACTAAAAGTCTGCTTGGCTAGAGCCTGAGTCAACAGCAATCACTTTAAAAACAGTCTATCGCTGAACATAAGCTTTGAACATGGAAAAACAGATGATGGTGATAATTCACTGGTGAAACCCTGGTGTCTCCTTTCTAATCATAGAATGGTTTGGGTTTGAAGGCATCTCAAAGCCCATCCATGGGCAAGGACACCTCCCACTAGCTCAGGTTGCTCAAAGCACCATCCAAACTGGCCTTGAACACCTCCAGGGATGGGGCAGCCACAGCCTAAGGAGGTAAGGCCAGGGCCTTACTATCTTCATCATGAAGAAGTTCTTCATAATGTCCAAACTAAAACTCCTCCTTTCCAATTTAAAGCCATTGCCCCTTGCCCTATCACTCCAGACCCTTGTAAAAAGACTCTCCCCAGCTTTCCTGCAGTCTATTTCAGGATTGGAAGCTGCTCCAAGTTCTCCTTGAGCCTTCTCCAGGCTGAACAACCCAACTCTCTCAGCCTGTCCTCGAATGGGAGGTGCTCCAACCCCTGGATCACCCCCATCACCCTCCTCTAGCTCTCCTTACTGCACAGCCCTGAAGTACCTCCTGCTGTCTCACGATGAACTCAAGTGCCTCAGGGAAAAAAACATACTGAATCCCTCATACAACTACAAGCACTTGCCTTGCAGTAATTATATATATTACAAAAAAAATGCGTATCTTACACACACAAAAGTGTTATCAAATATTATGGGCCCTGAACTGCAACGGAAAATTGCAACCTTATCTCCTGTTCCACAAACCACTCACACAGTCTCTCTCAGTTCCACTGCAGCACAGGAACGTTTCCAGCTAACGTACGAGACTTTACTATGGAAAAAAGATTTATTTACATGCTCTTGCAACATAAAATCTTCTATGAGACTATCCAAGGCAAAATATATGACATGCCAAAAGCATTGGAAAATGATGACTTATCTGAGAACTTGTACTTCCAGGGGGAGAAAAAAATCCTCAAATAATTTAACCAGGCTTTCCTCTTTATATATAAACACCAGGAATATTATATTTTCATTCCATGGTAGTGAATTTTAAATGAAGATTTTTTTGCTAGGTCATACCCGGTCTGTCCTGCCTCTGAGGAGAGCTAATGTAAACTGTGTGTACATCACTCGGAACAGGGAAGCTCTTGTACCAAGAAAACCAATAGCACAAAAACCACAGAACCAAACGGCAACATAGGCTTCACTTGTAAATGGCAAAGAAACAGCAATGTCACAAGTACAGTTTCCAATAGATGAGGAAATTCAGTTGCTGCTTTCATGTAGCGCTTTAAAACAGATTTTAAAGAATCCGTATTTCGGTTTTCAGCATGTAATGTGTCACTAAACCAAAGGAATTTTCCAAAGGCAATTTTCCCCAGGTTTCTTTCCTAGCACTTTATACATCATTTTCTATTCTTTGAGCTGCTGTATATTTTCAAAAAAATATTCTAACACTAGGGTACATTCAGTTATTATTATTAAATGGAAGTAAAATGGCTTAATGAACATTTAAAATTGTTCAGTGAGTCGCAGACATCAGAGTCCATCAGCACCCAAAACACTACCCCAACTCCTTTGAGAAACAGCTTGCAAAGAAATAGCTGATTAAAACTTCAAAAGGCAGCAATCTCAGTAAGCTTTAATTCCAGACATAACAGATCATAGTGTGAATCCAATGAAAACTTACTAATAAATAAACAGATAAATCAATAGATAAATACCAGCCTCTCTCAAATGCTTTTTGCATTAGGTCCTCCTAGAAGATCTATAAAAGATCTACAGATGTAAATATATATCTGATCTTTGTTGCTGGTGGTGGTTGTTGTTGGGGTTCGTTTTCTTTAAACCCCACATCATGCATAATAGCAACAGGAATCCTAGAAGAAATTAAGACTATATTTCTTCCATCTCTTAATGGTCTGAAGAACTTTTTCTTCAGAATGAAACTGTTTGGAATATCACAGGTTGACTTCTCTTTACAAGCTTTTAACATCAATTATTAACCTTGAGTCCTACTCCAGGAAACACAGATAGATTGGTGACTTTTCTTGTTTAATAGAATAACAATATCATAGAATCATAGAATAACCAGGCTGGAAGAGACCCACCGGATCATCACGTCCAACCATTCCTTATCAAACACTATCAACACTAAAGTTTTGCTTTGAAGGACAAAAAAAAGGAGCAGAAATGCTAAAAAGAACTGCAAAATTTTAAAATTCAATCCTGAAAGTACTGCCAAGTGACACGACCTTTGACTTATTTTGGACCGTCTGCTGCTGCACTGGCAAAGTTAATATAACTTGTATGTGGATATCAACACTTACCTTTCATACAAGTCACCTCTAAAATGTATTTATATCTTTCTAAAGAAAGGTTGACTTGAGCTCTTAGGAAGACAACATATATTTTTATTTATTCTTTTGGGAATAATTTTTAAGGAAAAATAAAGGCAAATGTAATCATTCACCTAAAAACACTGCACACAAAATCTACTATAAAGGGAAGATGATGTTATTTTCCTACTAATCATCATCATAGATGCGAAACAGACAGAGTTAACGCATTAGTTTCGAATTAATTATTTGTAATAATATTGATTAATAAGTTATTGCTTTTTTACTCAGATAAAAAATATCAGACATTATTTTATCTGGGATAAAGATTTATCCACTTTGAATCAAACAGAGATGGAACTGCTCGTTTAGTGCTAAAAGCTACATTCTCTTCCAGGTGTTCTGCTGCTATGAGGTTAGGCTACAAATGTAAGACATTATTCAGACATTCAGAATTTAAAAGACTCCTGTTGTCAAATGTAACTAATTATCTGATAAGAATTAAAAGTGTAAGCAATAATAGAACAGAATAAGCCACGTCAATGCATCTGACAAATTAATGATGCAACAAATGGCTTCTATGAATAAACTGAGAACTAGACTTTTGAAAATTGTTTTAGATTAAATTACACACAGCTCAGAAGAGCATATCACATTACTACATTACGACATGAACCCATTTGAAGACATCAGGTTTTTAAGCTAAGAAACTCCAGATGCTTTAACATTTTAATATTTGCATCAACATCACACTGCAAGTACCAAGACAAACAAGCTATAATAGTGTAAAAACCCCCTGCTCATATTCATCCAGAGAAACCCATGAAAATAAAAGGACATCATAATATCTACTCAGGTCAAGGGCATGAAAGATACTCTTGGCCAACCAGATGTATCAGTTGAACACTATAAACATGTTTAATCAGGAAGCAGAGCTGTATGACCTCCAGCTAGGACTTCAGGTAATTAAAAAAACCACATAAAACCCAAACAAAACCCATCCCTGCATCATTTCTATCACAGATCTGCTGGGACCTTGAGCACGTCACTGCCTGGCCCAGCCCATTCTATCCAAACATATTGTGAGATTTGGAGGAAGGACATTTTCCCAACACGTATTTATACAGAGCCCTACAGAATGGGACTGGAATCTCAACTGGACATAGAGAAACTACTCCAGAGTAAAACAGCATGTATGTATAATTTTTTATAAATAGGGATTTAAATACATTTCCCCTCATTACAATGTAGTATTTCAACTTAAGCTAAAACATTTTTTAAAAGAGATAAGCAAACTGCAAGTTACCCAGGGGCTGCGGGACTACTTGAAATTATCCTTCAGATGTTACAGAAAAATGCAACAGTAGGCGCAGGCTCTCATGACGCGGAGTTAAGTCCCCATGGTCAGCTGCACCCATCTTGTTCATGAATTTTAATACTGCTAATATGACAGACTCATTGATAGACTGTTGAAAATCTCAGTGACACTAAATGGCCACTGTAGAAACATTTTTTCTTCTTAAAAAGTAATAACTTGAAATATCAGTGAATTATCGTGACTTATTGTTACCAATTAGGATATATCAACTCGCATGTAGTGTTCATAAACACCCACTGATTATATGTAGAAATAAGACTACACAATCAAGCTGGGGGCAAGGGGAGAACATTCTGGTGTAGCTGATAACAGTCAGCGATCCTTCAGCTAAAATTCTACTTTATTAAATGGGTGGATTACTACAATATTTAGAACTACTTAAATTTTTAGAGATGAATATTTGGATGAAATGTCATACAATGTCAAAAAGAAAAAAAAGAGTGAAAACTGCCAAACACCTTGTTCTAAACACTGTACTGTCTGTGTCAGAAAAGTCTGATTTTCAAGCTGTCAGAGTTGTATTAAATTAAATGCTTGGACAAGAACAACGTTTTACAAAAATTTATTGCAACCATCAAATACTTAAAGGCATTCTGCATTAAATACACTATTAACTTCTTAATAAACAGAACTACTGCAAACATAACAGTACCATTTAAAAGATCAGAAGGATCAATAATAGATAATTACACAATAGAAGATGAAAGCATACAGCACTTGTATGTCAGGTTACGATCCACCCAGATATTGCATTTTGGCAAAGATGATTTCAAGACTACTAAGATTCAATGCCATACATATCCCCAATTTTTGTATGCAAATTACAAAACAGCTAAATTGGAGATTTGCACACATAAGGGTTCCCACGCTACACCCGGTGGGTATAACATACCCTCCAAGGCCCGGAAGGAAATAGGCAACATACCCAAATAGCAGGTCAACTATTTAAACACTTTATGTTGAGTAAACAGAAGAACAAGCTTTTAACTTCTTGAAAGGTCTTCCATCCTTTTACATTTTATATATACCTGATTTTGGTGCTAGAGTACAATGCGTGGTGAATGTAAAAGTAGGCTGCAGTTACCAGGTAACATATCTGAAGTTTGACAAACTGTTTATTGACAAAATACCTCCCAAACTCATAAATAAATATTCAAAATATGGCCTCAGGAAAAACGTCAACAAAGATTCAGCTTGAAAACAAAATGCAGAAACTGATTTTTAAACCCCAAGTTCATACTAATGATTTATTATTGACTGGGTCAATTCATTGTCCAAGACAGCTCTTAAACGGATCATTAAGATCTGTCAGTGACATTCGTAGGGTAAGCACTGACCTTTGACAAAAGCCTAGCGGCTTAGTTAGCAACCAGAAACACACAAAAAAGAAGGAAAAAAATAATAATATCAATCCAGGACGGAAATTAAACTATCGGTTTTAAAAGCTCTTATATTACCAGCATTATATGTTCTGCTTATGACCTTGTGCTGTCAAGTCCCTAAAGAGCATCTTTTACATCTGTAAAAATTGAATTACTCGCTTAAATTTAATGTCTGAAAACAAACAAGAACTACATCAGCAGCAACATTCTGATGCTGAACTTAGGTCTGCAAAGGACATAAAACAGTGTTTTTAAATTATACTTTAGCCACAGATCAAAACATACAACTCTGTGAAACAAAGATACCATATTCTAAACTAATATGGCTCAGAAGCAGAAAGAGACTCCAGTAGCAACTGTGCAAAGCTAGGAAGCTGGTCCCACACACCCTACGTGGCAAGAAAAAAAATCAGTTTCTGAAATACTGTATAAAAATTTGTTGAACAACTCTTTAGTCTAACTACCAAAAAGAAAGTGTGGCTCTTAATGAAGCAATACTTCATATTGTGCATTCACTCATTAGGAAATGAAGCTTTTACATTTTCTAGCCAAGCTAGTTGTGATAACTGCAATGGTACTGGTAAAATATGACATGTCTTAACTAATTGTATCTTTCATAAATTAATTTTTATTGAACTTCAAACTAAAGCAATATATATAAGCCACAATTCTGCAAACATCTATGCAAAGACTTAAAATTTACATGTATAATCAGTCTCTCCGACACCAGTTGAATCTATGCACAGTGCTTGTAGAATCACGGCCTTAACTATCACATCAGTCACTTCAGGCGTTCTTCAGTGGATTAAAACTCAGTTTAATTAACAGCTGAAAATATCTAATACTGTTTTCTCCATATCTGTGTTTTCCCTTTACTGAGAAAGGGCACTTCAACTTAAAAAAACCCAAATCATGTAACAGTAATAACCAAGTTTAATCTGAAAATATTCCAGCACTGCATATTGCAGAGATGCAGATTGTTACCTTCTATTCATACAACTCTCCGAAATTCACATTGATCAAAAGTAGGTATCTACCTGCCTCAATGAAATACTTAACACAAACGTCACACTTTGAATGGGAACATAAAATAAACAGTGCTGCTGTGCATTTATAACACACCCTACGCAAGGTGTGTTAATTAACGCTTCTATATACTTTCTTTGCATTTCTGGATTTTGGCCTCTGCTTTCTGGCCCCTTGTTCAAGCTTGCGGGAAGCCCGTGAGCGAGTCTTTACAATGCAGGCAGTCTTGGTTTTTACAACCAGCTTGCTCTTCCGTTGTGCCGGTTTGCGCCCACGCCTAGGGTGTGTTATAACCTTTTTTAAGTCCTTACAGATGGTATCATACCTATTCTCAGGATCGTCATCATCATCATCTTCCTCCTCGTCCCTTGGAACAGTCCTTGATTTAGCCTCTCCCTCATCTCCTGGGGAGCAAGGGGAAACAAAAAAAACAGTTAACATGAACCCTTAATACATGTAATATTAGCAATAAACAACACAGCATATGAACTATTATTTCTATCAAGAATTCCCATATAAAACCAGCTTGGAAATACCACCACTTTTCTAATAGCAAACGAAACCATCAGTTGCCTATGTGACACAGAAAAATAAATATTTTTATGAATAAAAGTATCTCGTTTTTCAAGCAGTATTTATATCGATGTTGTGCTCACACCTTGTGATTCTTTCCATATTACATGCTGTGAAACTTGGATTTTCACACCCCAAAATACACAGACTGGATATTCCACTTAGGATTTGGAAATAAAAGTTTCCTAAGAGGCCATTAGCTCCACTTCAGCTCTGCTACTGAATTTGTGTAAACTGAAATAAGGCCCAATTATATCATAGAATCACTTATGAGCTACCCTGCTGCCATTAAGTACTCAAGAACAATAATCTTTGTCTATTTTTGCTTTCAGAGTATCAAATAACATGCACCTACATTGCTGTGCATATGGCAAGGTTCACATTTTGAAAACTACCCAACTGCAGTATCAAAACTCAGCTGCACAACATGGTTGTCCCACAGGAAAGCACATCAAAACCAGCAGTTTAGGACACGTAATAGAAGAAGTGTGATAACTGCATTTAACTCTTCTGCACTCCCCTGGCTGAACTGAGAGGAACTCCAGTTATGTCTAGCACGCAACTAGGCCTCTCTCCTTTCTTCCCTCTCATTTTTCTGACCCACATATAAGTCAGTCAAATCTTTCAGGTAGTAAAATTAAGCTTAGGAAAAGACACATCAAACCCTAATGAACTGAGAGACCCTCATTCATAATGTCAACTCCTTATTTTCTGCTTACTGAAGCTTGGCTGTGAAAAGCTTGGTCACAGTTGTTTTAACGAACACTTGTCCTGGAATTGCCATAGTCTGATGTCTGACAGGACTGTCTGAGGGCTGATTACACAGTCCCTTGCTCCCAGGCTTAGCTAAATAGAAGCATCTTGTCGGTTAAATCAGATTCTAACTCTCATTCAATGATCAACCTACATCACCTGTTCAGAGAAGACTCCTTTATTTATTCATCTATTAAGGCAAAAGCAAACTGAAGGGCAAGTGCCTCCTCTTAAAATACTATCGCAAAAGCAGATTCACACAGACTTGTAAATAAACAATGTTGGAAGTGACCTCCAGACATGATGTCCTCCACTTCCATCCTCACAGCAGAGCCAAATCCACACTAAGGTCAGTCTTCTAAGGGCCTTGGCCAGTCAAGTTCACAAAACTTCCAAGGTCAGGAATTAAAAAATCTGACAAGGCAATCAGGTTCTGGCTTTGACCATCCTCCACATAAAGAATTTTTTCCTACTATCTAATCAGTTTTCCTTGCCAAAACTTGTATCCACAGTCTCTCATCCTTCTGTCATGCACTTGGCTCAACTTTCTCTGATAACTACCCGTTGGGTGATTAGAAGGCAGTAAGACTGTCAATTCTTAGCATTCTCTCTCCAAGCTAAACCAACCCACTTCTCTCTCAGTCTAACTCTACTGTCAATCATCCCACACCACCATCTTATTTTTCCAATTTGTACACTGTTATCAGTCTCTCCCATCCAATAATCACCTGATCTTTCCGCTTGTGACTTGCGAAGAGAACAGTCATTCCTACTGCCTCAGGTACCTTCTGATACATTACAACACATTTTTTTCTCCTGGGCTATTTCAACACAAACTCTATGTACACACACTGCTCATGAGTAAATAGAATCATAGAACAACCAGGTTGGAAGAGACCCACCGGATCGAGTCCAACCATAATATAAAATAGATCTGTAAAGTATTTTTGATGGTTCAGCAATACCGAGAACAGTTACAAGTGGGTTACTGTGACTGCATACCCTCAGTTGTCAATCCACAGGGAGTGTTCCAACAGCCACGGCAGTTACAACACACAATACGCTAGTTCATTAGGAGACAGAGCATTCCTCATGTGCCATCTCCCCCAGGAATGAGTCACTGCGGAATGCTTGTTTTGGGGAAGCAGCCATCAAGGAAAAGCACTAGAAGCCCCAGTATTGTATCCACAGACACACAACTAAACTTCCTTTATCAGACAGCCCCGAAAAACAAATATTACAGGGCTGTATATAGGCAGAATAAGAAACTCACATTACAATTGTTACTCTACAGTGATGCAAAACACCACTAATTAAGCTTAGCTTTCTTACAGGGCTCTAAAGCTTCCGTGTAGCATCTGTGAAAAAACAGCCTCTGCATCACGAAGATGAACAGCTCTCCAGAAACTAAGCTGCATTTTGCATGGAGTGTCTGCCTATAAGGACTTTTCAGAAAAGCCAAAATCTAACTATGTCCCTACTGCTGCCTTCAGAAACATACTGCTGCTTTATTCATTTTTGGTTTGGTTGCAGCTTTGCAAACCACTGTATCTGTTGGACTTGATGATCCAGTGGGTCTCTTCCAACCTGGTTGTTCTATGATTCTATGAAGTCATGTACAGAGAGTTCTACAAAACATCATTCAAAGCACACAAATGTGAGACAATTTATCCGTCACAGGAATCGGAACAGCCAACTGATTTTACTTTAGTTTCTAGTTAAAAACTAATTAAATAAACGTGCACTATATAATGTGCAAACTACTCTTCCTTTTTAAGTTTCCAAGTGTTCCAATTCAGCACTTCTGGAATTCTTTCTCATTTCCTGTAGATAAAAGATGCCAATGAAGGTTGCTGCAAAAATAATTGCCATTTTTGTCATTGTAAACTGTGATGCTTATTTTGGATTAAACTTTTATTTCACTGCATTCACCATTTTAAAGCACAAAATCCATTCTACTCGTTTGTGCAAATGGTTTTGTATCCATTGTTTCTATTTTTTATATTACGCTGCCAAATTAAAGATGGGGGGAAAAAACCCAAATCTGAGCGATTTTGTTATCTGAATCCAAAAGGGGACGTAAAACAGCAGAAAGTGTTGCGGTATCATCCGAGCACTTGGCCAAGGGACTATCAGTGAAACAACAACTCAGCACTGGTTTCAAAGAACCAAATTCTGCAAGAGGAATGAAGGCCTTTAAGATGAGGAGGACCACGGACATTGGTATCTTTCTACGATAGACGAAAAGCGGTTGAGAGCTGGTATTGAAGCAGACCCACACACAATGCAAAAAGCTGCAGAATCCAGTGCTGACCATTCACCAGTTGTTTTGACATCTGCACTGAACTGAAACATCAAAAAAAACTCCACAAGTGGGTGCTGCCCAAGTTGAACAGCAAACAAAGAGATTTCCATTATGAAGCCTGCTCTGTGCTTCTTTTGCACAACAAAACTGACCCATTTCTGAATCACACTGTGACAAGTGATGGAAAATGGACTCTGTATGACAATGGATGACACACAGTGGCTGGACTGAGGGGAAGCACCAAAACACCTCTCCAAACTGAAGTGGCATCAAGAGAAGATTACAGTCACTCTTTGGTGGTTGGTAAGAGGAATCATCCCCTACAATGTCTTAAATCCTGGTAAAACTGTCACAGCAGAGAAGTACGGCCAGGAAGTCGACCAAATGCAATCGGAACTGAAATGTTTGCGTCCAACGCTGGCCAATCAAAAAGGACCAGTTCTTCTCCGTGGCAACGCCCGACCACAGGTCTCACAAACGACTCTGCAGGCGCTTCATGAACTGGGCTACAACACTTGACCTAACCCATGTGGCTCACCAGGCCTCTCTCCCACCTATTACCACATTTTCAGGCATCAAGAGCTTCCTCCAACAGGTGTTTTTCCACAGACAAGGAGCAGCTCAAAACTCCTGGGAAGAATTCCTCAGTTCCAGGACTCCACAATTGTAGGCAACCGGAATAAACAGACTCGTGTCTTGCTGGCAGAAACATGCAGATTCTAATGGCTCTTATTCCAATCAGTAAAGTTTAGTCTTAGCTGAGAAGTACAGCTTTAAAGTTGATGAGTAAAACCGGCAATTATTTTTGCACCAATCTAACAGTTCTATCTTGGCTAGAAAAAGAATTATTTCTATTGAACCTAATATGAAAACAATAAATAATGAGAGATTCCTGTTAACTGACAGTGGCTGCTCTAAGGTTATATCAGTCTTGTGCATCTCAAAGATCACCTACTTAATTTTTAAAATGTAAAATGTACTTGTGGCTACAATGCCACAAGTCTTGAGAGTCATCTCTATTGTACTACCAAGAGTCAACAAGTTTGAGTTCACGACACACCTATTCCTTAAAACCAGCTCCTGCTAAATAGTACCTGGGCACTCAAAGAGATGAAGAGGCTCTTGCAAGCTGTGCTGCGAGGAAATACCTGCTGGCATTACAGACGGGAGGTTCTCAAGCCTCTCCACTTAGAGTGATACCTTTTGTGGCAAAATGCACAACTTGAAATAGGTGCTTCCAAGCTGGTATTAGTAAATCTAACTCCGTAGATATTTCAATGTATAATAACCTACTTATTAATGTTTTTACTTCTAGATTACAAAATGTCACCCAAATCTTACACATTTCCTCTATCAGAATGTGTACGTGAATGTGTTTTGCACACCTGATGACTGACAAAATCCTGCACCAGCAGACAGTTCTAAGTTTTCAGTCACTGGCATAATTTTCTGCTCGTCACTGCTTCCGTCACCTGTTGAATTCTGTTCATCATTTTCTTCCTCATCAGATGAGGAAGAGGAAGTGACAACCACCCTCTTTTTTGACACTTTCTTTTTTAAGCTACCCTTTTTACTTTCTTTCATTGACCCTCGTTTGGTCTTTTTCTTAGCATCTTCATAAGACTCCTCATCAGAAGAGGAAGATGAGTCATTCTGTTCCTTCTTAGAAAATTTCTTTTTGTGATTTATTTTTTTCTTTTCTTTAGTTTTAGTTTGTTTTTTCCTCTGCGCAGCATCTTCGGAGGAACTCTCCTCTTTTAGGGGTGATTTCTCAGCATCAGAGGATAAATCAACCTGTACTCTTTCTGATGCTCTCTCTCTTAAACTCCTCCTTTTCTTTTCTTTAAGCGCTGGCTTATTTTTAGTTTTGTCATTTTCAGAAGAATTACCGCTTCCTTTCTCTGGAGGCGACTTTTCCATTTCAGAAGAGAAATCATCTTGTTCCTTCTTGTGACTTTCCTTCTTCACTTTTTCAGATTCCTCTGCTTTGCTTTCTGATCCTTTTTTATTCTTGATTCTCTCTTTTTGAGAATCAGAATTGTGCTCTTTCTTTACAGATTTCTCAGTACTCTCTGAAGAAGAATCCTCCTGTGCCTTTTTCTTTTTCAAATCCTTGCTCTTCTTACCTTCAGTTCGCTTTCCACCTCTAGGAGAATTCTCCTCTTTCTCCAGTAAGGACTTCTCAATGTCAGAAGACTCATCATGCTTTCCCTGCACAGTTTTTTCTTTTAAGTCTTTGTTTGTCCTTTCCTTCGCAGTTGATCCCTTAACAATTTTTTTATCTTTAGAAGAATGATTAACCTCCTTCTCTGGGCAAGACTTCTCAGTATCATCATCTTCAGAAGATTTACCTCTCTTTTTCCTCAAACTCATCTTTCTCTTACTTACTTTTTTCCTCTGTTCTTCTTCAGAAGAATCATAACTATCTTCTTTTCGTGAATATTTTTTCTTAGCTTTCTTTGCAGACTCAATTTTACTCAAAATTTTTATTTCCTTCTCTAACTCAGAATCATAGTTTGAAGAATCTGAATAGTTTTGTCGTTTCTTTTTAGTAACAGTGGAATTTTTAGCTAATTTCCCTCTTTTAGCATCTAAATCTGAACCAGAACTGGAACTTTTTCTTTTTCGTTTTCCGTTTTCATCCTTTCCTGGTTGATTCTTCAGAGCATCTGAGGCCTTCTGATCATTTGCCGGCACTTCACTATTGCTATCAATATCTGAAGAACTGTGGTGCATCATAGCTGCTTCTTTAAGAACGGCTGGCATCTCATCAGAATCTGAGCTATGATCTAATACATATGGCTTTTTTGATTTAGAAGGTGTATCAGGGCTAGGACCATCAACAGCACTGTCAGAAGAATTTCTTTTATCACTTTTCCTCCGTGGTTGCTTTGATTTTCTCTTAAGTTTTTCATTACACGTGTCATTGCTATCTTCTTCTGAATTTGACGTTAAAGGACTGATGTCAGTTTGGCGCCTCAGAGGTGTGGTCTTCACGCGTGGTGACCTCCTGAGATCAGATTCCTCTGCATGTGTGACAGCTTCGTTCTCCGTGGAATGATTACTGCCAGCTTTATGATTTTGTTTCACAGAAACACAGTTCTCTGCTCTAGTTATTTCATCAGCATCCTTATTTCCCTTTTCCAGATTGCGGTCTTGATCTTCAGCTTTAACTGCACACTCTGAAAGAGAAACAGGAGTCAATTTTACAATCAATTCTTTCGTTCCTTTAGCCGATGATTTTGATTTAGTACTCCCTTTGGCATCTTTCACAGCAGTACTTGATTTTGTATTTGAATTTGGAGATTCACGATCCGTTCCCGAATTTCCACCGTCTTGCTCATCTGATGCAGCCTGAATCTCCATAGCCGATTCTAGAGTCTCAAAAATATCTTCAGGAACGGATGAGGGAATGGACACTATATCCATGTCTAAAGCCTCTGTACTATTAGGTGCATACTGAGGTTCCTCACTGCTGCCAGTCTTTTTCTCTTCGCCAGAAGTAGGCTTGTTATCTGTGTGCTCCATTGTCGGAACGCTTTGATCCATGGGCTCACTGTCAGGCTGTTCCGATACAACTTTTTTCTCAGTCTTTACAGTGTCATCCTCTTTTAATGACACATGTTCCTTTCCTTCATCTTTTTTCTCGTCATTTTTTTCTGATCGAACATCAGTTTTCTTCTCTTTGGTATTTTTATCTTTGATTTTAGCACTCAAAGCCTGAATCTCCAGGTTCAGACCTTCTTCTAGCGCCAGATGAGCTTTTTTCATGTCACTCAACACAGATTTAAAAACTTTCAGCTGACAGAGTTGCACAGCTGGGCTCATTTCTACATTTTCTGCAGCCTTTTTCAAAAAGTTCACAAAGCTAGAATTCAGGTTTGCTGTAGTTTCAACCAGCTTTTTTGTTTTCTTAACCAAGTCTTTTGGCACCATTAGTGCTTTATAAGAATAAGTTACAGAACCTGAATACGAATCATCGAGTTTTTTTTCTTCACCATTACAATTTGAATTATTTCTCTTTGGAGAAAACTTGTCTGTATGGTCATATATTTTACTTTTTTCACTTTCAACTTTGATCTTTTTTTTGTTTTGTTGCAGTAACTGCTCTAAGTTTTCAAAGACACTGTCGCACGCAGTGACCAAGTCCAACAAAGGCTCTGGTTGACAACAATAGCAGTGCCACTGGGTATTTTCATCCATTATAGTCGACAGCTCCTTTCGACCCAGGTTGCGCAAAATGCATTTTTTACAGAAGGCATTATGGCAGAAGTCACAGCAAATGAGATTTCCACCTTCAGCACACCACCTGCAACGAGACAGCAGAAACAGAACAGTCATATCTTCGGATCAACAAGGTGCCAAATCTGAGACGCTTACATAGTTTTCACTTCTTGATAAAGAGTTTGCATTTTAAAAATTGTGGTGATAAACAGATATCCATTGACTGAAAGCATTATTAAATGCATGACTGAGAAGCACTCAATTGAGAATTGGTAAATCAGAAAATTAAGGTATCAGATTAACAGCTCACAAAGCTGAAATGGTCAGTAACATCCAGACACAATTTCAGCGCCAATTTGAAATCAGAAGAATTTAATTAAATTTTATTTTTCATGTTTCTTCCAAGAATTTTCTTTTCAACAGTTATTTATTTACAGCAAGACAAATCAGCTTAAGTCTTTCTATCTTTAACTAGTACGTCACTACTCTAGGCACATATGAACAAAAAAGAAATGTTTTTTTATCTATGCCTACACTGCATAACTTTTGATGAAGACCTGAAAAGTGGCTGACAATTAAGCTCACTGGCACCAGACTGCACAAATCTGACAGGATTACACATTTAGATATCTGACAAAAGGACTGAGAAGTACTTTAATATTTCAAAAGATATGCAATTGGAAAAATACGGTTTTGTGGCTCACAAGATTTAGAATGTCAGATTCTATCCCCACCTTTAAAGTAGTTTTAGGTGGCATACTATTCAGTTAAAAATGTGATTTCTTACAAGGGTTTTGCTATTGACTGTCTTTATAAAATGCCTTCCTGTTAATTACTAAAATAACAATTAAATATTCACAAAAAAACTGGCATTGAGCATTTCCTGGTGAGAAACAAGTGTCGATTAAGCTCTTGCATACCAGTCTTCCTCTCTCAATAATTTAATTATTGCAAGAAAAAACAAAGCCAGAAGAGCTGGAGGTATTATTTCACTTACTGTACACTCACCTACACTGTTCATCCATTCCATCTGAATCACGGCTAATGTCATCGCTCATGTAATACTTGTAGCAAGTCTGTAAAGGAAGAGATAGGAAAAGAAATTTCTCACTAACTCTCAGCTGGACTTCAATAATTCAGATGACTTCAGCATGTATTAGAAACAAGCCATTAAAAGTAGCAGCTGTAATGTCTTCAGCATTCTAACCCTTTCATATTTGTGTTAACCCAAAACCCATCATGCATAGATACACCAGGTTCTAAACCATGACTTCTGATTTAGATGGATTAAGGTTTATTTGAAAATTAAATAGGTTTTTATTTGATAGCTGCATATTTTAGAATATCAACTGAATGCTTCTCTTCAAATCTTAAAGGTTTTCCAATCTGCCTCCTAGACAAATCAACTCCAACCTGACACAATGCTATATAAACTACAATTTCAACTGTATGCTCCTTCAGTTAGTAATTGATTCCATGGGGCCTAAAAGGTCTTCAGCATTTATCTTGATGTTAACATCCAAGGTTTAATTTCTAGGTGCAAATCAAGCATTTTCATTGAAAAATTGGTACATCTATGGGAGAAAAAAAAAAAACCCACCACAACTCCGCTAGTGGCTTCAGCTGCCAAACAATAACAACTAAAACAACACGGTAAAAACTGATCTTAAGACACCTGACAGAACATTTATATTCAAAGAAAAACAGCTGCTCAAGTCTGGGGCTGTTTACCTCAGCAGGAGAAAAATAAGGAAAGAACTTGGCACAGAAGGTAGAGGAAGACAGAGTAAGCAGATCAGGGACTTCCATCCCTTTCTCTCATGTTAATAGAGGGTCACATTCAATTAAATATTGATAAAGAAAATCTGTGGGAAACAACAGCTAGCAGAATTGCTTCACAGAGCTCAGTCAAGCACTGCTACTGAACCCAATGCCCCAATCAAGATTCAAAAAAGAAGTGGATAACTTGCATGCATCACAAGAACATACAAAGCTACACGCGAAGGATTTTCAAGTCTAGGAACAAGAGTGAGGACTCCAATGAAGACTGAAAACAGTCACCTTACAAGCTGATTTTCCTAAAGCACATTTTATAGAAGAACAAAGCCAGAACGAATAGAAGACATAAGCCAGAACATGAGACTAGATGGACATCGCTGAGAGTACGTCAGCTGAACACAGAATATGAGTTGGGAATGGGAGGAGAAGCAGAAAGACGGAAGATAAAAGGAACGCTAAATGTGCGCTCCATCACAGACTGCTATTTCTAATCTTGAAGAATATCTTCCCCAACACAGAACTGCTGCAACAACAGAGACACAGAGAGAAGCATTTCCGTATCTCTTTGACAATTAAAAGAGGTCTCCACAACAGGAGGTAGGGTTTCCTTCCCTCCTTATTCCCCACCTCTTCCCATTGCAGGGAACTTGGGGCCTAACTGAAGGCACCATGAAAGCATGTAGCTCAAGACCCAGATGCTGGTTTGGGGTTATGCATTAGACTATCAGAGGCTGCCATAAATCACAACAGTCAAGAAGCTGTACATAACTGAAACTGAGATGGCTTTGAAGATACTTTTCCAGTTCTTATTCTGATGTTATTTTACATACAATGCTTTACCAGGAGATCTAGAATTGAAACTGCTCTTATAATACTTTGTGAGTAGGCAGACATTTCAGACAGATCATTTAACATAAAGCATTCACTAAAATTATAACCTTAAAACAACAAAGTAATCACAAAAAAGACCACAATGAGTTTAACTGGAGTGAAAGAAAACAGGAATATAAATCTGTAAGCTGTATTTGCCTTCTTGCTTTCTGCTTTTAGTTTCTTTAATTGTAACAGTGAATGACTGAAAACTTCATTGGCTGATAAACAAGAACTACTCCCACAAAAATCCCACCCAAATCAACTAATATGACATTTCTAACAAAACCAATCAGTACAAAATGTAGAACTGTTTACCACCTACCTTACAAATAAGAACTTTCAGTGTAGGATGTCTATAGATTGAATCCTTTTGAAAATGGTTCACCTGTTGCCCACAAGCTGTGCAGCTGACAATTCCATGTAGTCCTTCCTCTACAGAGAGGATTAAAAAACACACATTAATTTTAAGAAATCTGTATTTCATTTTCTTACGCTACTTTGACCTGTTAGATTTTTTTCATTTGCCTTTATTACTCCACCACCCAGCATTAGAGAAATCTTTTTGTAATCACTCACCATTTAAAGACTGAAAGAATTTTCCTCTGATAATACGCAACATAGGGCCAAGATACATTTTGTTTTCCTTTGAGAGACTGAATTTGGATTAACTGGTCTCTTTATGAGAATACACCTAAGTAAGAGTCATCATTAAAATTCCTTCAAAGTAGCCCTAATATTCCGTACAACCTTCCTCATTTAATCTTTTTTTTTTTATAATATACCTTTTTAATCCATGTTTGTATTAGGGCATTTCTTTGACACAAAGTTGTAGTTTCTAAAGGAAAAATATGGAAAACCGCTACAGCAGATGTGTGGAATCCTTATTATAGTGCCTAAAAAAAACCCAAACCTTTCTCCACTTTTTGATCCCTTGTTGATGGTGGTGTGTTGTGTGGTTTGGGGTTTTATTGAAACCACAGTTTTGTTTTAACATGTGTGTTCTCCTCATCTTGCTTATTGCTCCCACTTTGTGCACAGCTCTGCTGCTCTGTCTACATTAAGCCAAGTCACTGCTGCTTTCACGTCAATCCCCCAGTTCACTCTGAAACGTGGGGCTGGGAGGCTCAGTACATGCCAGGCTGCTAAACCGACTAATTAATAAATATTATGAGATCATTTTGCTTTCATAGAATCATAGAATAACCAGGTTGGAAGAGACCCACCGGATCATCGAGTCCAACCATTCCTACCAAACACTAGCCCATGTCCCTTAAACACTTCATCCACCCGTGCCTCAAACACCTCCAGGGAAGGTGAATCAACCCCGTTCCTGGGCAGCCTCTGCCAGTGCCCAATGACCCTTTCTGTGAAAAATTTTTTCCTAATGTCAAGTCTAAACCTCCCCTGGTGGAGCTTGAGGCCATTCCCTTTCGTCCTGTTCCCTGTCACTTGGGAGAAGAGCCCAGCTCCCTCCTCTCTACAACCGCCCTTCAGGTAGTTGTAGAGAGCAATGAGGTCTCCCCTCAGCCTCCTGACAGGCTTCAACAGCAGTGATGCTTTCAAGAAAAAGTTGTTTGTGAAAGCTCATACACTCAGTTCATATATTTCCAAACACTTAATTTAGGATCAAGCAGACAGAGGTTTGATACAGGATCACCTAACTACAGCAAGTAGTATAAAGAAATTACTGTAACTCAAATGATGAACCTATTGATTACAGCCTGAGTATAGACTACAAAGATAGATCTATTTTTTTAATTAATCACTACTACAGTATTAGAACCAAGCACCAACACCACAATGTTAAGGAACTGAATGAACATTCTCAACACATAATGCAAGCTACTATCCATCTCGCACTGCAGCCCAATCTCAAATCTCACCAGCCAGAAACAGCTGCTAACACACCCTTTACAATTCAGTGAGAACAGCAGGTCTGAAATTTTGAATTCAAGTTGTTTTCAACTTCAGCATGTGTGCGACTGCATGTATGGCAGAGCTTGTGGACTGGCAGAGCACCTCTTATGACCCCAAACCCAGCTCAAATGCCTATTTCAAATGCTGCTGGTAAACCTAAAACAAATGCATCCATTGTATTGTATTATTTGGAGAAAAACACCGCGTTCTATTCTGTCACATAGCACAGAAGCCCACCCAGGCTTTGCCAAGCATCACAGTCCTTAAAAAGGTGTAAAAATCACAGAGGATAACAGCCAAAGGAGGGAAAACATGCTATTCACGGTGAAGTCCCAAGCCACTTCCCCCTTCTTTACAACTTCAAGAGCACACACTACTGCCTCTTTCCTAAAATCTGCAAGTTGGCAGCAGAAAAAGGATAATTTATGAGGCAGACCTTTGTAAACCATGCAAGTAGTATAAATAATGACAATCCAAAGAAATTACATAACTACTGATTCATTAATACTGAGGAAACACTAACTTAAACCAACTTCCTAACTATGAGTTTCTTAGCAAAAATACAACCACAACCATCCTGCAGATGCAAAATTTGTAAATAAGGACTGACACACGCCTCTTACAGGCTTGGATAGGAGCACTTGGATGCTAGGAAGGCAAGAGTTCTATTACTACTATTATTTCTAATATAAACAGGACATAATACTCCTAATAAAAATGTAAAGACACTTTCTGCAAAGAGAAAGATGGACTGGCTTTTTTTTTGTTTTTATTTATTTACTTGCACTGTGCACAGGATAAAGGATCTCAAACAGTCAGGGCTACATGCTTACCTGCTTAAACTATTAATGCTCAACTATGTATGTGCACCGACCAAGCACTTCATTCCAGCAGCATGAGAAAGGTAAGAATACTTCCTATTGCTACACTTGTCGCATGCAGGCGTAGAACGAACAGGCCTGCACTACATCGTCTTCTGGGCGTGTCACAAAATTAAACTGGTTTCACACATTCTTAATCCAGCTGCTCTTGAGGTAGACAGCAGTCACATCCCTCATCTGGCTACCTTTCCTGGTCTGGAAATGGGGATAACACAGGAGCAGGCAGTATCTACTCCAGTTCCTGAAAGCTGAGAAAAGCCCAGCACCCACCTTGCTAAAATCTCCTTTCAGGAGCTGCAGAAAGCAATGAGGTCTCCCTTCTGCCTCCTCCAAGCTAAACAACATCAGTTCCCTCAGCTACTCCCGTAATCCCTGTGATCCAAACCTTTCCCTGACTCCATTCCCCTTCCCTGGACATGCTCCAGTCTATGTTTGGGCTCCTTTCCTGTACCAAGAGGCCCAAAACTGAGCCCAAGATTCAAGGCGCGGACTCACCAATACTGAGTCCAAAGGGGCAATCCCTTCCCTGCTCCTGCTGGTCACACCATTTCTGATACAAGCCAGGATGCTGTTGGCCTCTTTGGCCCCCTGGGTCACTGCTGGGTCATGTTCAGTCACTGTCGAACCAGCACCCACAGGTCCTTTTTCAGTGGGTAGCTTTCCAGCCGCTCTTCCCTCAGCTTGCAGCGCTGCATGGGGTGGTTGTGAGCCAGGTGCAGGACCCAGCACGCTGCCTTGTTGAACTCCACTCAATCGGCATCGGCCCATGGATCCAGGCTGTCCAGACCCTTGTGCAAAGCCTCAGCCATGGATCCAGGCTGTGCAGACCCCTATGCAGAGCCTCAGCAGACCAACGCTCCTGCTGAACTTGGTGTCACCTGCAAGCTCACTGAGGGAGCACTTGCATCTCTCATTCAAATCACAGATAAAGATACTAAACAAAACCAGCCCAACACTGAGCCTTGGGCTCACCTGCGACCAGCTGCTAACTGGATTTAACACCATTCACCACAACTATCTGGGTTTGGCCATCCAGTCAATTTGTACTGAGCAAAGACTACACCCATCCAAGTCGTAAACAGCCAGTTTCTCCAGTAGAATGCTGGAGGAAATGGTGTCAAAGGCTGTACTAAAGTTTTTCCAGTGAGACAACATTTACATTCACTCTCCCTCATCCACTAAGCAGGTAACCTAGCAATCATCAGATTTATCCCAGTTGCCTACAGAATATTTCATCTGCTTCTTCAACCTGGTTGGATGGTCTGCAGTAGACCCCACCATGATATCTGCCTTGTTGGCCTTCTCCTTAATTCTTACCCATAAACATCCAACACTATCGTCACTATCACTGAGCTTTAGACAGTCAAAACGCTCCCTAACGCACAGAGCTATCCCACTGTGTCTCTTCAGTGCCTGCCTCTTCTGAAGAGTTTGTAGCTGTCCGCTGCAGCTCTCCAGTTTTGTGACTCATCCCATCATTCTTGTGTGGTAGCAACTAAATCAGTTTTTCTGCTGCACAACGGATTTCAGCTTCTCCTGTTAGTTTCCCTTGCTATGTGAATTGGCATAGAGGCCCTTCAGCTGAGCTATTGATCCCACCACATTTTTGGGAGGAGAAGCCCTAATTCCTACCTGACTATTCTCAGACACTTCCACAGTTTCTAACACATAAATAAACCTTGTGTCTTTGCTGCCTCATGGATCTCCATGCCCTCCTTCCACTGAGACAGCAGACCAAAGGACCTCGCTAGCACACCACCCCTCAAACATTGCCCACAGAGAAAGAAAGGCCTGCAGGTTCTTCAGAGACAAAAGTCATGAGAGTTGTCCTGGGGATGCAGATACAGGCCACAAAGCTCAAGCAGAAGAGTCTTACATTTTTAGCACTGTATCCCTAAAGATTTATGATAGACCTCTAGTGAAATTGTTACAAACACAAATGGAAAAACCGTTCCTATTTGCTGAACAGGACATCTTGAACAAACAGAAGAGAACAGAGTATCAAAGATTAATAATTTAGAGAAGACGTCAATGCTCAAAATGTGATTAAAATCATATGTGAGCCCGTATGTATGCTCAAGCTCCTCTTCGACCACAAATGGAAATATAGTTTATTAAATTATAATCACACTTTAAAAGAGAGCAAGTATCTCAAATTACACAACGGGAAGATTGAGTAGTGTGTACAATAGCTGCCTGTCTGAATACCCTGGGTACTGCTGTAGATGAGTGAACTAGGATATTGCCAGTAGTATTAAGGAAGACATCTGCCTTCTTATTGGCTACTTTATGCATGATCCTTCCTCTCCTTTACTTTTTGGAATAAAAAGTGAGAGATGAATTCCCATTATCACTGTTATCTACCTAACTTCTCCTCAGTTTTAGCAGCAGCCTATGGAAAAGTAGCTGACAGAGCAGCTTTTCGGAGGTAACCCTTTGTAGGGCCCATTGGTAGGCAATTCCCCACAATTCAAAACCAAATTAAAAAAAGTCTTTGACTTTGCAAAGGTTTGAGATTTCTTGTTAGCTCACCGATTGGCAAGATGCCTTGGTCAGCGAGTGAACATTCCCCTATGAATGGTGTCCCAGTATAATTCCTTCAAAAAGGAATACCTGTAGCACCTGATCGCCATCAAGCAACTGTTCTGAATACAAAGCAAAAAGGGTCCAATTCGAGCACCTAACTGATGCTACTGAAAACAAGAACTAATCTTAGCTTTCACTGCTGCGTTTGAGAGGCAGCAGTGGAGGCTACTTTCAACCAGCTAGAACCCTTCATGAACAAAAAGCCAGAAGAGTGGAGGTATTTTTAGCATAATTTATTAGAAATCTGAACAATTTTTAGATGTACCAAATGTGGTCGTAAGCAACAATTTAAATGCATTTTAATAAGTGTCTTAAATTGTATTTACCTCCACGCTTTTTGGGAGCTTCGGGTTTCATTTTAACGGGATTTCTGCTTCTAAATTCAGGCCCTTTAAAATCATCTTTGTCTTCATTCAGCACTGGCTCAGGCTGTACAACCACTGTACCTAGAATAATTTCATTTAGAAATTGGAAACCATTACACATCCAAAAGAAGCACAAAAGTCCTGTTTAAATAAAAGCCAACACAGTACCTTAAAAAAAAAAACCCAAAAAACCAAAACTGCAGTCTGTTGGCTAAAACTCAACAGTTTTGAATGCACAAAGTTCACAGAAAAACAAAAACAGAAACACCACACTACTACGTCTAATTTGCAGTTGTAGGACAAAAGCCAAAGCCTGAATGGGCTACCACGAGCAAATTCTGCTCCCCCTGTCCTGATGTGGTATGTGCAGAACAGGACCAGCAGTGCTGGGTGTATGTAGTACAGGAATTCATAATGCGATGCTACAGCTAAAGGACTTAGGTGAGGTCACTGAGATCTATCAAAAGCCTTTTCTGTCTCTTCTCATCCTTCTATCCCGTTTCCCTCACCTTCATATCTTTCAGTATGAAATAAATGAAAACACAGTAGAATAAAACCTGATTCTGTCTTTAACAAAATTTAGCATTTCGCTTTTTTATTTAAACAGAGAAGAGTACTCATCAGAATGATGAGAATTAAAAACTATCTTTCCTATTTAAGAGTTAAGTTCTAATCCATTCTACACTGGAAATAATCTAACATTCTGGACGAATAGTTTTGAAGTGACTGCTGTAAATACTGCTACTCGTGCAGTAAAAAGCAGCAGCCCCTCCAGTTTTTCCTGTAACTTTCCTAGGTAAGAAATGGAAGAGATTAATCAAACTCATGCTGCAGTGAAGAAGAGCAGTATGAAGGCTTATAGGATTAACTGTTTTTAACGAGTGCTTAAAGATAGATCCAATCATGATATTTCCTCCCCAGGCATAGTTTTGGTATTGTTACTCTAACTGCTATAAACTCAAAGATAGAACAGTGAAATAAATAAGACTTAAAAGTGATAGAGTTTGAAACTTCTATGAAAGCACAGAAATCACTTATTTCCCGTTTCACGTTGGTTTTATATAGATGTCAGTAGACATCTGAAACTCGGCCACCAGCACAACCTGGTGCACCCCCAGACTGAAGTACGCTGGGTTCTAAATTAAGCGTGTTTGCTTTCTTCTTTTAAATGTGCGTACAAAGGGAGGGTGTGTCTGTGCAGTAGCCTGTGTCAATATGCAAAAAGCAATAGGACCTCAGACGGGCATGTTACTAATTCATGTGCACTCCAGTCAATTGTTTATGCCGCGTGATAACCTTGGCTCATTTGCTGAACTCAGAAACAAAGACAGACATGAACTACCTTTAGGCAAGCTTTTCATATCAACATCATTTTCTGAGTTCTCATTTGAAATATCTTCATTTACAGTTTCATCCAAGGCTTGTTCATCATCTGATCCAACATATTTTGTTACAAATGTAGGTTTCCTGCATAGACAGAAAAAAAATCAATCACAAATATTATACACTGCAGTACAGGTAAGCCTAGTACTTTGCAAGAAAAACATCAAATAACGTGAGGAAATGTATATTTTTAAATTCATTTAAGATATTATGAGGTGGGAGGGTTCTAAGTTACTAGCATAAGGAAGTTGCAGGTGCATTTTCTTGTTAGGAACAGGAACTCTCCCCTCTTACGTGAAATAAAAAAGATATATCAATAAAATATTTTTGCCTCACAGCACTGAATTTCACTTTTCATTTTTGTAAAATCAGGGCTTGCTGTGTTTTTAAGATGGTATGGAGGAAAGTGATAGAACATGGGGCAATAGGTACACACTGGAAAGGGGCAGATTTATACCAGACATAAGGAAGAATTTCTTCACACTGAGAGTGATGAGACCCTGGCGCAGACTGCCCAGGGAAGCTGTGGCCACCCCATCCCTAGAAGGGTTCAAGGCCAGGCTGCATGGGGCTTGGAGCCCCTGATCCAGTGGGAGGTGTCCCTGCCCATGGCAGAAGGGTCAAAACTGGACAGGCTTTAAGGTCCCTTCCAACCCAAACCATTCTATGATTTTTATAAAGTCATACTTTCAGGAAAAAAGCCTGAAACACAAGCGAATGTGTGCTCAGATATTTCACACGCCATTCGAAGCTTAAGAGGCAGTGCAAAAAGAACACAGAGATATTAGCAAGTGACAAGAAAAGCACCTTAGCAGAAAAGATGCCTGGAAGGAAAAAGAGGCAATGCAGACAGAAGTGAAAAAGCTGACTGCTGAATAAGACGACCAGCTACCAGGATTTCACACAAACATGATTTACAACCGAAACCATTAAAATTAATGAATTTCCTGTGCCAGGGAAGGGAGAAGAAAAAAATGAAGAAAAAAACCATGTTGAGAACAATTTTCAGTAGTCTGGAGGTAAGCCATGAACTACTGCAGGATATTGTGTTTTATAGAATAATAGAATAGTTTGGGGGCTGGAAGGGACCTTGAAGGTCATCTAGTTCCAACCTCACTGCCATGGGCACGGACTTCTCCGACCAGACCAATATCAAGCATGGTAGGATAAATGTACAAGTGAAAATACCTTCAGTGATAGGCAGGAAGCAAAAAAACCAATTTTAGCACTCTGCTAACTTTATGGGTTTATACTGGTGTATACTAAGAGTATGTGGCATTGTGCAGTAGCTTTTCTATAGTTTCACATGACAAGTAGTAATTAATATATTTATTTTTCCTAAACTAACCTTTTTGAACGTGATGATCCTACGGATTTGGTTCTTTCTGAAGAACTACTCCCCTAAAACCAAGAAAAAGTTAAGAAGTCAACACATTTATGAGCAAGCAGACTGTCAACAAAACCAGTTTCTTACATTAACTAGAACACATCTCAGGTCAGCAGTGCTTGTATCAAGAAAAATAAGGAAAATCATTAACAAAAAGTGACACACAATTTCTATAGCCATGCCAGTTCAGTTTCATATCAGGAGTAAGAGCCTAAGAAATCATTATTCTTTCAAAAACAGCTTTAAAAACAGATGTCGCCAAACTCTAAGCTAAGTCACTGATGCTCACTAAATCCCCTACACAAGTATCTTAAAAGAAACAAAGAGAGGCACTGTTATGAGTTGAGACATTTGGAGAGGAACACTGCATGTATCGCAAGCACTGAGTGAGTCTCCATCAAATTGAGGAAATTGTCTCCTTGCAGTTCTCCAGTTGCACTCCCTGCTGGAAGTGCTCTCAGTTTTCCGGAGGAGGGACTGAGAACGGCTCACGATCACCACTCGGTCCTAAGCATGAATGGTTCTGGGGCCTCCCAGTCAGTGCATCTTCACAGCGATGCTACCTCTGCAGGATTGACCCAGGGTGGAACGGTGCAACTCATGTACACCCAGCCACCTTCAAGTGAACTGGCACATTTCAATAATTCAGAAATGAAGGGAGGAGGAGAAAAAGGATTGCCTGCATATGCCTCAAAGAGAATGTGATTCAAAATACAACATTTCATTTTATTCTAAAGTATTTTACAACATCTGTTGCTATTCAGCAGACACAATAACATTTACTGCATGATTCTGACAATATTCTTTAAGTTGTAAAAGCAATAAAATGAACTCAGTATTTGCTACACCAGTAACACACCAGTCATGCAACTACAAGCATTTGTATTCCTACCTCTTCTCTGTTGTTCTCCATTGCAGCTGGACTACTTTTAGGTTCTCTGCTTTTACCTATGGAGAGAAATCAAAGCACTCCACTAAAATGCAAGAAATATTAAAAGTTCTTCACATTGTACATCATTGTTTATGTTTCACCAGCCTGAATAACTGCCTGACTTTCAGAGAAAAAAAAATGACGCACAACAAAATAGGGCCCACTGCATGGCATAAAGTTTACAGAAATCATTTATGAATTATTTTCACTTGAGTCACTGGCAGGTTGACAGTCAGCCTTCCCAGTGTCAAGAAATACTGAAAACAATGGAAGTGCAACTATTTTAGCAGGAATTATACAGTTAGTGCATTTTATTAATCTCCAGGAAGTTACTTTAAGTGTTTTCTCTTACACATCTTGACATTAACAACACAATATTAGATCTGGGATGATGGAACCACAGACAAAAATTCCATCTGATCCAGGGTGCGTATAACAGAGAATTCCCATTTCTCAGTCTGAGAACTGTGGAATATAAAGCTTGAAGTCATTCAACCCACTAGAATCTGTTCCATCCACCAGTCCAGGTAATGGAAGGGAAAGCTTCCAGATCAGTGAGTCAAGAATATTTGCATGAAATTGCTCAAAAGGCTTAGTAATAGCAGTATTTTAACAGGTGCACTACTAAGACACAGGCAGATAATTACAGGATATATATAATTACAGGATACATAACCTGACCATCAGCAACTCTAACATAAGGCCACTAGCACTGCATCTTATACTTCAGTTTTGGGAAAAGCAAACAAACAATTAACTTTTACACTTTAAAAACATAAAACCACTTCCATTAGAAAATTTAAGGTTGGGGATTTGACCTAAGCTGAATCATTTGGGTCAGTTTTGGCCAAAATTATTGAGCCATTTCTGCATGCAAAGTTCAGGTAGGGAGAACATAATACGGAAACAAAGTTTTCGGCCCTTTTAAGCACCTGAAATTTCTGGAATACTGGAACCATGCCCCATTCTGAGGAATAAAAAAAAAAAACTTCAGGAGAAGGGTGACATTACTTCTGGAGGCCAGATGCTGCCCACCTTCTATGCTTGGCTAATTCTGCCCAAGTGATAAATCCATGGAAAAAACCAGTTTGTCTATGCTCAGTATAGATTTCTTTACTGCTGGCAGCTATGATCTCTGTAGATTCTGCATTCAGATTGCACATGCGCTGTTCCCAAAAGCAACTGAGCGCACTGCACTGCCAGTTCCCACGTGTGACTGGGCTGTTCGTGTGCCAACCCCACAAAACAACAACGCGCTACATCTCCCACAGCTCCTAGTGCTGACCCTGCTGCACACACTCCATCCACCCTAGTGCTGGGAGAGTGCAGGATTCCTCTACAACTGCCGCTCCAGGACAGGGGTTGCACACTTGGAATGAGAGCAGGAAGTCAGGCTCTCCTACGCCCTCAGAAATTCTTCTGCCAGCACCCACGCAGGGTAGAAGAGGGAGAACATACAATTTGAATGCAGAGAGGATAACAAAACGTTATTATGGTTGTAAAATCAAGTACTCAAAAACTAAGACAAGCCAGAATGAAAGTTACCAGTGTAACTTCCCTTTACTTATGATTCCTAGCACATAAGCACAATGGTGCAGTTCAGCTCCGCAGCAGTGCACAAGATCAGAGCACTCGGCGAGCAACTGCTTCATATTTTAAATGACCTATGCGCAGCAGGGACATGTTCCAACTCTCCTGAGACACACTTAACTGTCTCCATCATCACTTCCCTCCTCACAACACTCACAACCTGGTTTGGCCCTAATCACACCTATCACTTGTACAATGAAGAAGCATCCCACAGAGCACAGCTGCTGAGAACATTAACAGTACGTGCAGAAAGTTGGGAGGGGAAGTAAATTTGCACAGTTAATTTTGGCATTTCCTAATAGTTAAGTGTTTAATTCTCGACTTTCAACTTCAATATCTTCTTTTTTTAAGAAATAAAATCTGAGATCTCAAAACCAACATGAAAACATGTCTGCTATCTATTAGTAAGTGTACCCCTGTTTCAAAGCAAATCTGTATCTTAAGGCAAGGAGCCAAATTCCACTTCATAACTACATGGGATGAAGGAAAAGACTTATTTCTCCCAGGATGCTCCTCAGCAAAACTTCACTTGGAGATGCATCTACACCACATTTCAATTTATTCTTCTGCAGCAGTATCACATGAATATTTTCTTCCTATGTTAACAGTTCAGTTTGATGCTGACACAAGTCGATTAGCACCACATGGTAGCAGAGTCAATACAAAATACTACAAGATAATAACTACACATCACAAATCCCAGTGAAATTTGTTACTTGGGACAACAAGAGTTTGAAAATAAACTCCATAACACAGTCAACACACTCATTCTCCTGCACTCTATCACTTCAGTACAACTTTCAGTTCATTAAGCAGTAGCGAGTGAATCCAGTATTTGTGCCTGAATCCAGTACTGGTGAAACTCTGAAACACATTTAACCCAGTGAAATTTGGGAACAAATTTTACCCAGTACTGTTTTTATGACCATGATCAAAACAGTGTTTAAAATTCATCATGTATTTCTAACTTGTGAGTAAAAATTTCTAACAGCAAATTTGACCTAGTGTAGGACTCAAGGTTTTTCAGAAGCACTAGTTTGCTTTCAGATGTTTCCAGATTACACGTTGAAGTCTTTTGCAAATAATTACGACAGCATAAACTCTAGAACTTCTTCCACAACCAAAAGGACTGCAAAAGCTTTGCTTCAGCAGAAAATAAAAGATACTGCACTTACACATTCAGGAAAACTGAACAAGGAATGCCTAGCACAGCAAACAGATGCATGTTTGCCATCTCCAGTTTCACAGAAGACAAATGACCAGTAGGATTAGCTTTTTTTTTTACATGTATAAATGATTCATAACTGAAATAAATATCATATCAAGTGCCTATTGTATATTTATTAGCATACCACCATTTAAATCACATTAGGATTTGCATAATTGCCCCAGTGAAGTGTGACATAGCGAAACAACAATACAGTTATTTGACTTTAGAATCACTTCTACATTGAAATTAAAAATGCAAAACATCTTACCTGCAATTTTGGTTTTAGATAATGCTGATGGAGAGTTTGCGTCCTCAGATTCCTCTGACGAGTGAGCCAAGAAGTCATGAAGTTTCTGCACCAATGTATTCAACTTACTTTCACTGTTAAAATACAAGTAAAACTTGAAGTTACCTACACATCTCCCTCTAATTTAGCAAGCTTGAAACAAATTATGTTTCATCTCAATTAATACACATCTACAAAAGAAACGCAGTTATGGCTTAAGCATTTCTTTCTGGAAGAGAATATCAAAGTAAATAAACAGTATATAATTTTGTGGAACCCTAAGTGAGATAGTAAGTGTTGCCTTACTGGCAAAAAAGCACCAAGGACTCTGTTAAGAGTAATAATAAAAAGCCTATTTAAAATAGTTTTTGCTGTTTAAAATTATTAACAAAATTCAAGGAAGTCTGAGTGGGAGTGATGCTGTGACAAAAAGACAGAAAAAGAAATTTAAGATTCTACTTTTTCAGAAGCTGAATAATAAAATCTTTATTTTATTACAAAAATGTAACTTTTGAGGATAAAACCCACAAGAAATAATAGTAGAATTTCACCTACGACTTTAGAAAAAGAGATCCACCTGATATGACAGACCTAGATGCGTATGCAAAGCTCATACTAAATCAGCCATGTACATACACACTGTGTATCCTACATTAGATTTGTCAAAAAAACAACCATGTAGGATCAGATCATTTCTTGATCTGCTTGCAGGAGTATTCATAATTAATTTATAACAAAATACTACCCTGGGAATTCTCACCAAGCAGCGTCAGACACCAGATTAGTCTTGTATACTCATTACAGTAAAAAGGCAATATCTTTTTGTTAAAGAGCTATTCTGCTTCATCACCTATATGTTATTCCTTCTCATTTTATGTTTATTTCAGATTTCCTCCTCCAGAACCTTCTAGGATTTCCGGAGCCCGGAGCCACGAGCAGGGGATCCAAGGCCAAGGGCAGGCAGCCTCCCTTTCGCACCCCTGCATCAAAAGACACTACTCAGCTGTTTGTCACCGCTCTCTAGGACTCTCTCCGTCCTCTCTGATCTGCCAGCAGAGATGCCTGAGTCATCATACCTCACCTGCTGCTCGAGACAGGTTTCAAACTGCTCAACTACCTCACCCCCTTCACTAGCCAATCCAGGTAACGCTGCCTTCCACCCTCTTGTTTTTTGTCTCCCCGTTACTTTCAAAAGAGTCTTCTAAGTGCAAGAAGAAATAAGATTTTGTGTCCCTGTTTTACAGATTGTAGAACTTTCGAATATTTCCCAGTAGCTCAACCCACTCACCTTTACCATCTCTACTGTTTCACTGAACACATCAATTTATTAACTTCTGACTTTCAATTTAATGGCTACAGTAAAAATAAAATCACTTATTTTGTAAGAAGGACACAGGGGTAAGAGCTCTCTCCAGCAACAAGCCAATGCCAATGACTATGCAAACCAGTGAAAATAACCACAGATAAACCAGCATAAAACACACATTAAAAAAACAGCCTGTAATTTCTTTAAGTCTTTGGAAGTACTCAAAGTAAACTAAAATAGCATTGCAATGGAGAGGTTTTCTGCATCACAAGTGACAGGGGACAGGACAAGATGGAATGGCCTCAAACTCCACCAGGGGAGGATCAGGCTCGACATAAGGAAAAAATTCTTCACAGAAAGGGTCACTGGGCACTGGAACAGGCTGCCCAGGGAGGTGGTTAACTCTCCTTCCCTGGAGGTATTTAAGGTGTGGGTGGATAAGGTACTGAGGGGCATGGTTTAGACAGTGGTGAGAACGGTTGGACTCGATGATCCAGTGGGTCTCTTCCAACGTGGTGATTCTATGATTCTACAAGTAAAGGACACTTTGAGGAATATGTACACACCACCCATCACCCCAGTAATTCTCAGCGTGCAACAAAGCCTGCTTTACACTCAAGTGTATCTTTAATAGTTGTCTCTCAATCTAAGTCTCCCCCTCCAACCACTCACTGGCACTGCGCAAGGTGCCAGTCCTTGAACCCAGGCTTCCCTCACTCTCAAGGACAGGGCATGCCTGGGAAATACGACCTAAGACGATGGTACAGTTCAGTTTTAACGGATTGCATATTCTGCTTTAGAAAGGACATTTAATAACAATTTATTCACATGGAGTTAAAAAAAACAAAACCAAGTTGTTCAGAATTATTTGATAGTAAGAGTAGAGATTTTATATCCATTCCAGATGGTTTGAAGAACTAGTTCACATTTAGAAAGGCCACAAAAAAGTACATTTTCAGCAGTAAAATCAGAAACAAAAAACCCACATGTGGAATTCTCTTCATTTAGTTTATAAATAACTTGTTTTGGTAACAGCATTTTAGAAAAGAAAATGGGACCTACAGAGGAGTTATAATATTATTGTTCTCAACACAAAACAAATTCAGAATAGTATGAGTGTCTTTGTGAATAACGCTTGGGACATTATCTACTACCATTTATTAACTCTTAGACTAACTAGCCTAGAATTAGCATCTTCCTGCTGACAAGCAACAACTGAAAAAAAAAAACCTGATACTAAAACAGCTTCCTAGCTTGCTTTTCCTCTTGATTAGTCAGCACGTTGCACCATAAGGCTGCATTAAGGAACACCAAGCCAAAGGTAAGTAAAGGCGCTACCATACTTCACCACAAAGACATTTTAATTTAAGACAATGCTTTACCTGGTTTTGTACAAAAGCAGTTTTATGTCATGCGTTTACAGCTGAGAATATATTATCTGTAATTTCTTATAAAGCTTCTACTGAAAAATCCTTATTCTTTGCAGTATATCAACAGACCCATGCACTATTAAAGTGATGACAACTTGTTTTTTTCAAAAGAGCACAGGAGCCTAAACATTAGGACCATTTCAGAAGCAGTAAATGAAGCAAGCAGCCTCCCTCTACCCTACAGCAACAGCCCCTACACCAGTTACTGGTTTGTGCATGTTCTAAGCAAACAGCTTCACCATCAGACTAGAGCTATTTCAACACTGTTTAGCCTAATTAAAACAGGAATGGAAGGGAAGGTGTCCTACTATTATTGGTTTGGCCATGAACCTGATTTGTGACCTTGGGAAACTATCTTATAAGAATACCATTTCTCACCTACATTCAGAGCAAGCGCTGCAATCCTAAACAGTAAATGCCTGGCCTTTACTCAAACAAAAAGTACCTGGAAGGGAAATCAGGAATCTGACAGTGGAGCAGAGAACCCCCTGCAGCCCGGGAAGGACCCCACAGTAGAGTAGAAATCCCCCTGCAGCCCAGGGAGAACTCAACAGTGAAGCGAAGTTCCCTCTATGGAAAATTCATAGCCAGAGCAGTGGAAGGAGCAGCACTGCCCCTTTCAGCAGCAAACCTGGGTCACATTGGATTATAGTGAGAAACTGCACTGGAAAAAAACTTT
Source organism: Coccyzus lansbergi (assembly GCA_033558105.1). Classification (NCBI taxonomy): domain Eukaryota; kingdom Metazoa; phylum Chordata; class Aves; order Cuculiformes; family Coccyzidae; genus Coccyzus; species Coccyzus lansbergi. Next base: position 932,684 of record JAUMJK010000230.1, read on the forward strand.
ATTGCACTGAGTTTCTACCTACTTTCTTCAGACACTTGAAAAACATAGGTGAGGATCATCCCAGTTATCAGCATCCAGAAAGACAGTTATAAACCCCAGAGCTAGAGGAGCAAAATGAGGCTCCCATGATTCAAGAAGAGGTGGTCAGAGCCTTGCCTGAAAGTTGTTCCCTCTGCGCACAACTCCAGGGGTTGGAGGAGCAGAAGAAGGTTCCCACGATCCAAGAGGAGGTGGTTAGAGACTTGCTTGCCCAGCTAGATGTCCACAAGTCTATGGGGCTGGATGGAGTCCACCCAAGAGTTTTGAGGGAACTGGCAGATGTGCTGGCCAAACCCCTTTCCATCATCTTCCAACAGTCCTGGAAGACTGGGGAAGTTCCACTGGACTGGAAGCTGATGTTGTGCCCATCTACAAGGGTCGCAGGGAGGATCCAGGGAACTACAGGTCTGTCACTCTGACCTCAGTGCCAGGGAAAGTCATGGAACAGGTGATCTTGAGTGCTGTCATGAAGCAAATGCAAGAGAACTGGGTGAACAAAAGGGTTTACAAAAGGCAGGTCTTGCTGAACTAACCTGATCACCTTCTATGACAAAGTGACTCAGCTGCTGGACGAGGGAAAGGCTGTGTATGTGGTCTTCCTGGACTTCAGCAAAGCCTTTGACACAGTTTCTCACAGCATTCTGCTACGGAAACTGTCACCTCTGGCCTGGACAGGCGCACACTCTCCTGTGTGGAAAACTGGCTGGATGGCCGGGCCCAGAGAGTGGTGGGAAATGGTGTTAAGTCCAGCTTGAGGCCAGTGACAAGTGGGGTTCCCCAGGACTCAGTGCTGGGTCCAGCCCTGTTCAATGACCTGGATGAAGGCATTGAGTGTACCCTTAGCAAGTTGGTGGATGACACTAAGCTGGGTGGAAGTGTGGATCTGCTGGAGGGTCAGGAGACTCTGCAAAGAGATCTGAACAGGCTGGACCACTGGGCAGAGCCCAATGGGATGAGGTTTAACAAGGCCAAAAGCCAGGTCCTCCCTAAAGGACTCACCTCCCTTAAGTACAAAATTTGTCTGAAATTTTTCTGTTTAAATTTTCAAAGTAGTTCAAGGTCATACATTTTTTTTAAATCCATCTTTACAGTTGCTTCAAGTTAAGTCCCAACCACTTTTCACTTCTGCGGCTGAAATGAAACACTGCAGAACAACATGTATTAAGCAGACAAAATTAAACCATCCTTAGGAGAAAAAAAAAAAATAAAGAAAAATCAAACCAGATGTGCTTTTAAACTCCCAGTCTGTAGAACACCATCTCCTGCTGCAGACTATATGTAAATGACAGGAATCTGACAGCCCAGAGCAAAAGTCTGACCATTTTAATTAAGACAGTGGGAAGAGGAAGGGAAAGAAGACAGCAGTATCTACGTAAGGACACAGGACCGTTTGGCGCTGAGGACTTGGTGTCTGTGCTACACACACTTCAATAACGCAGACTTGGCACAGACAGGTTCTGCAGACTGAATGAGTATCAGTAGTTGTGACACAGAATGCTGAAGCACATTTCTCTGCTTAGTTCCACCCAGGAGTCCAGTTTGTCCACTCCACGCACACCCTGCACCATCAACAAAACTGGATAAGCAGGGACCATCTGGAGACTTCTTTCAAAAATGCACTTAATTCAAATACTAACATGGAAGTACCCAAAGTGCTGAAGATCAGAACATACTTTTCCAAAGCATTCCTACATCCAATGTGTTATAATTATGATCATCCTTTAAAATTACTGGTTTATAGTAAATAGATCTGAAGTTGATCTCATTTCATTAAACAGAGAATTTCAAAACCGGCACTAGGCCCTTCTCCTCCCCCCATAGGTTTCATATCCTGTCAAACTGCCTAAAGCCTTGATATAATCAGGCCAGGGTTCTGTTACCTGCAAATCTTCATGAAAGTTCTTGAGAAGAAGTCTTAAACTTACCCCAATTCAAAGATTTCAGTTACAAAGGCAAAACCTACAGCTGTTTAACATAAAACGCGTCAATATTGGGACTGAACACATACGAATGAAATAGCTTATGATGATAAAACCTACAAGAGAAGTTGCTTTTCTTATCCCTAATCATAAAAAGAGTGAACACACCTGCAATAGGGTACCTCTTGCAGAAGAAATAACCTGACAATACAATCAGCCTGCCAGTGGATCAGTTGAACAAGTAAGAGAACATGGACTTATAAAGGTGGGAAATAGAGCACTTCTGTTTTAGTGGCTGGTTTTTAATCCAACAATGATTTTCCAAGGGCAAAGCACCACGACACTGTATGTCCTAAATGCCTTGTAACTTATTTATACTGATATACCCGTTAGGCCAAAAGAAGTGAGGCTTTCCGATCAGGACACCCACAATCTGTTCAAGTTGGCATGAACCAGCTCTCCTGCCAAAGGACAATCATGCCCCGACACACACACCTAATGCCTCCCACACCCTTAAGTCTCTCCTTTCTCCTCTTCAGAACAAGTATTTGTTTCGACCTATGCAAAGAAGCTGATCTATTTTTAAAAAAGCCACTTCTTCCACTAAATCACAGTAACTTTCCTAACGCAGCTCGCTGCTCACTGGTACGAATGCTTCTGAAGGCAGAGGTGACAACCACCTGAGCTGGGGATGAAAGGACTGTAACTGCAGTGGCAGCAACACGCTATATGAGCGTGAACTGCCACACAGCAGCAAAAATCAGTGTGGGTTGAGTAAATGACACCAAGAACCACAGAATCACTTAGGTAGGAAGGGATCTCTAGAGATCACTCAGTCCGACCCCAGCATGAACAGAAACAGCTACCTAGAAACACATCCAGGCACAGATGGAGGTTCTACAACCACTTGGCATGACCTGTTCCAGTGTTTGACCATGCTCACAGCAATAAAGTTTCTCTTGTGTTTCGATAGAATTGTACCACGTTAAACTTATTAAATCAGATGCAGCCAGAAATCACCTGAATACTTAAGCACTGATTGACAAGAGATGCAGGCATCTAGCACTTCATCAAACTCAAGAGATTCTATTCCTAAGACTTCATTAACACAGATTCATTCTTTTACTTTGTTTAGAACCGACTTTAAATCCACAGGGGCTTAATCAAGGGATACCTAGTACAGTTGAAGACACTCGATGATGGGGATGAAGTAACTTTGGTGCTCAAGGACAGCATAACAGGTTCAGACAAGTAAACAGAATTATTTTCCTCCAGACACACAAGGGGGATGAGAAAGCAACGGTTCAAAGTCACTAAGAGACCCTTCATTAAAATCAAGGAAGATTTCTTTTTGTTGAGACAGTATCCAAACAACCACACTGGGACTCAGTTGAGAGTTACCATGCTTCGCTAAAAAGTGAAAAAAATCTAAGACAAACAATCTCATTAATTATTAGGTTGGCTTGAACGCCTCGCAAAAGTCTTAATTTCATGGCAAAATAATCTGCAAGCCAGAAAAGACTGAATGAAGTCAATCACTTGAAAATCTAAACAGTGTTTTCACCTTTATGAGACAGAGATCACTGCAAACTGAATACCTTGCTACATTAACTCAGGAAATTGAAAAGCTGTATCTAAAAAGCTTACACAGAATTTGTCTTAACAGGTAAGAATGGCTCTGCGTCCAATAGCATCAGGCCCCTCTAACTCTCAAATTGCTTTCTCTTTTGCTTGATTTGCCTTCTGCTTCCTAGAGTTCAGCACAGATTCTCAACGACGCATCATTCATTACAAACTCTGTCTAAGAACTAAAGCGTGTCCCTTTAAGTCTTCCAGACATCCCCAACCAGGTTTGCCTCGGGTCTGAAGGGTTGTAGCTTATCTGAAGCATTGTTCTTCATTTTTCAAGATAAAAGTCATCTCAGTTTGCCCCACTGCCAGTCCTGAATTTATTGCCTCTTTTTTTTGGATTTGATTTATATGATAGATGTATTTGCCAACAAGCCTTCTAGAGCCTAAAACCTACAAATGGACCTACTAAGACAGAAATTTCTACAATGGTGCAGCTTTCAGATTTGCAAATTAACTGCCTGAATAGCTCCGACAATGGTCAATATGTGTAAAAGGAAAAAAACAGTCTCAATCCATCCACCATCCATCTTGAATGACAGGTGCCATTAGCCAGATGATACATCAAATTAGGAAAGCTTTATACTCTTTCTTTACGCTCTTTACCTACCACCTTTTAAAGCTAATATAAAGCCTTCTATTATTTTTGTCACTGGATTTCTATAATTTCTTCTTCTCCTCCTGACACACCACTGGAACCACCTGCCACTGACCTACCCCTGAACTGATTCATGCTTCCGAGTCACCTGCAGGCGCAAGCCGAGTTCCAGGGATACATGATGTGACTCCATGGGGTTCAGCAGCAGTCTCCTTAGGCTTTCCTGCACATAAAAGACACATCTAGCAATCCAATGGAAAAACATGCTTTGCCACAGGCTGCAGGCATTTGTTTTCATGGTGGAAACAGTGCATTTTAGTATTATTTTTTATATTTTCTTTTGGTGTGGCCTATCCACACAAAAAGCACTAGCTTTTCCTCCCTTCAAGCAGCGGGTGTGAGCACTCATCTACAACAAAACTGGAAATTCCAAGCTTCCACAACGCTCAGGCCATCCTACTGCTGAATTTGTGCTATGGACCTTCCTGTCACATCAAACTATTTCACAGAGAACAAATATACCCTCGTTAAGCCCCCTAGAGACCCTGACACAGAGTTTACAAACCCCTAACAGAGACAGGATTGTAATAAAGCAGAAATAACAAAGTCACTGCAGTGAGTTCCTCTCCTAGGGAATTTCATTTGAGTCGTGCAAACATGGTGGCTCTGGGGTGCATCTGGCACAGAAGGCGACAGCCAGACTCAAGTTTTGCCCTCCTTGGGGGTAAGACTAAAGGAATCTGTTTGTGTCCATTCTATACAACTGTGTGAGTGCTGGCTAAAGTACACTGTGCCTTCAGGGAATATTGCTAATGACTTACTTCCAATTAGATTATTGTGGCATTAAAGAACCTGTCTCAAACAAGCCTACAGTATCACTCAGAACAAACAAATTATTCAAGCGATTCAAAAAATACAAAAATGTTAAAACCAAGTTACTCAAGTATCACACTAAAGGTTGAAAAGTCTGAATCATTAAAAAAAATTAAGCTTATTTTACCAAAAGACCTAGAATCGCTACATTCACTGCCTACCAGACAGTTAAAGTGATTAAGATTCAAAACTTGCCTTCTTTTTCTGTTATCATGCTTACTTTGCACAACAGATAAACTGATCAGGAGGAACAGGTTAGATTGCTACAATAAAGACTCCTCCACTTGTAAAAAAATTTAAAAATCAATTTTTGGGGGGCAAAAACTGTAGAGAACTCTTTATAAAACGTTTACAGAGGCAGCAATTCTTTTAAAAAGTTCCTTAGTAAGTTAGTCCAGATTTCATCATGTTTTTCAGCATCCTAAACTTCTCATCCTGGATGGGGGAGGCTCCCTAGGTACTTAATGTTAAATAAAAGCACTCAGAGTTTTAAACAAAAGTATAAAACTTCATAGTCAGCAGACTAGCACCGATTGCTTGCTTTCCTTTTAAACGCTTCAAGTCTACCCTCCAGAAGCGCTGGGAAAAGAAGTTTTCCATCCAAATCCTATTGTTTGCATATCTTCCAAAGAACCCTAACAACCACCTCCCAGCTTTATTTCTGTACACATCATACGTGCGCAAAACTGCAGATAGCAGGAGGTGAAACCATCACACGGGGTGACCGCACAGGGTGACAGAAACACAGGCAGCTGACAGTCCAACAGGACTTGTGGGAAATGGTAACAAAAGAGAGAAAGAGCACACGCGTGTGTTTTTCTTTTCCCTCTCATTCTCTCCAATGCCAGTTTTAAGCTGAACTTGGATTCACAGAAAACAAGACAAAGGCCATGCAATGTGTTCCTCACCTTACACCCCTGAAAGCAGGAACCCTGGCTCCTGACATGGAGCTGCTCTGGTAGAACAAACCCAAACTGTTCAAGGTGAGCTCTACATGCAATGACAATTATAAAGAACACAGACTGAATGATAACATGAACAGAAGCTTAGAGCACCAAAACCTATTACGTCCATCTACTTAAAAGCAGTTTGTCCTGGGGTCTGTTTATGATGTGGGACAGATCCAGTCCACAGGCCACGTCACATCTATTCTGTACGAACTTCCTGACCTTCAAGATTACAAATTACCTGAAACAACCCCATTTACCTTTCTGCTTGCAGGTAATGTGAAAATTTGCATTAGAAAGGTGTGAGTTTCTGTAACCTCTTCCACTGAAGCACCAGCTAAAGCAGCCCCTTAGCAGGAGCACTAATTGCTGCGCTAATGACAACATCAGAACATGGAAAGCGTTAAATACAAACCCTAAGGTAGATAAAGAACAAGTGGCTCAAAGAAGACAATGCAGTATACGGGAAAGCAGAGAACAAACACAGACACAGCAAAATAAAAAGCAAAGCTATCGAAACCAAACAGAATTTTTCAGAATATGTAATAGTAACTACAGCAGGACAACATATTAGTAAGTAGAAAGATCTCCCTGTATAAAAATGAAACTCAATCCTAGACTTTCAGTAACTGGAGAGGAAAGAAGAGAAAGGCCCTTAATTAGTATAGCAGTCTACACATGAAATAATCAACCCAACACAAAAGGGGTTTAAGCTGTCAAAGTACTCTGAGAGCGCAGAGTGCAGGGAGAGCAAGGGAGAGATGGACAACTCCTATCTCACAAAATAAACACACGCAGAAGAAACCGCTAACTGCTGGGAAGTCCTGCACCAGACAAGGTTTGTTTTTAATGCTAGAGTTTTATATCCAGCACGTGATCAACAACATCAACAAAGATGACAATTAATCTTTTTTTAAAATCTCTTTAAGCAAGCTAGAAGCGGAACCCCTTGGAAACGCCAAGGCTTTAAGATCAAGAGATAACACAAGAGGAGGGCAAAGAGAAGGATGAGGGAGCCGAGGAGGAGAAGGATGAGGGAGCCGAGGAGGAGAAGGATGAGGGAGCCGAGGAGGAGAAGGATGAGGGAGCCGAGGAGGAGAAGGATGAGGGAGCCGAGGAGGAGAAGGATGAGGGAGATAAGGATGAGGGAGCAGAGAAGGATGAGGAGGATATGGAAGGCGAGGAAGAGAAGGGTGAGGAAGCAGAGGAGAAGGATGAGGAGGATGAGGGAGACGAAGAGGACGAGGAGGGCAAGGAGGGGAAGGATGAGGAGGACGAGGGAGCAGCGGAGGAGAAGGATGAGGGAGGCGAGGCCACCCAAGCCCAGCACCAACTTTCCGCAGGGCTCATGGCTGTGGCGGCGCCTCCCTTCGCGAAGGGCCGGTGGCTGAGCGCAGAGCCCGGCGAGGGCCGCGACGGCGCCGCCGTTGTCGCCCGGGCACGTGTGGGACCCGCGGGTGTCGTCCCGGCCGCTGCACAAAGCCGCCCGTTCGCTCACCCGAGCCGCAGGCGCCGGCTCGGTGCAGCGGGGGCCGCGGCAGGGAAGGCGGGAGGAGAGCTCCGCGGGGCAGGGGGCGGCGGTGAGCGTCGCGGCGCCGGGAGGAGCGCGGGGAGCCCCGCGGGGCCCCTCCCGCCGGGCGGCAGCAGCTCCCGCCGCGACGAGCGCAGCCGCCGCCCCCCGCCCGCCCCGCCCGGGCCCGCCCCCGCCCCGGGCCCGTCCCCGCGGCCGCGCGGGGCCGTACCTGCCGGGCTCTGCGGTCATGTCTCCGCCGCCGCTGCTGGGAGCGGCGGGGCGGGCCGGAGCCGCGCTCAGGCGCTGCCGGGAGACAAAGCCGCGCTCGCCGCCGCCAGCGCCGCCGCCATCTTGCCGGGGGAGCCGGGGGCCCTGCCGCCCGCCGCCCCGCCCGCGCCCATTGGCTCCCAGCCGCGAGAAGCGATTTTCCCATTGGGCGGCGGCGGCGGGCGCTGTTGCTAGGGCCGATGACGTCACCGCCCGTCTTCCCGCGCTCCGATTGGCTGGCGGGGCGGTGACATCACCGGTGGGTGGGGCTGACGTCACGCACCGGGCCTCGTGACATCATCTGCAACCAGGGTGTGGTGGCGCCGCCGCCCGACAGGGGGCGTGCGAGCAGGGGCAGGGGCCCGGCTGCCCTCCCAGG